>OX104062.1:2576610-2628642 GCA_944474145.2 Dicrocoelium dendriticum
TGGCAGCCTAGCTTCATCTTGCTGACCTACCTGGTATTGTCTGAACGCTCTCTTGTTTTCTGACCTCTCTCTGAATTCTGAGATATAACTTATAAATAAATAAATAAATAAACTTTTATTCACGACAATGCGAGGCACACCAGTACAGGCATGATCAGGTTTAGCTAACATAGTGTGATCAAAATGTACAAAGAGTACATGTTTGGCATAACAGTGAATGTAAGTGTATGGGTGTATAAATGTATGTAATTGTCTATGAATGTAGCTTGTATTTTTGAAGGTGCCGCAGAATTCTTGACTGTTTGGTATCGGTAGGAATGTGAGAATAACCGATGGATGTCCGTGAGTTGGATACCATTTTCCGGATGTCCACGGCCCAGTGACTTTATTTTGTGGCGCGTCACATCCGCCACGTCACAGTGTTGAGAAGCAGACATTTGTGGCTTTTTATAGGGCGAACGCTTGCCGGGCAAAAACCCACCACGTCCTGGAACACTGCCGCCGAACTATTTGCTGGAATGGATTAAACCCGAACCACCCAGCTGGCACCACGAGGAGGCTGTTCGGCTAGCCATTTACAGCTGACGCAACGCTCTGTTACCGTCACCTTAATTACATCACTAGGCATTATTCATCCTTATTTTATTAACAAGGATGAATCATCACCTGAAGAAGGTCGGTGGCTTTTCCACTTCTCTTCAATAGAACCTGTCCACCGACCCTTTCTTTCCTTCCTGTGCTTTCTGTTGCATTCCTTCTTCATTCGACTCTAACTTACATGCGTCTGCCCTCTCTGACTTCTTACATTCCTACCAATTTAAGACTGAGGCAACACGTCGCTGTCGCTCTTTCTGAGTGATATTCTTTCCCATAGTCTGCACACCTCGTCCTACCCTCTCTGGTATCAACCGATTGAGCATATGCGCACTCGCACCCCTCAAACTCTCTTTTGTTCGTCTTCTTCATTCCTAATTTGAAACAATCTTTCCTTCTCTACTGATCCGTGTTCTGCTTGCTTCTCGTCGTATTTCGCCACTTATGACACACATGTATACGCGATAAGTAAATAACAATTACATGTATAGGGTACAATAGTTCAGTCATCGCCGCAATTGATCGAGCACATTAAGGACGCATCCCCTTCTTCTGTCTTTGTGGCTGTTTCTGTTCGTTTCCTTTTCATCCCGAGTATGCCACACGCACCTAGGGAATAGTCCATCGTTGCGACAAAACCACAAGCCATACAGTTCCATTATCTGGACATCAGCGGAAGATTAGCAACCCTTTTACAACTTACTAACCTGAAAAATCATTCGTTAACAGTCACGGATACAATTTTTCGGAGGCTTGAACATTTGGGTTCAGTTTGCCTAACGCTATCTCTTCCACATTACACTTGCCTGGAGAACTACTTTTGACTTCGAAAGCCACATTCTCCTGCGATACAAAGCCAGAACAATTGGTCACTATGAGCTCTTCAATCCGCGTTGACCGCTCAATTGTCCGTGGTTTCCTATATTTCTAATCAATTTTACTACATACCCCGGGGGATCTGCGATCCTTTCGTGGGAGCCACATTCTATCCTACCGAGAAATAGTTTTTGGCCGGAACAGGACGTAACCCACAAGGACCTACAAAGAACATAGCTGTAAAAGGAATGGATACAAATGCACTCACTACCATGAGCGTTGTCGGGTAACGGTAGCTGGACACGAGGCCTCTACACACCTGAAAAGCATACATAAACCTGAAAAATCCAGACGCAAGAATCTGATGTTTTGCACACCTGGATAAACAAAGATGACTAAGGTCTCACCTTCCATAGGCCTCAGCCATCATGGCCGCCCCGACCAAAGATACCTGATCAGCTAACAGAGGAAAATGGAAGTCAATTGACTGCGGATAACAGAGGGTGAAAAGAGTCGGCGAGCTGCTCTGCCAGTTGTACATTAGTGTGCGAACGGATTTCTGTCAGTGTTCCAGGACGTGGTACGTTTTCGCCTGGCAAGAGTTCTCCCTATAAAAAGCCACAAATGTCCGCTTAACAACACTGCGACGTGGCGGATGTGACTCGCTAGTGAATAAAGTCACTGCCCACAACTACATACTGGCAAGTCGACTAGAATCATTATTTTATAGTTTCCTGACGCGTTCAAGACTAGGACGTTTCCTGTCTGCATGTATCGTTGGCACTACACATGTAGTGCCCTGACTGTTTACATTACTCACGCTAGAACCCAAGATGTCGTCATGCATTGACGACTTTATTCCTCATGATTAATTTTACAATTTCCTACGCCTGCACAACTTTCGGCTTACTGCCGATTACATACATAGCAACGTGTTTGTTGCGAAACATATTTGCATGTAAATCTTGATCACGCCTAGTTTGGTGTGTCTCGACAAAATCGATAATATACTATTTATTTATTTAAATATCTTATATGTACACATTAAGATAGTCTTGTTTAATTTCCTTGGCAGGTTGCTCGGTCCGCTTTTCTTCTCTCTCTTGTTCTAAAGGATAACATTAGCTGCACGAAACACCTTGGAGGACATACCTGCGACGCTTACCTGGACACGGAATCAACACAGAACAATCATCCATCGGCAAACCGGCCCCTGACGCAGTAAGTGAACCCAGAAAACTAGTCGAATCAATACCATTGACCTGGAGTAGTCCGACCTTAACAGCTCCAAATGCTTGCGGTTGACGCCGAAGGAGACAACTACACAACCATAGGAAGCAAATCGGGTAAGCATGATTGCGATTATCCGCGAGGATAATCGGTCAGATAAAATATTGTCAATGACATAACACCAATTGGCTGTGTTCCAGGACGTGATAGGTTTTCGCCTGGCAAGCGATCTCTATATAAAAAGCCCCAGCCATCTGTTTAACAACACTGCGACGTGGCGGATTTGACTCGCCACTCAACAAAGCCCCTACTTCAATCACGCATTGGCAAGTTGACCGCTACTATATTTCACAATTTCCGTGCACATAACGGCTCTCGCAAGCCTATGCCTACATGATTGATAAGTGAAGTGCCACTATTCTCAAAATATTTTTTCAGTTGTTTCCTTATGCTTCACTCACCTTACCCGCATTGCGTGCACAACCTCATCGAACTAGTTCCTCATCAACATCCTTCACGTTCGTGACCTGATAATTAGCTCTACATCTCGCATTCTGTTGGGATAGACTTCATACGATCTTTGGGCCATGTGGGCCGACACTACCGACCAATCTGTACTACGCTCGCTCTTGGTGCTGCCAACCAGGCTATCATGTAAAATGTTGCACTATGCTGATCATGCCGAAAAGGCGTGCCTCGCTTTGTCGTGAATAAAATATTTGTTTATTTATTTATCGCATGCCCTGCACACGGCTGGCCGTCCGGTGCACGAGAAATTGCGCAACAACAGCTGGGTTGTGCCACACATGCAACGATGATTGTTACCGCATCCACGTCGTCCGCCCTCCTCTCGCTGCCGTCCAGTTCCACGTTTGCTCCAATAACTAGTGGACAGAAGCTTTGCCAGTGCAGTCAGGTATTATGTGCTATTCAGGTGCGGGTTTGTAGCCTTGGAGATGCATAGTATAGAGAGCTGCTGGAACAGTTGTGGTTATTTCTGCACAAGCTGACCAGCTTTCACGACGAAGTTGAGAACAATGACCCGGAAACCCAAGTGAAGCAGCAGTAAGGATCACTGAATATACCGGGTAGGCGAAAGACGTAAGCAAAGCCGTTTGCCCATGCCAATTAGGACAGTGCTAAGTGCGCTTTGTGTCTTAAAGCATACCGCGAGGTAAAGAGCTGACAAATAGTTGACCGGGTCATGTGCTCTGACTGCTGCGTTGGGTGTCGGCAGCTTTGCGCGACCTACAACGGACAGGAGCGTTTCGTATGCTATCAGTGTTTATAAGTTGACATTTTTCTTTCTTCCTTTTTTATTCCTTTCTAACACGCGTGGGCTTCTGCTTGCTTTTTACGTACACCCAATACTACCACATGTGATGTCACCCGTGCGTTATGGTTATGGCACTTATCCTCGCCTCACCATTGGGAGCACACATAATGGGAGTGGTCAGGTATGACTAGGAACCACAAAGGTATCCGCAGTTATGTCGCTTTTGATTGTCCGCATTCTCTCAGATTCCTATATTATATATTAATTGGTTAACCAACCTACAGAACCGTGGTGTTCCGTAAAGCACACGCATCACAAGTATAGAAATGGTCAGAAGTACGCTGGATGTATTCGTTGTTCTCCCACTGCCTTTGCAACTTCTCCTTACATTCCAGCTGCTTGGTGCTCCGCCGCGTGGGAACAAGTATGCGGGACCTCACCCAAAACTGCGCGTGCATTTTGCCTGGGGCCGCACAGCTTGTGGCTTCCATTACCTTTCATACCGTTTCTAGGTATGTATGTTTCAGCTACCACCCTAGCAGTTTCGTCCTAACCAACGTAACGTTACCGGATAGTAAAACTATCCCTTTTGCTTGGGCAAGGTGTTTTCAGGGCCGTTCCCGCTGTCACCGTTTGAAGGCCTTTGCTTTTCTCAATCCTTCTCAGTGGGTTATCGCAGCAGCTGCATGTAGCACTGACACTGTTGGAAAGAAGCTGCTAATGCAGGGTTACGTGTGACTTGTTTGATTCCGCGCTCCTTCCGTGTCCTACCCAATCATATGTTGGTGATGCCATTTACAGCTTCTGTGCGAACGCACCAACAACAATGTGTTGAGAATCGTCCACGATGTCTTGTTGGAGGTTAAAGAGGTCCAACGTATCCAAATTTGCTTAGGATGCTAGAACAGCTCTTGCCAGGACAACCACAAAAGAAACAGCTGGTGTGACAGTAGAGTACTAGTTAACTTTGCCACCTGGATGAACACCGCCGGCACTTGCTTCGGAACCTAAAACTAGAGAGAAATAACTCGAAATTCATCAAAGAGCTGCACAATAGTGTGCATCAACACCTGAGACATAACCATCCCTCAAGTTCGAGCAAGCTCAATCACCAGAAGTAGAGTTGGTAATGCCCCACCAACGCAGACCAAAATGGATTTCAAGCCCAAAAGCAATTTGCTAAATTTTACTAAGTTTCCCCTTACTCATTTCTTTATTATTGGTGACAGGCTCCTCTAGCTCACTGACGTTAGAGACATAGCCACCTGAATATAGAAAATTGGCTCTAAGTGAGAAAACTTGAGATGTTTAGCAATGAAGTGTGTGTATTTTCCAGGCGAAAATGTGTCAACTGATCCGCAAGGTCTCCTGGGTTACTCAGGTAGAGCTGGCTCATGCGGCCTTGCTATAAGCTTTAGAAACACTTAGAGGATTAAAAAATACTAAACTCTATATTCCTGGTTGTTTATGTGGCTCAGTATCCACTGATAATGGTATGCTTAGACCATCTAACCGCGGGTTAATTATAGGCCCTCCTGCATTCCCAGGTAGACATAATATTCCTTACTGGATTTCTAGCGTTTTCGCCTAAGATTATCGATAATTTTGGTATATTTGCCATGTACGCCTGCAAAGTTTACTCTTCGGGCACCTACGCAGTCCCTATTTGTCGCAGGGTATTACAGGGTAATTATAGCAGTGCTGGATAACTATGCTTATTAAGAACATATACCGCTTCGCTACTCTTTACGTTTTCTTTTCTTTTTTCTGCTATCTGCTTGTAAAGCAGAAAGCCATTTTTTACGAAAAATAGCAATAGCCTTATTCGTAGCCCACCATTCAATTTCGAATAACTCGCAAACTACTGCACGTATTGCATTGTTTTTACTTTCAACGTATTCAGCGGTTAAAACGTGTCCAGAGCCGTATATTTTTGTGCTAATTTGCGCCTATTCTAGCCTTTGAAAAGATTTTTCTTTTATGCTGAGATTTATTCGGGTTGAAATTTTGCGCCAGAAAATAATATTAGCACAAATACCTACGGCTATTTTTTTGTTAATTTGTATTTTTCTAGTGAAGCACGCCGCCTTAGTATGTCTCTTAATAAATCATTTTTATATTCATCTGCATTTCTTGAAATTATTTTTAACTTTTCGTATCCCTTATAATTCCGCAACTCCCATTTCTTCAATGTGCGCACCAACAATTGTGGCGACTAAGCGGGCCAACAAACGTCTAACGAATTTAAAGTGAATTTGTAGTGAATTGGATTCTGTTCCAAAGAGAAAAGGCACAACTACACCTTTGCGCGGCTTTCGTAACAAAAGAACAAGGAGCACAATATCGCCCGAAGGAACTAGAAAAATTTAAAGTCGGGCGCCT
This sequence comes from Dicrocoelium dendriticum, assembly GCA_944474145.2. Classification (NCBI taxonomy): domain Eukaryota; kingdom Metazoa; phylum Platyhelminthes; class Trematoda; order Plagiorchiida; family Dicrocoeliidae; genus Dicrocoelium; species Dicrocoelium dendriticum. The sequence goes on from OX104062.1 coordinate 2,582,909, forward strand.
GCGAACCAGCAGCTGTGCACCAAACAATGCCAATGCATGTGTAATTGCCAACGAGGAACATATACTTGTATTTTGCCTACTTCCATGCAAGTGCATCGGATTAATGTAAAGGTTGATCTGAACCCTTAAGGGTGCAGCCTCTAGCCCGTCTAGAAATATACCCATTTATTTACTTATACGTCGCTTGGGTTACTTCCTGCTTACCTATGGTACCATTACCCATAACGTCGCTCAAGGCTTTCCGCAGCTATGCAGTGCCATCAATATTGATAGTGTTCGAGGCCCCATTGCTGCTGCAAAAGCTGCTATCCTACCGAGAAAAACGGAAACTCCCTGGTAGCAGCGGGTTTTTGGGTACTTTTAATCGCTTTTGGAGTATTTCGTTAGTGAATACACAAAGGAGGGTTGCCAGCTTCTGTTACACCCTCTTGCAGTTACCAGTTGCAGTATTAATGTACACTAATGGGCGGTTTTCAAATCAGTTAGCGTTTGCGTCCTGCTGTGAGCTTACAGCTGCTAATACATGGACGAATTAATGTGAACACATACATAGGCTGAAAACGAACGCAGCTACATACAACACCAGAGGAGAAGAAATAAATAAATATTTTATTCTCGACTATGCGAGGCACGCCCATTGAGACATGATCAGACATTTTATGGCAACTGTAACAGTGACAGTAGAAAATTGTTCATATGTCCATGATTGGAACTGTACCATGGTGAAACAGTGAAACAATAATTTCGCTGTCGTGGGATCGGGACCCGTTTGTTAGGACATAATCGGTCAGCCAGATATTGTAGTCATACCTCGGCTAATAATAGAATGAGAATCCTGAATGATCTATTGGAAAATACTTGAAGAGCACGCTCGAGAGAGATATGACACTACAGTGAGTACGTGCATAAGTAACGCAAAGGTCAACGGTGAGATCGTAGAAGTAAAAAGACGACAGTATATGCGTGAATTAGTAGAAAGAGGATAAGACCGTATACGTAGATGCAGAAGTTCCAGTGAAACGAACCTATCCAGAATGATGACGCTAGTTGACCTGCCAGGGTGAATTTATGGGCTGTGACTTTAATCGGTGTCGAAACATATTCGCCACGCAGCAGTGTTGTTAAACGGACATTTGTGATTTTTAATAGGGAGAACTATTACCAGACGAAAACCCACCACGTCCAGAAACACTGCCGCCAATCCCTTGGATGGCAAGTTGTAACTGGCTGCTTCTTGTTGAACGTTTGTTTGCTCGATTATCCGCAGTGAGGTTGCGTTCCATTTTTCTGCTGGCTGGCGTTATGCGAGAGCCTATTGCGTTCCTGAGTCCTGTCCTGTGCCCGCCTGATATATCTGGAACTAAACATTCTTTCTGAGTATGATGGGTTTATCGTCTGCGGAACCACTGAAGTCTCCGAAGGATATACATTGAAACATGTTGAAGTCTTAAAGTATAGGATATGGTTTCCATGAAGGAATCGCAGATCCCCCGTGGTATGTAGTAAAATTGATTAGAAATATAGGAAACCACGGCCAATTGAGCGGTCAAGGCGGATTGAAGAGCTCAGGATGACCAATTGTTCTGACTTTGTATCGCAAAAGAATGTGCCTGCCGAAGTCAAAAGGAGTTCTCCAGACAAAATATATGTGAAAGTGATAGTATTTGACAAACTAAACTCAATGGTTCAAGCCTCCGAATAATTGTATCCGCGCAAGATAGCGAATGATTTGTCCGGTTAGTAAGTTGTAAAAGGGTTGATAATCTTCCGCTCATGTCCAGATAAATGAACTGTGTGCCTTGGATTGTGGTTGCAGCGATGGATAATTCCTTGGGTGCGTGTCGCCGTAACTGTGACAAACTCAACAAAAATGAAACGAATTGGATCCCACAAAACACGGCTAATATAAGAGACGACGGCTAACAGGTTGTTTTCCCACAGCGACTCTCTCACGTGATAAACTGTGCCCGCTGAGTAACAGCCTAACTGGAATACCGCAGCTGATAGCCCGTTTAACCAGTAAACGTCAACTTAGTTTAATAAGTACATGGGGTAAAATTACGGTATCCATTCACTTTTGGAAAGTATGACATCTGACATTAAAATTTTTAACAATAGTACTCCTCACACAAATAGTTGGGTGATAGCCAGTCAAAGCGCTCGTTTGACACCGACCTTTTACCCCAGTGATACTTTTTATGATACCATCTCTTTTCTTATACACACATTGAGACGACACAAGTCTCCACAATTCAAAGACCTACATTTATTCGCCAACTTCCCACAGGCAGGACTTACTTATTCTGGCTTGCTTCGGCAAGTTTCCCGGATTTACTTTCTTAGAATCGCACACAGCAATCGTGCCATGGTCTGGTAGTTTAGAGGTATTTTAGTTAAATAATTTTTCATCCCATGTGCTTTACATTTAGTGCTTCTTTCAAAGCATGTTTCCCTATGTTACACATACCAAGTACAACAAGTACCACCGCAAAAATACAGGATTTAGGTGCGCATTGACTAATTTCCGTTACTTCATGAGACTGAATCATTGTTCTTCGTGCGGACCACAACACGTACGCTGAAGTTTACGCCTAGGTAATCTTTTAAGAGCAATGTAGATGGACAGTCTAATGATAGCTCTTTCAATTTACTTTCCATTACGTCGCACAACAATGTTTATTGGTATAAATAAATAAATAAATATTTTGTTCTCGACAAAGCGAGGCACGACTTTTGGGATGATCAGCATATTGCAATATTGTACATAATAGCATGATTAGCAGCACCAAGAGCGGGAGTAGTACAGTTGGAGACAGTAATGTAGGCCCATATGGCCCAACGGTTGTACGAAGTCTATGTCCAAAGGACGCGAGATATAAATAAATAAATAGTATATTCTCGAATTCGTCGAGACGCACCAAACCGGGCATGATCAACGTTTACACGCAGTTATGTTTGGCAACAAACACTTTGCTACGTATGTAATCGGCAGTAAGCCGAAAGTTGTACAGGCTTAGGAATTGTAAAATTAACCATGAGGAATAAAGTCGTCAATGCTTGACGAAACTTTAGGTTCTAGCATGCGTAGTGTAAACAGTCTGGGCATTACATGTGTAGTTAAAAACATACATGTAAGCAGGGAGTATCTTATGCCTGAACCTGTCAGGAAAATATTAAATTATGATCCTAGTCGACTTGCTAGTAGGTAGTTGTGGGCAGTGACTTTATTCACTAGCGAGTCACATCCGCCACGTCGCAGTGTTGTTAAGCGGACATTTGTGGCTTTTTATAGGGAGAACGCTTGCCAGGCAAAAACGCACCACGTCCTGGAACACTGTCAGAAATCCGTTTGTACACTGATGTAAGACTGGCAGAGCAAGTTGCCGACTGCTTTCACCCTCGGTTATCCGCAGTCGTTTAACATCGAATTTCCTCTGTTAGTTTATCAGTTATCTTTGGTCAGGGCCGCCATAATGGCTGAGGCCCATGGAGTCGTCTTTGTGAGTGTCAAGGTGCGCAAAATGTCAGATTCCTGCGTCTGGACTTTTTAGGTTTATGTATACTTTTCAGAAGGGTGAAGGCCTCGTGTCCAGTTATCATTACTGGACAACGGTCATGGTAGTGAGTGCAGTTGTATCCATTCGTTTTACAACTGTGTTCTTTGTAGGTCCTTGTGGTTTATGTCCTTTCCCGGGCAGAAACTCTATCTCGGTCCAACCCCAGATTCTCAAGAAGTTCCGGACCTCGGAGAAAAGGGAAGATGAGAGACAAGATGTAGAGATAAAAATCAGATCACTAATGTGGAGCATGTTGACGAGGATCTAGTCAGAGTAGGTTGTGTACACAGTGCGGTTCAGGTGAGTGAAGCATGAGGAAAACGCTGAAAAGCTATCTAAGAATAGTGGCATCACTAAGCAAATTTGCAGGCATGTTCGTACAAGAGCAGATATATGCATAGCATTTGTAAATGTGGTATCGGTCAACCTGCCAATGTGTGTTAGAGGCAAGGACTTTATTGAGTGGCGAGTCACATCCGCCACGTCGCAGTGTTGCTAAACAGACATTTGTGGTATTTTGTAGGGAAAACTTTTGCTAGATGAGCACACACCGCGTCCTGGAACACTGCTGACTGGTGATTTGACATGACAAGATTGCATCTGACCGATTACCCCCACGGACATTCGCCGTCAAAGTTCGCCAATTTGTTTCGCGTGAATGTGTAGTTTACTTCGGAGTCGACCGCAAGTGGTTGGAGCTGTTGAAGTAGGACGACTCAGGTGACTTGTGATTATTTGATGAGTGTTCTGGATTGGTTTAGTGGGTCAGGATTGCGAAGTGAGGGTGATTCCATTGTTCTGTATTGAACCCGTTTCCATGGGAACGTTGCAGGTACGTCCTCAGAGGCGTACGGTGCAAATTTTGTTAGCCTTTAGAACAAAAGAGAGAAGAAAAACGGACCGAGCAAACTGCCTAGGAAATTGAACACACTATTTTAATGTATAAATATAAAATTTAAGGTAACGTTGTGCTGTTTGAAAGCCATGGAAAGACCGACATTGTTATGCATCATATCCATAGTATCGCGCGCAAGCACGAAACCCAGTATTTGCTGAATGTGAGAGAAAATTGCTGTCGGAAGTGGCCCAGCGTACGCCAACGTTGTCCTGTGTGGAAACCGTGTGCCTCGGGCGTTGTTAACCTGTAAATGAGTTGAGGGAAGCAGAACATAGTAAGTGGTTTAATATGCGCTTAAGATATAGGTTGAGTGCTCGGTTGACAGTGGCAGAGCTTATGATTCGAACATGTATGAGAGCCAGTGGAGTTACTACGCCGGCTTTGAGACCCATGAAAATTATAATGCAACATGTTCAGTAGCCGCATTGTAGGGAAACAGCTGGTTGAAGGGGTGATACGGAGTGTCAAAGTTGTGACGAGAACATGATTTATATACTACAACGGTAGCGACCATACGGTTGCAAAGACGGCTCTGAGGGACCTGGAATAGCGGAAAACGATAGGGACTTCTACAGTGCGGCAAACAAGTCAATCAGACAACAGGAAACGGCGATACTGGGAGTCGGGTTAATTATGAGGAATAAGCCGCCCGCTGCTAAGCCTTCAACGATAACAACAGGAGCGAGAATGGCTTGAATACAACGGTTTTAGCGCGAAAATGGTTACAAAGCCAGCGCTGAAATGGACCGGTAATAACAGTATTGTGAGCAGCAGCCCCAAAAGTAGCTAGGTGTGCCACTCTAAGGTGGACGTCCAAGGTGGAAAGTTAAGTCAGGTAGACTGCTAGTTATAACTCACTAATTAGTGAGTTGCTGACTGCCCGGTTAATGAATATACAGGAGTGGTACCCTTTATTAGGCTAAACTTAGACTCATAGGTGTACAGTGTTGAATACAAGTGAAAGAACAAACAGCGATAATTGCAACAGCTGTAGAGAGAAAACTACAGTACTGCAGGCTCCGGAAGGGAATAATACAGACAGCACCGCCAAGTGCTGTTACTTATACCAATGAGAACCTTAGACGCTGGCAGCCGATGCTCAAAAGAATAGAGGCCTTGGTTCGAGACCTATAGGCATTTGGCGCCTCAGAGACCTGACTTGTCCAAAAGGTCTAAGTATGAGAGGCATAGTAGCAAACAGAATCTAGGGATGCCATGGATGTTGCGCTGACGCTAGTGGTACCTACACCACCATTGAACAGTTGTGATATGAACCAAAAGGGATGCCAAATCAGAGAGGGAGATATTAATGCGAGCTGAGCAGCATGATGGTGGTGCCAAGAGGCAAAACTCAAACAGGGATCGGAAATTGCTATTTCGGTAGGCGGGACCAAGCATACAAATAATGAATCAGACGGGGCGAGTATCAGGAGGCTGTTACTTATACCATTTCTATGTAGGCGATTTACCCGTATACATTGCTGACAGCCTTTTCAACTTACAAATAAAATCAATTTTTTAAAACTTGGTTAAAGTAAGCTCTTGCGTTTGCAATCTGTCGTTTATTAATGCAACCTGTAAGAAAATACAGCGATTATGGAGTTGAAATCTTTAGTCCCCTAGCAGTGTTAACGATAAACTTAGTAAGTTGGTAAATTGTTGCAACATACACCGCAATATAACAGTTCCCAAGTAACTTATCCTGGTTTCTCCCTACGAAGCAGCAAGGGCATCAAATAAAAGCCTGCTGCGACGTGGCGCATATGACCCGCCACTCAATAAAGTCACTACCCCAACCACGCATTGGTAATTTGACCGATACCACATTTCACAAAATATGTGCATAGACCTGATCTCGTAAGAATACGCCTACATATTTGATCAGTGACATGCCGCTATTCTTTAATTATTTTTGCAGCTTCTTCCTCAAGCTTCAATCACCTGACCTGCACTGTGTACACAACCTGGGCGAACTGGCTCCTGGTCAACATACTCAACATTATTGATCCAATTCTTATCTCTACATCGCGCATTCTATGAACATAGACTTATTACAATATTTGGGCCATGTGCGTCCACACTACTGACTACATCTGTACTATTCCCGCGCTTGGTCCTGCTTATCATGCCATCATGTACAATACTGCAATATGCTGATCCGGCCGAAAAGGCGTGCATCGCTTTGCCGAGAATAACACAAAAGCACATAACAACCTAATCCATTATTAACTTTAACATTTTAAAAAGTTTTTCTGTTGCTAAACCCTAGCGTCGGTACCCTACCAATTTTTAATTAAATTTTGGTTTCGTAACAGGTTTTAGTTTAGAAACTACCACCAGTTGCTCACCCAGGTGTAGCTGCCGTCATGTTAACCACCAGTATGTAGCGCCTGTAAATTTACTTATCTTTCATTGTACATTCCTTTCCTATTACAACCAATTCTTGTACATTAACCTTGTATACTTGTTTTGATTGATAAATAACACACCTTTTGAACCACGCGGGCAAATCGACGTGTTCTCTCTGTGTTCTTGTGCTACGGATTTTACGGCATTGTCGGTCACTACATTCTAACCTAGAGCAATATTCATCTACAGGTCTCGTTCCGTCTCAACTGGTTTCACCATCGTCGTTTGTCGTCCATCGGAGTGGCTGAAGCAAGAGGACCAGGAAGTTTTATGTGGTTGGACGTCTAACCCACGTCAAAACCCTTCTGTGAGTCTTGTCATTTCTGCTCATCATTTATTCATCTTTAATTCTCTTTGGGTCCGAGTCCACTGCATAATTGGTGACCCCGAATTTTTTCTCAGGACTTCATTTTTTTGTAAGCTCAGGACTCACAATATTCTTTTTTGGCACGAATACTATGGAATCCAAACCTAATTCGAGTACAGTTCCCTGTGAAAACCATATTTCCTTTAATTTACCTGCTTTTGGTGCATCTAACCCTCGCGTTTGGTTCACGCAAATCGAGGCATATTTCCGTTTCCGTAGGATTACTACACTACTAGCTACTCAGCTCCCTACCCATATTGCCACTGAGGTAATCGCCGTCCTAGACCCAATGCCAACAGAATTTCCTTACCATCCCCTTAAAGCTGCTGTGTTAAAAGTCACGACCGCTTCAGACGAGTCTCGCTTAAAGCAAATCCTATCTGGTGTTGAACTTGGCGACCGCTCCCCATCTCAGTTACTGCGACACATGAGAACTTTAGTTGGTAGCTACAAAGTTGATGACTCAGTCCTGTGCCAACTTGGGACTAAATGTCTACCACCTAATCCCTTCCTGGTTTTGTCCACACAAGGTGATGAAACTTCGCTTGATAAGTTGGCTGAACTAGCTGACAAGGTGCATGAATGCTTTTCCAAGCATCCCATTAATCAGGTCTTGCAGCCTACTAACGCGTTTGAATGTACATCTGTAATGGATAGGCTGAAGAACCAGATTGAACAGCTAACCGCCCAAGCTTCCATTATCACCAAACGTCTTAACCGCCGTCGATGTGTATCACCTGGCCGTAACACACGTGCTCTACCCTCCAACCGTGACCAACTGAATCGTTTCTGTTATTTTCACAAACTTTTTGGGGAGGCTGCACGGAACTGTAGGCCGGGGTGTTCGCACCCTAAAGCCTTTCACGTACAGGAACAACAGGGAAACTCGCCGGCCAGCCAGTAATGGCAACAGCTGCCGCTGGCCAACACCATAGTCGCCTTCTCCACGTGTTTGAATCTCAACCGACTACCGTTTTCTCGTCGAAATGGGTGCCGAAGATAGCGTCATACCCGTAGGTACACACAAACGCCAACATCCTTCTGGGCATGTCACACACCAGGCTGCCAATGGTACGAAACTTCAGACGTACGGTCAGAAACTGTTAACCCTAGATCTGGGACTTCGACGTCGACTACCTTGGCTTTTCTTAATCTTTGACGTTCCGAAGCCCATTCTTGGCATCGATTTCTTGACGAAGTTTGGCATCATCGTTGATCTCGGAAACAGGAAACTCCGTGATAGCGTCACCTCACTTACTGTCTGCGGCAAAGTCCTCGCTATCGACTCGATTGGCATTCGTTTGGCTCTGCCTTCCGACAATAAGTTCACTGTTCTTCTGCGCAAGTTTCCGTCCATTTATCAACCGATCAGCGACGACTTTCAGCCCAAACACGAAATCCGCCATCACGTTGGAACTAAAGGCAATCCTGTCACCGCCAGACCACGACGTCTTGCTCCCGACAAACTCGCCATTTCCAAATCTGAATTTCAACACATGATGAATTTAGGCATTATTCGTCCATCGAATAGCCCATGGTCATCCCTACTTCACATGGTTTCAAAGAAATCCACAGGGGATTGGCGACGATGCGGCGACTATCGCGCTCTAAATAACGCCACTGTTCCAGACAAATACCCCATTCCCTACGTCCATGACTTTTCCATGAGTCTATACGGGAAACGCTTTTTCTCTAAAATTGATCTGGTCCGCGCGTATTGCCAGAGTCCGATGGCCTCAGAAGGCATACCTAAGACCGCAATCACGACGCCATTCGGTCTTTACGAGTTTCTCCGTATGCCGTTTGGTCTCCGAAACGCTGCCCAGACTTTTCAGCGATTTATTGACCAAGTCCTTCGTGGTCTTGATTTTGTCTTCGCCTATATCGACGACATTTTGGTGGCCAGCGCAACCGAAGAGGAACATCTGTCTCATTTACACCAGCTTTTCCAACGTCTAGCTCATTTTGGTGTCACAATCAACCCTGCTAAGTGCATTTTTGGCATGCCTAGCATCGATTTTCTTGGACATCACATCGACTCCACGGGTATACGTCCACTTCCGGACAAGGTCACTGCCATCACCGACTACCCTATGCCTCAGTCCATAAAGAGCCTCCGACGTTTCCTCGGTATCATTAACTACTACTGTCGTTTTATTGCTAACTGTTCCAATATCCTAAAACCGCTTACCGATTTACTGCAGCGTAACCCGAGAAAGCTAATTCTGTCACCCGACGCTTTAGCTGCTTTTGAAAAAGCCAAACAAACGCTAGCAACCGCGACTTTGCTGAGTCATCTGAACACAGACGCCAACACCAGGTTGGTACTTAAAACCGACGCGTCGCAATCAGCCGTCGGAGCCGTTTTACAACAGGTCATAGACAACGAAGTCCAGCCTCTGTCCTTCTTCTCACGGAAGCTCCAGCCGGCTCAAACCAGGTACAGCACGTTCGGCCTGAACTTCTTGCTGTTTACCTTGCCATTAAGCACTTCCGCCACATCCTCGAAGGACGTCACTTCATCGTTTTAACTGACCATAAGCCACTTGTCTGCGTATTTAACTCGCCAGCTGATCGCTATTCTTCTCGGGAGACAAGGCATCTTGATTATATCTCGCAGTTTACCTCTGCCATCCAGTACATCGAGGAACCAGGCAACATTGTCGCTGACGCGTTATCCCGCACCGACATTCACCAACTGTTGACATTGTCCATCTACTTAGAGGACATTGCTGCTGCACAAATCACTGACTTTGATTTCGAATCTGTTCGCAATAACAAAGCACTGAAGTTCGTTCAGTTACCCTTGCTTCACTGTGATTCGAAAATACATTGTGACATTTCCACCGGTAAGCCGCATCCATAAGTCCCATTGTCGTACCGGCGGAAAATTTTCGATCAGCTTCATGGCCTCTCCCGTCCGAGCATACGTTCTACCGTTAAGCTTATCAAGGATCGCTATATTTGGCCAAACATAAATACTGACATCAAACAATGGGCAAAATTCATTATTCAATGCCAAAAGAGTAAAGTTCATCGTCATACCATTACCACTCCAGGAACTATCTCACTTCCAGACGCGCGTTTCAAACACGTTCACCTGGATATAGTTGGACCATTGCCTCCTTCAAACGGTTTTGCGCACTTATTGACTTGTGTTGATCGTTTCACAAGATGGCCGGATGCAGTCCCATTGCGCGATACCTCTGCCGAAACTGTCGCTCAAACTTTCGTTGAATCGTGTGCATCTGTCTTTGGTGTACCTGCGACCATTACCACCGACAGAGGACCACAGTTCACGTCCACCTTGTTTCGCGACTTAAACCGCCTCATGGGATGCAACCACTTACGCATTACCGCATATCACCCTGCTTCTAATGGTTTGGCGGAACGTTTCCATAGACAGTTGAAGGCAGCTTTAACAGCCAGCGCTAGATCCTGGTACAAAGCCTTACCTATCATACTGCTCAGTATACGCAACACAAGCAAGGAAGACATCGGCTGCTGTCCAGCTGAGCTTACCTTCGGTACAACGCTCCGACTTCCTGGTGAGATGATCACCGATTCCAGAATCACCGGTGAATCTGATCCCACTTCATATGTCGTCCGGCTTAAACATCATATAAATCAGCTCCAGCCAACGCCGACGAGAAGGACATCACGCATACCTCAAGTTCATAAGGATTCATATTCATGCCCCTTCGTATTCGTTCGTGTTGATGCTGTTCGCAAGCCCCTGCAACCGCCTTATGAAGGGCCATTCAAAGTGATTTCGCGACATGACAAGTATTACGTTGTCGATCGTAACGGCACGCCTGATTCTGTCAGTCTCGATCGTTTGAAAGTGGCCTACCTGGATGGTTGTTCCAGCTCCACTCCGGTTTTCTCACACTTATCCTCCTCTGCTACTGATCCTCGTAAAGAATGTACTCGTATGCATCCATCGACAACTACGCCTACAAACTCTACCTGTTTACCACAACCCCCTACAACACATACTCGTTCTGGTAGGTCTAACAAAACTCCTGTGCGTTTCCGCGACTACACACAATAATACTATCGAGCGTTTTCTTTCTTTCCAACGCTATAGGGGTTAAATAAATAAATATTTTATTCTCGACTATGCGAGGCACGCTCATGGAGGCATGATCAGATATGTACAACGGTACAAACATTATAATGCAATTGTAACAGTAACGCAGAAAATTGTTCATATATCCATGATTGGAACTGTACAATGTTGAAAATGCGAAACAATAAGTTGGCTGTCATGAGATACGGGACCTCAGCTAATAAGAGATTGAGAAACCTGAATGATCCACTGAAAGGTAATGGAAGAGCCCGCACACAAGGAAGGAAAAGGGCAACGTATGGTAGGATGTAAAACGACAACAGTATATACAGATGTAGAAGTCCCAGTGTAACGATCCTGTGTAGAATTGTGACGCTAGTTGACCTGCCAGTGTAAAGTTATGGGCTGTGACTTTATTCGGTGGCGAGTCACATACGCCACGTTGCAGTGTTGTTAAACGGACATTTGTGGCTTTTTGTAGGGAGAACGCTTGCCAGGCGAAAACCCACCACGTCCTGGAACACTGCCACCAATCCATTGAATGGCAAATTGTAACTGGCTATGTTTCTTGTTAAAACTCTGTTTGCTCGGTTATTCGCAGTCAGGTTGCGTCCCATTTTTTTCCGCTGGTTGATGCAATATCTGGTTGCCTATTGCGTTCCTGGGTCCTGTCCGTTGGTAGGTCGGGTACTAAACATTCTTATTGAATATAATTTGTTGATCCTTCGCAGAACCACATGAAGTCATCTCTGATTATGTATATTTGCCGGGGAGCGAAGAATTCGTGTCCAGCTACCCTCACTGGACATCGGTGGTTGGGTGCAAATAGTTAGAGTGGAAGTGAGGCCATGGTCCAGGTAAGTACTTGTTGGTTATTTCGTCCCATCTCAGACTGAGGCAGTTCCTCAGTTCAAACCCGAAGCTCTCCGACGTTCACTACCTCAGAGAAAAGGGAGAGAGGAACAAGCCGAGAGAAGACCGAAAAGGAACAGTCGATGTACCTAGCGTTTGATCAACATCCTATATTAAGACATTTATTTGAGACAACTAGTGTACAAGGTGTAACAGATATTACGCTAAAGATGTTTTTACTTATGCGGAAGGCATGGCCTGATGGGTAGAATACTTTCATGTGCATAGGGATGAAGAGCAGGATTCCGGTAAGATATTCATGAGGTGTAAGCTGACAATGTTCGAATTCTACCTGAGACTAGAAAGTGGGTGTGTAGTCACGATTGGTTGTTATCGGAAACACAAGGACTGTGACGATGTGGCCGTATTTATATATGCTCACGGGATAAGGATTACCTAAGACACCATAACTACAGTGTACATAGGTATATGAATATAGGAAGCTGAGTATATTAGAAGCTGGCTAAGATTAAATGGATATCAAAGGAAGACTAAGTGTTGAAGGTAAGACGATTAGAAGATATCGATACTGGACCGGGTATCAGTGGACAAGGGTGCCTGTTGGGTTAATCATTCGAGGTGCCAATGAATAACAACCGTGTCAAAGGATCGGACGGCAAACCAGCTGAGCTGTGAAAAACTATACCAGGAGAATAAACAATCTACAGAAGGACTGACGCCTAGCAAGCTAAGGAGTATTCCCAAAGTTGAATAGAGCATACAGCAAACAGCTGCCGCAGAGCAGAGATAGTGGCTAAAGGAATGGAGGTATCAGTGGCTGATTCAACCATATCATTAAGACTTTTGACCACATGTCAAGTAAACGCGAGTACGACAGACGACGGATAACGGCGCGCTAGGAGAGATGAATGGCCAGCAATAAAGTTCGAAATAAGGCTTCAGCTACCTGCGGGTCCTACGGTGGCACAGAATAGGTCAACAAACAGCTGAGTTGTGACGCAAACAATCAAAGAGATGAACATGGTAAGAACGGAGCGAGCTCCGGGTATCCGCAAAGTTAAATGGAACCTATGGCGACTAGCTGCTGCTAAGCAGAGATAGTGGCTCAAGAAAAGTATGTATCAGAGGCTGGTGTAGCCATATGATTAGGAAGTTTTGACCAGTACTGGATGACTACAGTTTCAGTGAATAAAGCAACAGACGAGCGCTGAATAAGGAGACAGACTTCAAAAGAAAATGAACGCTGGAGTGTCAAGAAGTTGCTCCTTCCAGGCTACATGAGGCCAAAAACGACTAGCTACTGCCAAAGAAAATTGCACGAGAGTAAGACGAAAAACGGATAACTGCGCGCTAGGAGAGAGATGAATGGCCAGCCACAGAATTCGGATTAAGGCCTCAGGTACTAGTGTATCCTACGGTGGCACAGAATAGGTCAACAAACAGTTGAGCTGTGGCGCAAACAATCCAAGGGAATGAACACTGTAAGAAATGAGCAGCTCCTAGAGAGCTCGGGGTATAAGCAAAGTTTAATTGAGGCTATAACGACTAGCTGCTATAGGCAGAGATAGTGGCTCTAGAAAAGTATGTATCAGTGGTTGGTGGAGCCATATGATTAAGAAGTTTACTTATCTTTCATTGTACATTCCTTTCCTATTACAACCAATTCTCGTATATTAACCTTGTATACTTGTTTTGATTGATAAATAACACACCTTTTGAACCACGCGGGCAAATCGACGTGTTCTCTCTGTGTTTTTGTACCACGGATTTTATGGCATTGTCGGTCACTACATTCTAACCTATAGCAATATTCATCTACAGATCTCGTTCCGTCTCAACTGGTTTCACCACCGTCGTTTGTCGTCTATCGGAGTGGCTGACGCAAGGGAACTAGGAAGTTTTATGTGGTTGGAATTCTAACCCACATCGAAAACCTTCTGTGAGTCTTGTCATTTCTGCTCATCATTTATTCATCCTTAATTCTCTTTGGGTCCGAGTCCACTACAAGTATATAGTACGGGACCATATCCTTTGAGTTTTACTTGCTCATTTTAATACATGCATATTTTAACTTTTGTCATCATACAAAAGCAGGTTTATTCGTCTTATCGTAATCTCATTTCCATATTTACTAACCAAACCTTACTCATTCCGTTTCTCTTGCCTACCCTTATTGGATTTACCCCAGGGCAGAAATTTAATATCCCCTTTAACCGACCGTTGTGCAGCAAGTTCCTTCCGCCCGAACTTATAGGCTCAACTAGCGGCGAACTGAACTTCCCCGACATTCAGATAACTCAACCAACCACGTAGTATAGCATTTTACTCAGCATGCGAAATTTTTGTGAAAGGTTTCATTTTCTTCCTAGCCATTAACTTTTTCTCTAGAGCTGTGTGCCAGCGAGGTAGATCAGGTGAACATAGTCACCTGCGTAACGGATATTCAGTAACATTGTTCCTCGACCCGAATACGGGTGTGGGCTGAGTCGTAGTACTGGACATGCGAGGCAGAGAAAATACAAACGTCCGACAAGCACGTTTATTGAGGGAACTGTCAACAACATTAAGTCGCTAAAGCTAGCTTAGGCGAAAACCCAACGCATAAATAAAAGTTTAGAAAAAATTAGGAGGCAGACTAAGCTGCATGCATGCTTGAGGCAACTTCGACGTTCCTACTACAAGACGTTCAACTTTGCGCATGTGCTGAGAGCCAACGAGATTGCGAGCCAGCTATCGTCCAGGTCTGTATTGATTAAAACATCCCAAGAAAGAGCAGCCATGTCCAGTGCAAACAAAGCCAAGCACCTCAGCTGGCTGCTGTGTTCTCGCACTCCTCATTATGGAGCAAAGATCACTTCCATACGCGTCGGCCCTTGCAATGCAAGTGAAGATCCACGGACTATATGTGAGATGTTCAACTCTTACTTCAAAGAGTCCCAGTGTGAAGAACTGTCCCCGGTCACTACTGAGCTGGATGTGTCCACAAACCAGCTGCTCTCCACGGTTCAGTTCGATCTAAAAGGCATCCGTCCCGCTATCAAAACCATAAAACCATCCACCAAACTTGGTCCTGATGAAATTCCACCCATACTACTTAAGAATGGGGGCGATGACCTATCCATACTCCTCTTGAAACTCCTCACACTCTCTATGGAGAAGGGCCAATACTCATTGGCTTGGAAGCACTCTTTCATCACACCGCGCCATAAAGGTGACTCCGTACAGGAAGTCAGCAACTACCGACCCATAAACCACACATCTATTCTCTCACGTGTGATGGAGAAATCGGTTAAGCGTGCGCTTATGGCCTGCTTGAATGCAGGAGGCCACGTTAGCAGGTCACAGCATGATTTTCTAAGCGCACGATCCTGCGCAACCTGCCAGCTTGATTTTCTCAACCTGGTCACTGGCGTGATTGATTCAGGTCTGGCGATTATTACGCTATACCTCGAAATGCAAAAGGCGTTCGATAGGGTCCCCCATAAACGCCTATTACATAAGCTCAAGGCTTACGGTGTAGTCACCCCCTGCTTGACTGGCTTAAATCCTACCTAACCGGGCGTACGCAGTCCGTGAAGGTAGCACACTTTGAGTCCATTCCTGTCACAGTTTCCAGCGGTGTTGTGCAAGGCATCGTGCTTGGACCAACCCTGTTTTTGATTTATGTGAACGACATCTGTAGCAGCCTGCGCCATGGTCGCCCATTCCTCTTTGCCGACGATATAACGGTCGTATATGTCTTCCCACCAAGCGCCAAAGTATCCGCACTACAAGATATCCGTGAAGACCTGAAGACCTTAGAGTCGTGGTGTCAAAATTGGCAAATGACATTCTCTGTTGATAAATCTAGTATTCTGACCCACAAATGCTCCATATCGGATGGTGCGTTTACGTTGAATGGTACGCCCATCCAACCAAGAACGTAAGCTACTGACCTAGGTATTCGCTATTCTATGACCCTCAACTTTTCAGAGAATGTGCAGTATCAGGTAGCAAAAGCACGCAGAATGGTCTTCCACATAGGCCGCCACATTAACTCGGCTGAAGCACGGTTGGAGCTTTACTGCAGTCATGTTCGTCCGCAGCTGGAATACTGCCCCTTCATCTTTAGTAATTTGCGAAAATCAGACCGCATATTGCTCGAAAAGGCTCAGCGGCAGCTTACCAAAATAGTAGCCCCACGAGGCCTAGCGCTTAGTTACCTACAGATGTGTAACCATCTCAAACTCCAGCCTCTATGGCTGAGGCGCATTATCTTAAACCTGTGCTTCTTACGTAAGTTAATATATCAAGCGGTGCACAGTGATATCCCCATCCTGACACTAAGAAGAGGATCAGAAATCAACCTCCGAAGCAAGCACTGCATAGTTACCCCGCTGCCAGCGAGGAAGAAACTACGTTCACGTTTCTTCCTTGTCGCTTATGTAAATATCTGGAAGAAATTATCTTCACATCTGCGGGAGATTCACAATCCACAGGCTTTCAAGCAGGAGGTACGAAAGTTTATGTGCCTGGATAACATAAGACGCCTTTTCAACACCTGTGATTCTGATGACAACCTTTTTGAGACCGGCCCCGATGGGGCATAGATCACATTTTGGTCAGCTCTGGCGCAACTTTGTATTGCGCTCAACTAGGCTCCATGACAGGAGCATCTTGGGCTCACAGGTCCTCCCCATACTTTGCGGTCCCTGTCACACCACGTGAGAGATCTTGGCCCGATCAGTTGCACGCATCTTACAGATGTTAGGACTGCTAATTCGACCACAAAAGGTATTCAGCCTACCCCAGTGGTAGCTGAGCGCTTTACTGGCTCCCACCGACACTTAGTTAAATAGGAAGTCTTGAAATAGTAGACGCTACCGCAAAGGCAACCTGGAAACACTAATCGGTAGCTCAAATCCTTTGAAAGATCCTTCTCGACGCCCAGTTTCTTACTGCTCAACAGATCAGCATGTAAAGCAGCCTAGTACTATTGAATGGGAGCATCGTATGCATGTAGGCACTGACCAGGTAGGATATTGCATAGCAATGGGGAAGCAATCCGAACGGACAAACTTTACTTCACTTCTTCCTTCTCTTCTACACTTTGGTTCCTTCGTCTCCATCTTTACCCCTTAGTATTTTCCAAATACCTAGTCCACTTTGTCTCTTGCGAATACTTATACTTGTGACCCATGAGTCACGTCTACTAAAAACATTTTAACAACGTTAAGCCTCATGTGAAATGCCAGGTTCTAGCGTTGTTGTCCACACATATGCTGCACCCGTAAGTTACCATTTATCTTTCTAAAATAGTTTAAAATGTTTCGAAATACTGGTAGCTCGGGTTGATGAGTCAATTATTCATTTGTTCTTCTAGCTTGGCGTTTTTCTCGCAAACGATTCACCACCATGCGAGGTGGCATCCTCAGTGCAGTGATATGCAGCGTGTAATTTTACTAAATGAGTCCTCCATCCATGATCGACCTGCAGGTGACTTTGAACGTGGCAGTGTCGATTTAGGTCCCGTGACCTCTACCCACTCCCCCAAGGCTAAAGTCGGCGCCCCAGTTGTTCTGTCTCAAACCGCGTGACAAAAGTTTCTTTAGGTCTTTCTGTCGTAGTGGCACGTATACAGAATCGATGTCCATGTGCATGTTGATTGAATGTTTCGCTGAAAACCAAGCTTCCAAGAAAAGGAAGAGAATTCTTGAGAAAGTGCAACCTCTATAAGATGAGGTGATCATGTCTAACCAAAGCGGCATTCGTGGTATTTCCCACCTGAATGCATTTCGCTAATTTTTTGGACACCTATTTCTCTATTATCAATAGAAGACATCTCTAGCTCATTAGCATTGGTGGCACATCCATTAAGATATATAACATAACATCAAAGTGCTGAAACTGATGATGTTTCTCCAGGGAACGATTGCGTTATTCTGGTCCAACACCCCAGGCACTTGCATCCGACGCTCAGCTAAGAGAAATAGAGCTCTAAACTAGCAGCTTAATGCACAGTTGTCTGCTTTAGCACCTGTGGCCCACTAATCGGTCATGCTTGAGATGGCGCAACCCCCAAAAGAAGTGGTATTCGTGTCTAACCAAAGCGGAACCCAAGGTGTTTCTCACCTGGACACATTTTGTGAATTTTCTCACATTAGTTTTTTTATTATCACTGGAAGACCACCCTGGCTCATTAGTGTCAGTGATACAACCATAACGACGTATAAAATAGCCTCAGAGAGTCGAAACTGGTAATATTTCTGTAGGAAATGCTTGAGTTATCCTAGTTCAGACGGGGCAAATGAGTTTTATGTTCCCTAGTCTTATCCATATTGACACAGCTCATGCGGCTTCGGTATAATTTTCGCATCCACATCGGAGCATTAAAAACGTTGAATTCCACATTCATAGTGGATTTTGCGGCCCAATATACTTTGAAAATCGCACATGGTCGCATTCTTGCTATGGGCTAGCTACACCATATCCTGTGCTGCTCTACTTTTATAATACTCCTTACAGCCTACCTAGTATTTCCCTAAAACCTTTCCGTCTGTTTTCCCAACTTTTACTACGTTTACTGAGAAAGCATGCTTTTCGGCCAACTGCGTCATACTTCGCTACTGCAGCGAATTACACGTTATCTTAGGCATTCACAGTTACTACTCCATATTCGGAACTTATTACGCCTAGCCGTTATTTGTATTATTTCTTTCTTTTTTCTGTATCTGCTTCCAAAGCAGAACGTGAATTTAGCGGAGGCTAGAAAATGGCGCTATCCGCAGCCGACCGCTAAAAATGCAAATATCTCCATAACCACTGCACCTAGCTTAATTATTTTACCTTTGTCGTAACCAGCGCCTAGGGTTTGTCCTACAATGCGCATTGTTGTCCCGTTTTAGTTAACATTTCGGCGCAAAAACGGCGTTGATTCCACTTGTTTGGAGATTTACACTTTGAAATTCGCGCCAGGTTTGCGGTTCTGGTATGCCGTTTCTGGGCTATATTTTGGCTCCATTTTCCAATATTAGTGTATTTTCTAGTTAAGTGGGCCGGCCTTTCAGTCGCACTTTTCTAAGAAAGGATAAATTGTTAGCCACTACTGTTATTTCCCTTGTTTCCACCCTCCACTTTTACGATCTAATTTTGGCTTGCTTATTACTTTCCATGAGCCCGCTACTAATGGATGCTCGAAATGCGGTGATGTGACCAAAGAAAATGGATCAAATTTCCTCTAACTGATCGTTTACTAATGGAATCAGGCACCTCAAGGTTTGGCAGCGGTGGCCGTTGAACAGCGCAGAATTCGTACATAAGCTACGGAGACCCAAACTACTGCATTCAAAAATGTCGAGGCCTACGAAACGTTTGTATTTATCCCTGCTTTACTGTTCGGAAAGATAAACACGATCAAAAGCAGTTGCTAACGATATTTCTTCTCCATCCATGAGCATGGATGTTACGTACAATTTGATCTGATCCCACGCAGGAACAGCATCTAGCGCTTGTCTAGAAATATACCTATATTTATTTATTTATTTATTTAAAAAGCAAGCCAGACGACAGATATAAAAGGCAAACAGTCTAACAAATGTTCCGTTTACAGAAATTAGCTAACCTAAAATCAGCAGTTATTATAAGCAAAGAACCAGTAAAAGTATCCAGTGTGTGTTCTGTTGCGTTACATTATTCCCCATCTTGCGAAGGCACAGTCCTCTACCTAGCAGCCGGCAAGCTGACAACAGCAGGTGGCCCGGAGCCGTGCGCAAAAAAACCACTCTATTCAAGTGCCTATATGCGTGACCACAGACTAGGCCAACAAGAAGAAGAGCCATTGTTAGGAAACACGCGGCCTTAGTATTCGCAATATTTGCAGGTCTTCACCTTCGTGCCTCGTCGTTCGAGAAATATACCATTTATATATATATATATATATATATATATAAAACGGGAGCAGAGCGTTTGTGCAGAACGGAGGCGATGAAGAGCCTGGTAAGCAACAAACAATAAATATAGCACGATAGTTTACGAAAGAACTCATCAACTACTGTCAGAGTTGGAAATGTTAGTGGTTGGTGTACCCCGATAAACCATGCGCGGTGGTTTCCATACATACCTGAGGTACCTCCATTAGTGTGATTATGTCCACATGAACAGAAGGCATTAATGGGTATATCATATAAGCGGGGATAGAGCAGAATTTCGCATTAACATTCACTGTCGTGGAGGCAAAGAATAAAGCTATCCAAATGCAAATTAATCCCAGCCATGCATGTGAGCAAGGTCACCTGCGTGTAATATGCGACTGGTCGCAGATTCCCAAGGCTTCTGTTTCCGGGGCGTACGTGGGTTGTAGTAGACTGGGAGGATTGCTAGGTAAAAACATTACTTTTTCGGTGGCTGGTAAGCCACCCAGGAAGTGTCGTAGCTTGATATACGGTGTGTTTGTACCAAAGCTCGTGATTAGCTGGCGCTACTGTCACAGCTGCCGATAGAGGACCGAGTGCAATGCGGCCAGGCGGATTACGTAAAAGCATACGACGGTTGGATAATACAACACTGCATACATAATGGGAAGGCAAAGAGAAGAGGACACGGCGCTAACAATATGGGCTATGCTCGACGACAACGTTTTGACTCGCTACTGCGACACCGACGCGTTTCATTTGCAACCTCAGCTGCAACCTCGAACTTGTCAACTTCTTTAGTACAACCATTTCTTCACTAACGACCAGTTTTGTTCTTTTGTGATTGCTTCAATCCGCTGTAAGCGGTGGCAGAACTCCGAGTGATATATTCTAAGAAACAACTGGCCAAGCGTGGCCAAAATCACTTCGGCTGGGACGTCAACCTGGACGCTGGTCGTGCGAAACCACTTAATTATTTTGAGAAACTCGTAACCAACAACGTAATGACCGAGCGATTTCGCCGGAATGTAGGAAAGTTAAACAAAGATTTTATTATACCATTCCTAGATATCGTCACCGGGATGAGAACCAGCCGACTGACGAGATTGGTAGCGTTTGACTGGTTCCAATCGTCTTCAACCGTTGACGCGTCAGGGTACTTTTGCCCCAATGGTAACCATTCTGCCCACGACGCCAAAGGTAACGCAAATCATGGAAAGTAATACGGGTTTATGTTAAATCGTAGTACGAAATGCGAAAGGCACAGAACAAGCCTACTTAGTACAAGGTAGACGACAATTTCTCCGCAGGTTGCGACCAATGTGCGCAAAAGCTAGCAACATAAATACTGAAATCGTGCTATGCAGCTTTGTTAACATCTAAAATCTTTAAAATTTGTAAGCAACTGACTGATTTTCGCGATCCTTTATTTGGCCTGGCTTTGACAGACGGATTTTCAGGTAACCTATAGTCGGCAGGCATAACCCAAATACTGTCAAGTGTTGGTGTGCTGGATTGTCAGCCGTGAGGCCGGGATTCGAATCCTGAGTGCGTCGCCTTTTGTACGCACTCCAGCGCTTCATATATTAAAATTGGTGCAAAACGGAGTGGATTACGATGGTAATTGCGCAAGATGACAAGTAAAATTAAAAACTTAAAGTGCTTATACGCTTGCAGCTCTATAGGGAAGGCCTCTCTACATTACAACCTCGTCGTTGCACATTATTCTATGTTAAGCTAGAAGAACAAGGCACAATTTGGTACTAGGTAGCTTACGAGAATTATTTGCGCGCTAGTTTTCATTTGTTTCGTGCACCTAAAATATTAGCGAGCTGTCAAATTGTTACGTGGCCGTTGTTGACGATAGTGGCTTGCACGGAATAATCACCAAATATCCTGCATCGCCTGGTTAACGTATTGTAACTGGCGGTTTAGTGGTCACGTACCGTAAATAGTGCTCATATACCTCACCGTTAAGCGGAAAGCCGTGGAAGAACAAGTTTAATTTTGAAGCCCACCGTTCATTGATATACCACGCGCGTTCGAAGTTCGCGGGGTCGGAGTATTTCCCGCTAAGGTCAGACAAGCACGCTCACTGAGGAACGGCCAACACAATTAATTCCCTCTGACAAAACAAACAAACGAGGAATACACAGTACAAGCAAGCCAGATGAGAAGTCTAAACATCAAAAGTTTAGCACATGTTCGAGTTACCGAAGTTAAGTAAGGTAAACTAAATATCACTAGACGCACTGAATCACTCACACAATACAATGAGGTATCTTTTGTTACAACCCAATCATCTGTACAGTGCGTTGACAGAAATTATTAATCTTTTCTTTAGAGTACGTGGGAGCAAGGTCGAAAACCGAGGGATATTGAAGAACATGCGTACTCGCGAAGTCGTTTAAACGGCATTTCTTCTTTCGAGCCAAAGTTGACCTTGCAATTTCACTTTTCCACTCCTACCCTCCATGCCTCCCACACTCGCAGCCTACTCCTCATTCAGCGATAACGATACCGTCCTCCTAACCACTATTTACTAGTTGGTTGGGATGCTTTCATTCAGCCGCCAATGGAGTATTTGTTTTGTCTTCTAGCTCTACGGGCCTATTCTGAGCTCCTCTATGTGTTGGAGGCGGCGTCTCTTGAAATACTCCGCTGCCATACAAGGTAGGAACGTTGCCGAAGACAGGTATGGCCCGGAAAGACACGACGTTCAATAACAGTAGCTATGTACGACATAGCATTTAGAAATGGTCACGGAGGTCCGAAGCCGTCCCCCGCGACCCAGTGGCAAAAGCTGCTGACTGGCGGTTCAAGCCGCTGGTGGTCATGGGTTCGAATCCGGACAGAGCCGATGAATGCGCACTACTGACGATGCCCAACAAGCTGAAACTGCAGTCTAGTGCTGTTCCGGGCATGTGGACGACTATCTAATTTGGAAACTGGCAGCGATGGACCTCACTCAATTACATCAAAAATCCCCTACTCATGAGTACACCAAATTGACTTTGCCTAACAAGGTAGATAAACGACGTCCACCATTGACACAACTGATCGATTACAATGCGTTGTGCATACACACCAAACATGTAGTAATCATGAAGATGTAAACTAATTGCCACGTAATAAGTATACTGTTTAATTAACGAACGGGACGGTCCGCCTGTTTACGTCTAGTTCACTACGAATGTTACCACAATGGTAATAATTGGGCGATGGTTTCTTTAACAACAGCCTGTTCATCTACATTTAGCGCACCAATATAACTCTTGGCAAACTGTCATAATAAGGTTTATTGTTAATAATCTTTCTTTCAGCTTTGCTTTATCTTGATCGGAATTAAAATACTCGCTGCCCACTGCTTGTCTTCAGCCCAGATATCCCTTATCCTTCATTGTCATCTGCACTCGGCCTTTGTCTTGCTCAGCGTGTCACGGCTTCGACTCACGCTTTTTGTTAATTGCAGTCGTACGCTAGTTATATTCCACAATAAAAGTCGCGAACGCCAAATAGGTACGTTGTTTACAAAGTAATTTTACACTTCTGATTTAACACCAAAGCTGGCGTTATCAAATGCGCAAGCTACATTTGCGTACCCAGGCACCTTATTTTGTCTGTCGAAGTTTTCTCATTCCTTTCCCTAGATATGCAAAGAAGGGCCAACTGAACTCACTTGATTGTTATCAGCTACCAATACAGTGTAACGTCCTTCTCCTGTTGAAGAACAAAGCTCGCGAAATTCACTTGGCGCCTAATGGAAAAGTTGCTCTCTTACAACTCTAGTTTCCTTCTTGGAAAAATTACAATTTCGGAATCTTTCACCTGCGCTCCGAAAGACAGGGTTCAACCCTACCTAGTTTTGGAAGAACATTAGTACATGCATAAATGCTTTTTACTACCAACCGAAACCTCTCCATCCATATTTGCTTGACTATAGATCATGTTGCTTGTTATGAACGGAGTACATTGTGGATCCATTTGGTTACTAAGTAGCTGGCCTTAACTTGCTGCTATGTTAGGACACCTCGCCAGTGAACGTTACTCTCAAGCAGATTCTCTATTATTTGTCATTGGTAAATTCCCAAAATTCATCTATCCAGGAGCTGCGGTACAATCGCCTGGCCATATACCAATGTGAATGCGTGATCCACCTCGGCAGTACGAAGCAAGTCGCTGCCCACTATTTGCATCCCAGAGCAAGCGGGCAGACTGATGATGGCTAACAGATTTGGGTGACCCGATGATTGCGACTAAAAATATTTTGGGCTAACAGCAAACGTATGAATAAAGGAACAAATTGTTCGCTCGAATTCTTTGAGGCGCGCCTAATCAGGCATGACCAGGAATTTACATGAGCTTGTTGCGCAGCATGAGCCTTGTTTGTAGGATAAGCGATGACGGCGAAATGCATAGTAGTTGCTAACATAGCGGACGCACTGGTCGGGAGTAAGCTGGTTAATGAGGTGGCGACAGTCTGGGTTCAAAAGTGTGTCGTTGAGATCGGTAGTAACAACGTATTATAGGGCTGGGTGACGAAACTTATAAATTGGTAGGTTACATGTTAGTGCACATAGCAAAATATAAAAAAGTGTAATGAAATGACGCTCCGACTAAGTTGCCAGTGTGAAGTTGTTGGCAGCACACTGCTGAACACAACTTCTATCTCCTGAGGAATCTCTCACTTCACCTCTAAAACCAGTCCTACTTTCCTAGGTTTGTTGTCGTTTTGTTGAAGTTATTTATTGACCTTTGTCCAGCATGCTTCTTGCGAACGTATTGCCTATATTATCTTACGTCGGACTATAGTTCATCAAGTTACGAACCTTTAATCTGCAGAAAACAAATGCCAAATAATCTTTTGCTCGCATCACGTCTGTGCTATTTGGTATATGGATATATGAGCAGCATTTAAATTTCTGCACAACACCACTACCGCGATGTACACATTTGCACCTACATGACAAACCTAATAGTAGCGTGCCTCGCATTTGCAAGAATAGTCCCTTTATTTGTGTAATTATGGTTACATATCGATAGTAATTTCGCACTGGAACTTGGTCTTTGCCTTTGGTTCGGTGGGGGCCACGTCACAACTTAGCTATAAGCTCTTATCAAACTGGCTGCTCTCTCCAAAACATCTGGTTGCAGGACGCAGAGATGATTAACATTTAGGAATGTTGTTCATTTTGGTCAGTCGTATAAATGCAAGTGCAAACTAAAGTTGTGCATAATCACCGTGGTCTATTACTTGGTTTATTTCTTAGGACTTCTGTTTAGTAAAGTGAATTGCACGTTTTAGATTGCAAAGGCCAAAAAGCTTCATAATTGCGTTCGCATTTGTGTATGCAACACACGGGCCATTTTGACGACGCGGGTAAGTTTAGTCAAATAAATCCATCACACCTAACCAACCACGTCTCACGTAGGGCATATGCGGACTCTTCCTAATAATTCCGATGTACGTTGTTGGCCTCTGTAGTAGGAGAAATTAAGTGCCAAAAGGTTAGATGACTACGAAGGTCAAACTTGGCACTAAGCAATATGAAAAGCTTATGTTTCATACAGTACGGCCTAAAGCAAGGTTATCCAAAAGTCCAAAGGGACGGTTAATAGAGTTATTATTTGTGTTCTGCAACAAAGTACGGTCGCCAAAGCGGTTCAGATTGTTAGGTAACAGGAATAAGTTTAGTGAGCGTAGCTACTCGTATGTAACCTGCGATCAAATACAAAGGGATTTTGGAGCCAGTAGATGAGCCGAAAGTGGAAAATATTTAATTCCGAATAGGAAGCTGAAACAAGCGTTGTATCATATTGAGTATATAATTATAGGCACGTCCCTTTAGTAGGTTCTCGGGATTCAATAGAACACCCTGTAGATACTTTTCCTTCTATTGCCATTGTCGCTTCCTCTTAAAGGCACTTCCCTACGGCACGACTTTAACCTTCTTTTTCCGTGACGCTTTCCCTGCCTTTTTTACATGGACCACTTAATTAGTATTTTATCCAGCGCAGTCAGCCGTCAACAACATTTTTCGTTTGCTTTGCAGCTCTTAGGATTCATTAGGAACCGCTTTACATTTTGGACACGGAACTGCCTGAAGCGCAAGGTTGCTGGAACAGTACAGTAATTTGAGAGAGAAGAAGTGTGGATGAATACCGGATAAAGGACGGAGTTGCACAAGTCGGATCGCACAGCTACATGTTAACATCTTCCTCGACGTTTATTGCAGCAATTTAATAATTGGTCGAAATAGCAATCGACGCAACTAGGACCAGTTGCAATGGGAATTGCTCCGGTTCGGATCAATAACTAGAGTCAACGAGAAAATGCTGATGAGCCATCGGCACAAATAGCAACAGCAATAATCAAAGCACGATTGCATTAACTAGCTGGATGATAAAATAGGTGCGATGTTACATGGTTCCAAAACAGCAAACGCAGTTTCAACCCCTCGATGGAAAGGCAATTTTAGATTTATGCGTGCATAATCGCGGTTAAATAAGCTAGGTTCGGACTTCATTAAGTCATTGAATAAAAGACGGCCCTATCACGTTCTGTGCATTATAGCAATAGCTTTGGTCGTTTCATAAAGGTTTCGTGGGGAGCCGCAGCAGGTGCAATGGAGGAAAATTGCTCCAGCGCACTCTGGTGCGAAACCAACTGTCGTTCGTATTGTTTCTGTTTATAAGTATCGACGGTGGACCCCGGTAAACCGCTCCACTCATTGACGGCGCGCGTGGATAAAGCCAGCTGAAACAACATACGGATACTTCTCCGACTGAGCAGGTTCATACTGCGACCTCGTAGAGAACTTTCAGCATTGAGTTGAATTAATCTTTATAACACACTCCCGGCATTCATCCAAGAATACGTAGAGTAAAATCCAGTGCCGACAATAATTCTAAATAACGGCTTCAGTCGCCGAATGCCCTGGTATATAAACACAGCAACTCAGGGACGAAAGCAGTTCCCCTTCGACAATCCTCCTCAACTGTATTACGCATAGACTTAGTCAGAATGTAGACTACGGCTGGTATGTATGTTAGCATCGAGCATATGTGCGTTTTACGGCAGTCGGGAGAGGTCCTGGCTCAGGAATTGGAACGCTATATGTATGGCATGGGCAATCAGGTACACTGCGGTGCACCGTTCCTGGGTTACTGAGCAAAGAACTATCTGTGTGTTACACCTAAAAATCAGATGCATCAACTGGAATGCCAGAGCATTTATGCCGGGTCATTAGTAGCTGACACTGTATTGACTAATTGTGGAGCAGTCCAGAAGCTCATGAATAACTAAATGGGTTATGTTCCACAACACGAGCATATAAGCAATCAGTGTCATCTAGTCTGGATACTTCCATGCACAGCGTAAGACCGTTGGTATAGATTAGGCGGCCTGCCTGCAGTTCGGACGGTATTTCTTTCTTGGAGACATCGAAACTTTAACAATTGACTACAGCGCTGTGGTACCCCACCGGTCACGAGAAGAATTGCGAAGAGGCGTCCGTACGTTTTCCCAACCTCCTCGTGGTGCCAGCTGGGTGATTCGGGTTTACCCCCTTTCAGCAAATGGCTCGGCGGCAGTGTTCCAGGAAGTGGTGGGTTTTCCCCTGGCAAGCGTTCTCCCTATAAAAAGCCACATATGTCCGTTTAACAACACTGTGACGTGGCGGTTGTGACTCGCCACTAACTAAAGTCACCCACTGCTTATCCGAACAATCTCTTCAAGTCCACAGATAGCAAGCACTGGCGACACCTTCAAACACATTCAAGCAAAATGACAGGAGACATTTACCAATCCCATAAACAAAGCTAAACACGCCTACATGCAAACTTACATACATTCATATATAAACATATGCAACAATCCCATTGTTCCATTGTACATTAACTGATCACATTTTGTACTCTTAACATGAGCATGCCTGCGCAGGCGTGCCTCGCTTAGTCGAGAATACACAATTTATTTATTTATTTAAGTATGGTGCGGCCGTACAATAAATCCAAAATTTGGTGGATCAATTTCCCAACGATACAGTATATTTGGAGTTATAGCGGAACCCGCTCATGTAAGAATTAGCTAAACCATTTTAAAAATAACATACGCAACGTCCAAGCGTCTAAAGGAACCAAAAGGTTTTAGCGGTTTTTCCTTGACAAAGGTCAAGTAGGAGGTACATGGGCGTGCCTTCTGAAAACCACGCTTGTTATAATTATCATCAATCCGTTAAGGAAAATGCCGATGGGAAATCTGGTGCTGAAGCAGGTTTTGTTAACGTACTATCGACGTCAATCGGATCAAATGCCGAAGGACCATTTCCTGTCAATGCAATAACTCGCGTGCAAGTCTAACTAGGCTAAATTTCTAACGTGTACGACAGCCAGTTATAAGTTAGCACTAACAAACCTAACAGTTAGGCAAGGAAATGCACTCAACAACGGTCCTGAGGAACAATGGATGTAGTTCACCCGGGTGGGGCGCATAAATAAATAAATATTTTATTCTTGGGTTTCTCGAGGCGCGTCAACTCAGGCATGGTCAACCTTTAATAGCAATTATGTTGCGCTACAGGTACGTTCGGAACGATGAACTATATGCATATGTGCGTAGAGTAAACTGGATAACCACGGAAGGTAAAGTAATGAGAGTGTGCGAAGACTGAAGGTACCTGTTTTGTAGTGCCAAAGTAGTGAAAACTTTCTTTTGTCAAATTGCCAGAATATAACTGTGGACAGTGACTTTACGAAGCGGTGAGTCACATCCGCCACGTCGCCGTGTTGATAAACGGCCTTTTGTGGCTTTTTATAAGAAGAGCGCTTTTTAGGCGAAAAGCCGGCACGTCATGGAACACCGGCGTCGATTGGTTGGAGAGGTCATGCGCATCTGGCAAAGCCCCTTATCAACCATTTGTTCACTGTGATTCGCAGTCGAATGTGCCCACTTTTGGCTGATCAGATAGCCCAGTCTGGTCCCGCCATGGAGGTTGAGGCCAGTCGAAAAGGGTGAATACTTGTGCAGCTAAGCTAAATTTCCATGGTATCTGGTATCTCACTTTCTCTGAATTTGTATACCCGCTGGAATGTAGAGAATTCGTGTCCAGCCATCTTGCTGGACACCAGTCGTTGTGTTGGATGCAATTGGTTGGTTTCGGTAAGAAGCTTTGGTCCAGCTGGGTCCTTGTTGAGTATTTCGTCTTGTCTCAGACGGAGGCATTTCCGCAGTTCAATCCCGGATCACAATAAAGTACCCGACCTTGGAGTGATGGGAAGAGAGAAACGTGTGGGCGAAGATGGAAAAGACTAACACTGATTTGAGCAGCGTAAAAATCTTATCTTAAGACATTTGAGCTTGAGACAGAATGTTGTAGAAGGTGAAAATTTTATTACACTGAACATGCTTCTTGATTATACCACAACAGGTTTTACCCAGTGGGTAAATTTATGTGATATGCATGAAGGTCTAGAGCATGGTTCCGTTATTCTGCCAAGGATGTATTAGTTAAATAAATAAATAAATATTTTATTCTTGACAAAGCGAGGCACACCTTTTGCGCATGATCAGCGGACTGTTTAAAGACGCCTGGTGATCAAATAGTGAAAAAAGCAGTAAGTCAACCTATGAAACAGCATTTGTAGAACACAATGCTGCACCAACGCTTTGTTAGCTTATGTGATTTATTCGAAGGTGGAATGCTATGGTCTCAAATGCAAGCCACATGGACACATCGAACATTGATGGTCAGCCGGATTAACACCGTAACAAAAACAGCTTGTTGGGAGCGTTAGGGCATATGGACCGCTAAGCAGGCAGTTAAGTGAAGGGGGTTATAGTGTAGAAAGTGTGGCCGAAGCTGAAATGGAGCTTGGGTTGTGGAACCTGCAATACTAGAAACCCATCATTGCGGAATAGAGTGGTGTATTGAGGCTTCAGTATATAAGGTGACCTCACGAAGTTGGAAATCTCTGGTGTCAAAAGTAAGCCAGGTGAAAGTATGAAAACGTGTGTGCAAGAGCCAAATTAACTACGTAGCAGAAGCCGCTCTTTAATAAGAGAATAGAGGAACATGGATTGGCAAGCAGTCATGTAAGTTTATGAGGGTTAGGATGTAGAAAGAAAGGCCGTAGTTGGAGCTAGGATTGAATTGAATAACCAGCGTTACTATCAAACCAACAGTTGTGGAATAGGACGGGGAAAAATAGATTAGGGGAACAACCAAGAGTGGAATGCTACGGTGTCAATAGGAAGCCAAAAAGAAGTAGAGAGCATTGGGAGTAAGAGACAAATTAACTACGTGGTCGAAACTACTCATTGTTGAGTGATTACGTGAACATGGACAGCCGAGCAGTCAGTTAAGTGGAGGAGGGTTACAGAGAAAGAAGACAGGCTAAATCTAGATGTTCCATTGCAACTGTTGTGTTTATGTATACTAGTTACCTAACGGAAGGCTAGGTGTCGTAGCCACTAACGAAAAACAATCTCTTTTGGCGTACGGAACCTTATTGGTGGGGTTTTAGTGTCCTTGTGGCGGATAGGTATATGCTCATAAGTACAAAAAAAGGTTGCCGCTAACATCTAAGATATTTAATTTCAATATGAAAAACGCATTTTGGCCGTTCTTCTGGAGTGTACCAACCAGTACATTACAAATTGTTAAGTTGCTGGTGCTCAATCGTGACACAAACCATCTGTCAGTCTAGATGGTAGAGTAATCAGGCTCTGAGTGTATTTGCCTGATTCGAGCCCGCAATTTGAGCCTTCTGTTACATAGATACTTAAATACAAAAGTGGTTTATTCTCTACATGGTGGAGCACACCAGTAAATGTCTGACCACAAGGGTACAACAAATACAAATACCTTGGTCTGGTACGGACAATTAATTTAAAAACGCACAAACGGTAAATTTTCCAGGGTTGCTAATGCACGACTGTCAGGTAATCGCGGAGTCAAAGTACAGTAAATAGGTTAACTCTTAGGCAGTACGAGGCATAGATCTCTAATCATGATCATACGGTTACAAGCGTTTATGCCTGATGAGACACATAGCAGCAGTAAATGGTAAAAATGAAGAATTTGTACAGAAACTGCCATAAAATATGGAACACATCTATTTCGCAAAGGATAACATCGTGTGAATGAAAGATGTGGTAACCTCGACCTGTTAAGTCGTGAATTATGCGTAAGAGGTTATGCGGTTACCTGAAACTGAGCTTTTGCCTGCACAGTTTAAGATAATCGGCGGTGACTTTAATATGCCACACATTGAGTGGACTACCCAGTCTTCACCTTGGTCGACCTTATGTTTGCATACGAATGGACTCAATATGTTAAATTACCTCATAAGAAATCTAATGCCCTAAGCTTAAGAATCATGAAAAGCACAAGCCACGCACAAGCTTGCCTTTGACTACCTTATTGGTAGTGCTGATAATGCAGTGAGGCTGACAGTCAGAATGCCCACTACCAAGCATTGCAACTTCTCGCTCTCAGTGGCTCCTTCCGTCTTCTTCAACGCGTCGATTGGTAAAGCTCCTCCACTCTTTTACTACCTCTTAAACGGAATGCAGCCTTTCTGGCAGCAGACATAGATATGGCAACCTAATTAGCCTCTGAGCACATTATGTTCCGCGTTGACTTGGTCACTCCTAAGCAGAATATCGGAAAACCGTTGCTAATACATCTGGAGTCCTAAAAAAACATAAAAATGCGCCTTTGCTACAACAAGATGAAGGAGCTCCACCTATAAATGCGCATGTACGACAAACTGACGACGTGGAGGAACGCACAAGCCGCGTCTGCCACGTCTGCGGAGCACGCTGCATAGCACTAATATCAAAGTTAACGCGCTCATCCAATGGATGAAGCGCTGAACCAACAACAGAGTACCAACAATTGCCTCATTATCACTTCATCATGGCACTCTCATTTTTGCCCCCGCCCAAATTTGTGACTATGCCGAAAAGCACTTATGTGACACTTTTACGGTCTCCAATTCGGCGACATCGCTTACAACAACTCAGCTCACCCATGAGAAGCTTCAAGCATCGAAATCAACCTGTGTGTAATCATGCGAGCTATTCGCTTAAACCAAATATCCATACCTCGTTCCCGATAGCCTTCCATCCGTCCTGCTGATTCTAGGAGGTCAAGACATTCCAGTTCTAAACCTTAACCTATTTACACACCACGGAAACCTATACCTTCCCCACTGCTTGGAAACATGCCTTAAATGAATAAAAAAGAAATAACTGTTTTATTCTTAAATTTTTAGAAACACACCAAATCAGACATGATCAAGGTTTACAGACCGTTGCGTTTCACAAGTATACTTCTGGGTTCAATTGTGCGTAGTGCAAACGTTCAAATCACTATAAGTGCAGTGAAACGGTACATAAATAAATAAATAAATATTTTATTCTCGACTATGCGAGGCACGCCAATTGAGGCACGATCAGTTATGTACAGCTGTACAGACATTTTATAGGAACTGTAGTGACAGTAGAAAATTGTTCATATGTCCATGCTTGGAACTGTGCGATGGTGAACATGCGAAAGAACGAGTTGGTTGTAGTGGGATCGGGATCCATTTGTTTGGACATAATCGCTCTGCCATATATCGCAGTCATACCTCGAATAATAATAGATAAATAATCCTGAGTGATCCATTGGAAGATAATTGAAGAGCAAGCTATCCAGTATGAAGATTCTAATTGAGCTGCCAGTGTGAAGTTATGGGCTGTAGACATGTAGACCGTGAGTATCATATACTTGTAACTGTCGGGAAAACGTTGAAATTGGACTCTAGTCGACTTTCTAGAATATAGTTGTGGGCAGGGACTTTATTCATTGGCGAGTCACATCCGCCATGTCGCAGTGTTGTTAAACAGACCTTTGTGGCTTTTTATAGTGAGAACGCTTGCCGAGAGAAGACCCACCGCGTCCTGCAACCTTGCCGTAAAGCATCTTGAACCATAATATATAACTGGCAAGGCCGCTTGACGATGGGTTTCGTATTCAGTTATTCGCAGTCAACTAGCTTTTAATTTCCTCTGTTGGCTGGAAGGGTGGATTGCTCAGGGCTGCCATTAAGGTTGAGGCAGGTTGAGGATTGGAACGTCACGACTAGTCCTCTTGTTGAGTGTCCACGTGAGCAGTTTCAAGCGTTCTGCTGTTTGGATTTTTTAGAGGTATAATTTATGGAAGTGTGAAGACATGTCCAGCTTTCCTTGCTGGACGACCGTTGTGGTGGTGATTGCGGTTGAGCTTCTGGTATACAGCCATGTGCTATGTAGGTCCTTGTCGGTTATTACACCCGTTTTGGGCGAACTCAGTTCCTCAGTCCAATCCTAGCTCTCCAAGACGTTCAGGACATCAGAGGATAGGGAAAGTGAGGGACAACCGAGAGAAGACCGCGAGAACAGACGTGGAGTTAAACATTGTTAAAGTCTTATATTACAACATTTGGAATTGAGACAATAGAATGTACACTGTGCAACGAGGATTACAATAAAAGCGCTTTCTGAATGTCCTATAGAATCAGTAGCCGATTGTATAGATTGCTAAAGTCTGCATAAACAAGAGCGCCGTACTAGTAAGTAATCCATAAAGTTTCCGTTTAGTACGATGCATGTCGCGCTCTTCAATAGGTGTCAGCCTTTCTGGATGGACGCGAACAGTGTATTTGTGTGGGAAGCAGTCTTTCTTCTCTGCAAGCTGTACTTAACGACGTTCCGCAAGGCTCTTTCCTAGGTCCGCTGCTTTTCTCAGTCTACGTGAATGACGTGCCGATGGAGCTTGATGTACAATCGCCCTTGTTTGCTGATGACCTAAAGCTCTGGAATATCGTTGATATCCCTGGAGGTCCTGTGACTCTTCAACGGGCTCTCGATAGACTCTGGGAATGGTCTATCTTGTGGTTGTTGCCCATAAACCGGGCAAAGCGTGCTGTGCTACGTATCGGAGCGCCTGATTTCTCCACAAGTTATGTGCTCGATGAGGGTGAACTTCCTCATGTGACTCAGCAGGTTGGTCTTGGTGTCGTCCACTGTTCCACACTACGCTCTGGAGACAAATGGAAGAAGGCGGCTAGTAAAGGGTTCCGGATGTTGTGGTTTATCCGTCGTTTGTTCTGAACCCTAACCGCCAATGTCTTTGTGAATCTCTTCTCAGCGTTTGTGAGACCCCACCTAGCATATTTCGTCCAGGCCTGTCCACCATGCGTTGTCCGGGACAAAATGGCACTAGAAAGGGTGTTGCGTGTCGGTACTAGGTTGGTCAAGGGATTATGAGGGCAAACGTACCCCGAGCGCCTACTTATTTTGGGGATGCAGTCAATGCACTATCGAAGGATTAGAGGGGACCTAATCCTAACCTACCGTATTTTGACTGAGAAGGTTGGTCCTGATTTGTCCATGTTATTTAGTGCTGCTAGATTATCTGGTCTCCGCGGGCATTGTATGAAGCTGGACAACCCGCGGTCCGATCGAGTTAGAGCGGAGACGCGGTTATCACGTCGAGTCATCGAACGCTAGAACCTGCTTCCAGAAATTGTTGTCAAGGAGGCTAGGGTTAAGGGGTTTGAGCATCAATTAGACGCTCCTGGGTGGCAACAGGAAACCTAATTTTTTTCCTGACTAGTTCCCATCTTCATATTTCGATTTTATTTATTATCACCATTGGTATTGTTCTCTTCTTTTAACTGCTTTTCCCTACTCTCTTACCTCCGCTTTTGCTTCCCCTCTTACTTACTTCACGTAACTGAAAAGGCTGGGACAGCTAATGTAGGGCACGTGGGCATTAAATTGGTGAACCTGGGTGTTTCTTCGAATGTTATTCTTTTAGACCCATCAAGAAGTCGGAGCACCCGTATCAACACTTGGATCGACGACCCGCTCTAGAAGGAACAATTACGGGATTCATCCTATCGTTCCAGTCCCACTTGAATTTGAACTTGAACTTGAAAGATTGCGTGCGCAGTGAGGAGGGAAATGTAGAAGGCCGGTGGTGAGTGAGTAGCAAAAGAACAGCATGTAACCAGCCTAATACTTTAGGGAGCACAGAATAAGTATTTTGCCGCGGGACAGATCTAAAGGTCAATTGATGTTAAGGCAGCGGACAGGTTCGATGCAGATATTCTAAGAGAAGGAAGGTTATGCACTGGTTCCTATCAATCTCTGGATAACCGTAGATGCATACAGCCTACGACCACTAGCTGCTGCTAAACAGAGGTGCCGAAGTTAAGACGATCGGCAGAGGTTGGCGCTAGGAAACACTATCAGTGGCCAGCTGCAGCCATTCCAATAAGACGCTTTGCCAATAGTGTATGCCTTCAGGGTCACAGAATACATCAACAGGCCAGCGGAGGTAGGTGATACAGACGTTCCAAGGAGGTATGATGGAGAGACAAGGAGTGTATCCTAGCGAGCTCCATATCTGCGCAGAGGTGCATGAAGCCCACGACGAATCGCTGCAAATAGGTAAGGAAGATAAGAAGAGCGACAGACAGTGACGCAAATAAAGATTATCGGCGGTCAGCAACGGCATTCTGATTTAGCCTTCTAATGACTAGTGGATACCTACAGTAACAGACTAAGTCAGCAAACCAGCGAAGGTATGTGATACCAACCATTCAAGAAAATAAAAGTTGGTGAGATAACTAGAGGCTCCAAGCGCAACAATCCAGGTTACCTACAAAAATGCGCTGCAGCTGAAAAGTGGTAATGAAGTTAAGGCGAAGAATTAATAATGACACTAGAGAGAAGAGAATCGGTGGCTAAAAATGGTAGTTGGATGGAGCCTTCTAGGTTCTAGTGGATACCTAGTGTTCCAAAATAAATTAACAAACAGGAAATGTATGAAACGCAGTCAGACCCAGGTAATAAATAAATAAATAGTATATTCTCGGTAAAACGAGACACACCTGTAAAGGCGTGATCAGATAAGCATACAAGCATAGCTTCTGTGGAATGTTAAAACACTTCGTTTTAATGAAAGGTATAAAAGAAAAGATGCTGTTAGTATGAGTGAGCATACTGTCAGGTAATAGTCAGACCCAGGGACATTATGGCGCTGTGGCGCGCAAAAATCCGTCAAAACACAAGTTGGGGGTAATTTCGCCAGGTAATGATCCGTGAGCACAGGAACCTAAACAAGGTTTTGTTGCAAACCAATAACCATTACGAGATAGGGATGATCTGTGCTCCAACAAAGCATACTTCATAGCAGAATTAGTTGCACAGGTTGGATGTAGAAGGCTGAGGACTGCGTCAGTGTGAAATGCTTAGCTGTGACTTTATTTTGGGGCGAGTCACATTCGCCACGTTGCAGTGTTGTTAAGCGGACATTGCCAGGCGAAAACCCACCACGTCCTGGAACACTGCCATAGCTTTCGTTGAACAGTAGTGCAAGTCGGTAATGCATCGGATGGACCGATTTTGCATTCTATTATTCGCAGTCGGTTGACAGCCAAAATTCTTCCTTGGTTGGCCGGATGGATTAGTACTGATACGGCAGCAGTCGTTGAAGCCGGTCAATGATGCAAGATTCGAAGAGTCGAATGGTAATGATGCAGGTGAGTAAACACATTGGTCATAGAGGCCGGCTCTTCTATTGTATTCTTGCTCAGGCCGCAAACCGTGTCCAGCTATCCACGCTGGACTTGTCATGAGGTCGGTGAGTGAAGTTGTTTCTTGTGGCTGAATATGTCCTTAATAGGTAAAAACGCCATTCTCTGCAAATTGGATTTGGGATTCCTGCAGATGTAAGTAAGTGTAACTGTTTCCATAGCCAAGTGAAAATTCCATGGAAGACCATCGGAATAGCCACGTATACGTGCGCAACGCTGTCCGTGAAATGACATCAGAATAGCTCCAGGTGACTGGCGAATAGGAATGTTTGAGGCAGTGAAGGTAATCACGCCAGAGTTGTTTGTCTTCGGTTGTGGAACGGGTATCCATGTACATATATCATTCCAGGTGAGTAAACTGTTCTCTGAGTACGAGGCAAGCTAAACCCATTTGTTTAGACCCCGTGAAGGTAGCGCCTTCGGAATGGCGGAATGAGCTCCATTTGGACCAGTGTGTGGGTTTTTCATTTCCTGGAGAATGGACCAAGCGTTTTGATGATGGGTCGGCCAGTCCCAGTGGATAAAGCTTCTTGTTTTGGCGGATGTACCTGTGGGAATCTCGGGAAAAAAGGGCAGCGGACAAGAGGTGGCCAAACAGAGACAGCAATGAATCAAGAATCACTAACACAGACTGGTGGCGCTCACCGGTGCCTATGATACATTCAAACTTATGTAATTTTGTTTAGTATACATAATTTGAAAGCGCGTTCTACACATTACGTCGCTGGTGTGACTCAGACTACAGATACTACGTGGGAGGAGGGTTCTGCACGCGCAGGGTCATAAGACCGATATAACAAAGCGTTTTAACAAAAGTTAAGCGAATGATGCGATGGTTTTAGAGAAACAGGTAAACCGATGATGATGGCAGAAGCCAGAATGCGAGAGGCATCTTAGGTGAAACTGAGGACAACTAGGTAGAGACCGAATGCGAGAGCAAGATAGGTAGAGCAACATTCCAAGGGGAAAAGGGCTTTCAAGGAGTCGGCTAAGAGCGAACGAATGCTGACGGCAATACGAGGAGTAGTTCGTAAGAGTACTTACGCTAAAGCGTTCATGATTCTACAGTCCAAATGCCGTCAGAATCTAGGAAAATGGTCACAGGGGGCCAAAACTGCCGTGCATTGGGAGTCGTTATGACACGTACGGTCTCAATGGTATACCAGGGCGAGCATAAGGTAAAGAGCACAGGAATAGAAAGAGTGGTAGGTTGAGCATACTAATGGAAGTACTAGCCAAGCCACACTTAGCAATGGTCCGAGTGCCGCCAATACTCAGGAGCGAGCTCAGAGCGAATGAGATCATGCGCACGAGGATAACTTGGATAGGCGCAATGAGTGTAAGCTGTGGGAATAAAAATTGGAGCGCAATAAGAGAAAAGGCCATGGATAATAGGAAATAAAAGCAGGCAGAGAGTGACAGACGGGTCAGGTGAGAGAGGATAACGGCAGGACAGTAAAGCCGGACGTCCGAGTTAAAAAGAAACGAAAACAGAAAGCGATAGAAAAGGTTAGGGTCTAGATGAGAATGGATCAGTGGTAAAGCGTGGAAAGGCCCACAAGTCTCTCCACGTAGTGTTTACAGGACCAATAGGTCAGCCGAACCAACAGAAGTGACGTCTCAGAAGTCCATATGTATTCATTGAGTATGGGACGGACTAAGCGGGATTGGGTTAATCGGCGCTTTGGGACT
Organism: Dicrocoelium dendriticum; assembly: GCA_944474145.2. Classification (NCBI taxonomy): domain Eukaryota; kingdom Metazoa; phylum Platyhelminthes; class Trematoda; order Plagiorchiida; family Dicrocoeliidae; genus Dicrocoelium; species Dicrocoelium dendriticum. The sequence goes on from OX104062.1 coordinate 2,621,298, forward strand.
AGGTCGTACAATGCAGATAAGAAAGAGGCCATAACAATAATGCGGGGTAATAGAGTTAGCTCTGCGGAGCCAATACCGTTTAAGGCTCGGTATCATGGGAGCATTCAGAGATAACAGACTAGTCCAGTGAGACAGGATCACGGCAGGGCAGTAAAGCTGGTCGTCCGATTAAAGAAGGGGAATGAAAAGAGAAAGCGAGATAAGAAAAGGTTAGGGTCGGTATGAGAAAGGTTTACTGATAAGTAGTGAGGGATCCCACGAGGCTTTCCAGGTGATGTGAGCAAGACGTCGAGTCAGCCGAACCAAGGTTTGTAACGTGGAATAACTCTAAGTAAAACTGGAAACAAGTGTCTGATCTAGCGAGACTAGATTAGTCGGCGCGTAGGAATAGCGAGTAAATTTAAAGACAGGTAAAGGTCCTTAACAATAGAGGGTGAGCGATTCAAGCAGAATCTCCGGGTAGGGGGACAAGAGCGTTGAGTCTGCATAGCGCATACCACTTAAGTCAGAGTAGCATTGGAGCATAAAAGAGAAAGAGGCAAGTCAGTGGGACTAGATCACCTCAGAGCGGTGAGATCGTGCAATCCAATTCAAGAAATGAAAGCAGAGCGGGATAATAAGGGTTTGGGTCAGAATGAGAAAGGTTTATGGACGATGGGTGGCAAAGAGTAGCTCTTAGCAAGTTCTGGATAATCGCAGATGCATGTAGCCCACGATCACTAGCTGCTGCTAAACAGAGGTGCCGAAGTTACGACGATCGACAGATGGTGACGCTAGCAAACACTATCAGTGGCCAGTTGTAGCCATTCCAATAAGACGCTTGGTCAATAGTGTATGCCTACTAGGTCACAGAATACATCAACAAGCCGGCGAAGATAAGTGATACAGACGTTCCAAGGATGTATGATGGAGAGACAAGGAGTGTATCCTAGCGAGCTCCAGATCCGCGCAGAATGGGCATAGAGCCTACAACTGCCACCTAATGAACAAATCGCTGCAAAACGAAGATGAATAAGACAATACGAATGACATATAATGGCGCTAGGAGGGTGCTTATCAGTGGCCAGCAAAGGCACTCGGATTTATCCTTCCAATTACTAGTGGATATATAAAGTGAAAGAATAAGTCAACAAACCAGCTAAGGTATGTAACACAAACAATGTAAAAGAGTAAGCGTTGTAGTGTGCTTGTGTGGCTCCCAGCACAAAGATGCGTGCTACCTACGATGAACCGCTCCGGCTGAGAAGTAGTGTCGTATGTAGGACGAAAAGCAGATAAAGTCGCTGGGTGAGTGAGTATCGGTGGTTATCGATGTCGTTTGGGTGAAGTCTTCTAGTTTTATAGGAAACCTACGGTGTCATAGAAAAGGTCAATAAAAAGCAAGTAAATGGGATGCAGGCAGTCCCAGGGAGTAAAGGTTGGAGGAATAAAAGGGTGGCTGTTAGCAAGTTCCGCTTATGCGCAGAGATGCCTGGAGGCTAGGAACAATGGCTGCTGCTATACGTAGGTGCCAACAGTAAGACAAATAACTGATAATGGTGCTAGGGGAGGGGTGTGTCAGTGGCTAGCAAGGGCGTTTGGATGAAGCTTTCCAGTTGCTATTTTATACCTACAGTGACCCAGTATAAGTCAAGAAACAGCAAATGTACATGAGACAGACTTTCCAAGAGAATAAAGGTTGGAGGGATAAAGGGGTGGCACTAAGCATGCTCCGATTATGCGCAGAAATGCTTGGAGCCTACGAAGAATAATTGCTGCTAAACGGAGGTAATACCAAGAACGGATAATGGCGCTAGGAGCAAGAGCATCAGTGATTGGCAATTGCATTTGGATGAAGCCTTCCAATTGCTATTGTACATCTACTGTGACAGCGTAGGTCAACAAACGGTCAAAGATATGTGATGCAAACAATCCGAGAATAAAAGTTGGAGAGTTAGGGAGTGTCTCCTAGCGCACAGATGCATGCTACCTGTAATGGCGCGCTGCAGCTGAAAAGTGGTGCTAAAGTAAAAACGAACGACATATAACGGCGCTAGGAGAGTGAGTATCGGCGGCTGGCAATGGCATTCGGATGGAGCTTTCCATTACAAGTAGGTACTTGCAGTGACAGAATAAGCAATGCAAGCAGTTCAGGAGAATAAATTTGGCTACGCGCAGTAATCTACTCTTTCAGTTAGCTAGGTTTTTACCAGATGTGGCGGAATAAGATGGGGATACCTAATTTGAGCGCGAAGATTTGCACTGATGGGTTAGCTTCTGTCCGTACTTGTCGGAATAACAGACATATATATCTGGCTTGAAGGAGGGTTAAGTGGTAGGGCCTGTGTTTGCTATGCTGAGTTTTCGGATTTAGAGGTGCTTTACTGCATGTTCACAGAGTTCATCCTCCGGCATATTGGTGCTAAAGAGCTCGCAAGTAGGCAGGATAGCAAGGTGTCTAAGTAGGGATGATCGGAAATGTGCAGTATGCTCAAATGCCCTAACTTTTAAGGCTAGCCTGTTCCAGACGCAAGCGAATCTATAGAGAAAGAAGTTGTTACGCACGTTGGTGCGGGCTGTAGGTTGGGTAATGGTTAAGGGTCTAGGATGAAGTAGATACCAAGAGTCACCGTTTGGTTGAATAAGTCCTGTGAGGTTCGTGTTCGGGTTGTTTATTGTCTGGAATAGGAAGGTGAGTTGAAGTCTCACCCTTCGTAAACATAGAAGTTCAAGACTAAGAAGTTTACAGCGATCAAGGTAGTTAAGAGTAGAAGGGAAAAGATGACGCTTTGTGAATGAGCGTTGTACTTTCTCAATTGCTGTCCGGTCACTCTTTCTGGAGTTGGTAAATATTATTGAGCAGTATTCCAAGAGGTCTAGCGCGTACCTTGTATAGAGTAAATCTGGATTCGGGTACGAGCACTGTCATGCAGATATGACCAATGAGAAATCTCGCTTTCGTTACACTGTAGCTAACATGTTCCGAGAAATTTATTGAGCTTGAATATTGTACGCCGAGATCCCTTAAGGTTCGACAGTTGGCAGGTGAGACGCCATTCAGGGTTAGTGCACCAGGTGGTACAGTGCATCTATACGACAAGGCGCTGCATTTAGCAGAAAAAAAGCAAGCTTCCGTAAGAGGGTCCTGTCGAGACATAGACACTTATTGTCTTATCAACCATACACCAATCGCCTCACGTGCGTTGAAGAGACTGATGCAAAAGCAATTCTCAATTTTCGGTTGCATCGAAATCTGATTAATAGGTCTCAACACAGGTTGCTGCCAGCGAAAGCCTACTAGACATGCATGGTTATGTTTTAAAAAACGTCACATCCACGCTAAAGTTAGGGCAAAACTAGTCGGCATCTTCCTTGACAGGAAGAAAGCATCAGCCGCGTTGCACTCCTTAAACTACTGACCATCTTGCCTCTTTTAGCATCGCCGAGTGGCTGCTCTCCTGGTTTAAATCCTACTCATCAAATCGAACTCATTCTCTGTGCCTAGGCGGCACTCCTTCTTACCAAAGACGGGTAACTAGTGGAGCCTTTTAAGGAAGTGTCCTGGGCCCCATGCTCTTTCTACATCAAAGGCTTCTTATAAGTCTTCCGCTAAGGTGTGCCATACCTGTTTGCCGGCGATATCAAGGTCACATTTTTGTTCAACTCCTATGATATGAGAACTGACATATCTGAAATATAAATAGACGGTAGGTCGCTGGAAAACTGGTGTGCAAAATGGAATCTCGAATTTTATCCAGGGAAAGCAGCATTTTCTCTAATAGACGCACAGTGTCACCGAATACCCTCACTCTTAGTGGTGCTCTTCTCACTGCCAACCACACTGCTGGGGAGCTGAGGTCCACTGCTCTAGCTCCTTTAACATTACGGAACAAGTAAGCTATAGGGCAGCTAACGTTAGGTCATTAATAGGCTATATCTTTATCAATGTCACTCTTGGAATCTCGGCTGCCACTGTATTAACCGTGCGCAGGGCCCATGGGCGAGCTACCGGTAGCTCAGGTGGTAGAGCAGCGGACCGGAAATTCGTGGACCGGGGTTCGACTCCCGTCGAGGCATATTATTGTGCGTGAATTTTAATCGTGACTTCTACTTTCTACGAACTTTACACTTCTCACAAACATCCACCATTAAATAATTTATTCTCGATTATGCGAAGCAAGCCCATGGAGGCATGATCAAACTTCCTGATCACTCTTTCTGGGGTTACTTAAAATTATTGAGCAGTATTCCAAAAGAGGTCCAGCACATAACTTGTATAGAGTGAGTCTGGATTCGTTTACGAGCATTCTCTTGCAGATATGGCCAATGAGGGATCTAGCTTTTGCTACACTATAGCTAACTCGTTCCGAGCAATGTAGTGAGCTTGAGTAGTGTACGCCGAGTTCCCTTACGGATTGACAGTTGGCTAGTGAGACGCCATTCAGAGTTAGCGCTCTAGTTGGTACAGTGCATCTGTAGGACAGGGCGCTGCACTTTGCAGGAGAGAAGTCAAGCGTCCATGTGTTACACTAAGTGTCTAATGCTTTAAGGTTATTTTGAATATTGAGGAGACCGCTTCTTAGGTTACCCGGATCAAAGGAGAATACGACTTTGATGTCGTCGGCGAACAGGTACGCCTTTCCATTTTCAAGGACTTGAAATATGCCGTTGATGTAAATTAGGAAAGTACGGGGCCAATACACTTCCCTGGAACACACCACTTGCAATTGGTTTCGGTGGTTATTCGAAATCTCCTAGCCTCACCGACTGTGTTCGACAGGAGAGGTAGGAAGAGAACCAAGAATGTGGCTGGTCCGATATACCGTAGGAAGCCAGTTTAGTTAGCAGTCCATTATGAGGGACTCGGTCGAATGCCTTTTTTATATCCAAGAGGATGAGGATCAACGCCTTCCTGCAATGAACCATGAAGTTATCGTTGTTCAGGAACTCCATCTGACATTTTTGACAGGATTTAGACGGGATAAATCCATGTTAGGATTTGTTGATGAGCTTACGATGAGTCCAGAACCGTGGGAGTTCTTCCTTGACGATCCTCTCCATCACTAGTGAAGCAAATGGGGTGTGAGTAATGGGTCGGTAGTTTACAATGTTTTGACGGCTTCCCCTTTGTGCCTTGGCATGACTAATGCATGTTTCCAAGCAGCGGGGATGGTTCCAAGTTTCATGGAAGTAGTAAAGATGTTAAGAAGGAGGCCGGCGACATGCAGACCACCTAGAATTAACAAAACCGATGGGAGGCATCAGGCCCGGCGTGGAAGGATAATTTGAGGGCTTGAATATCCCGAGTAATGGTGCGCAGGCCAAATAGTACAGCGCGTAAAGTATCATTGGTGCAATCAGGAATAGTAAGAGGCAGGGTCAGGTTAGCAGAGGATTATTACTGGAGCGAAGTCTGAGCGGGTTCCTGTGGCGGTGCAAAGATTTTCTATGGATCTTTGTTAGGTAGGTGACTATACCATAACGCCCGGTAACTTTGCCCGGAGCCCATCAGTTTTCCAATTGATGCGAATCTGTTGCATATCCAAAGTCACCGATAAATAGAGTCAGAACATTCCCAGGATGTTAATGTTGTGAGGCTGTTGTAATTGTTAGGCCGGCTAATTGCTTTTGCTTCGGAATACTCGTATCCCAAACAGACCTCATTTGCCTGCCTAAATGCATCTCTGTCGGTGACTGTCCATTACCAGCGAGAGGTGGAGTGATTTAATACACCACGAAGAAGTTTTGTGTCCACTCGTCCGTGGGACCATCCGCTTGAAGCGTCAACAAAGCGCGCCACGTGACCGCTAGGTTTGTATGAATGGTGATGTTCGCATATAAGTCACACCGTTGGAGTGACAGAACGTCGCAAATTCCTCCGAGGTGAACTGTGGTCCATTGTCGGTCACAACCGTTTCTGACCTACCAGAACGACTGAAAACCTGGCGCAGCAGCCTGATGGTTGTTGCTGTAGTGGTTGAGGTCAACATCGGTATTACCACTGGCCACTTAGGGTGAGCCTCGAGCACAATGTGATAAGATTTACCGTCGACTAAGCTTGCGAAGTCCGCAGGAACACGAAACCTTGGGGTTGTCATTCCCGGTCACGGTAAGGGCGCTAGGCGGTTCGGCGCTCGTTGTGCCATAGCACATGGTTCGCACAGTTTACACAAGTGCAGAATATCATCGTCTAGTTTGACCAGTAGGCGTAACCTCTGGCCAGGGCCTTAGTGCAGGTGCACCGTTGATGCCCTTATAAAGTTGAATGAGAATGCGACGTTGTAAAGATGTGGGGATAACACTGGGGCAGCAAAATATAAAAGTGAGTCAACGATGAATAAACTGTTTGACACCGATGCTAAGGGAGAAGTTCGGAATCGGACACTTTAGTGGCTAACCTACTTTTACGTGCTTCGTAAAGTTACGAAGTGGCATTCTGTGCTGTGTGTTGTATAGATTTTATCGAACTAGTAGGCATTTCGCGGTGTTGAGAATTACCCGATTTCTCTCTTGGTCCACTTTAGTACTAGCAGCCACTGTCTGGTTGTTGTCTGTCGGATGTATAGCAATTAATAGGGACAAGATATCGGCTCGCCCAAAATCGATTGTTGCTTGTAGGGGGTGCTAAAATTATATGACAATAAAGATAGCGTCCATCTCTGTAACCCGCTGGCGCTGGTTGCCGGGATATCTCTTTTTGAGTCGAATATGGTCTGTCGTGGTTTGTAATCCGTAAGTAAATTGTAACGTCCGTAGGGCAGGTTGTGAACATTATTAACCACGAATACGAGAACCAAGCGATTTTCCACTTGAGGTTAATTCTTTTCTGGTGCTGCTAATGCTAGAGCTATGTAGATAACTGTTTTTCAGAACTGTCTGGAACAACTTTGGATAACACAGCTCCGATGCAGTTCGGCATCTACCACAAGCGTAAGATTTTGAGCAAAATGTAAGAAAGAGCTCGGAAGTTAACGTATCTGTTATCCGACCAACTGCTGCTTCGCACGCGGGCGACCGGTTCCACTTGACCTACCTTATTAGTAAGGCCTTCTAAAGTGCTCGCCGTTGATGCATTTCGGAGAAACATGGTAGCGACCAACTACTCCAAAGAAAGAGCGTAGCTTGCTGACTTCTGTTGGTGCTGAAAAATTAACAATTGCTGAAAGGTTCCCTAGATAAGGAAGACGTCCGTTCTTAGCAATGACAAACCCATGGTCTTTATGCAGTGATAAGAGTAAGCACCACTTGTCCGATCGCAGACTTAATCCGTAGTCCTTTATTCGAGCTAATACCCGGTCGAGCCTCAATGGTAGCTTCTCTGGACTCGCACTCACAACTAAGATCCTATCTAAGTAAGCTGCAACAC
>OX104062.1:2628740-3070423 GCA_944474145.2 Dicrocoelium dendriticum
CGAAGACATGACACGTACCCTGAAGCGAAAATTTGCCTGTGTCTTTCAGGATGGCTTGGGCCACTGTACGAAATTCAAGGTAACACTGAACTTGCGACCAGGTGCTAAACCAATGTTCAAGGCTAAAAGACCGGTAGCATATGCAGCTATGTCAACCGTTGAGCAAGAGCTCGATCGACTGGAACGTGCCGGCGTCATCACAGCCGTCAGCTACTCATCATGGGCCGCACCTATTGTCTCAGTGTAGAAAGCAAATGGCAAGGTAAGCGTCTGCGCTGGCTTTTCAGCTGGCCTCAACGCCGCGCTGGGCGACCACCAATACCCCTTACCTGTACCGGAGGATATGTTTGCAAACTTGAATGGTGGTAAGTACTTTGCTAAGCTTGACCTATCCGATGCATATCTTCAAGTGGATGTTGACAAAGTCTGGAGGGAGTTGTTGACGATCAATACTCATCGTGGGCTATTCCAATACAACCGCTTGCCATTTGGTGTGAAAACGGTGCCAGCCATCTTCCAACAGTTGATGGATACCATGCTAGCGGGCGTTTCTGGAACCGCTGCATATCTGGACGATATCTTAGTGATGGGTCGAACACCGGAAGAACTCTTCAACCGCTTGGATGAAGTGCTTGGTTGCATACAGTCGCACGGTTTCCGGATCCGTGAGAATAAATGTGCATTTTTCACGACGCTCATCAAATACCTCGGGTTTAACCTCGAAGAGGATGGACGTCGACCAGACCCGGAAAACATCGAAGCCATTATGGGACTGCTACCAGGCTACCGGGATGTTAGCGGCCTAGGCTCCGTCGATCCAAAGCACTTCCTCCCTCACCTTGATATCCTGCTGAACTTGTCCGCCCTATGTTGATATAACCACTTTTAGCTCTGACCAGTCCGATCCGACTGACTCCACTTACCTTCCCAAATGAACCATAGGACTCAATCACAATGCGCCGACCAAGTCCAACCTTGGCAGATCGGTCCTCTTCTCTCCTACTTCTGCGACGCTGCCTGCTATGCTCGGTAATACTGAATGCTCTGTCACCATTACCTCTAGAGCCTCGTTAACTGTCGCATTTCATATCCGTAAACGTAAACTCTCAACTCCGTCCTCTCCTTATCGCGGCCTGTCTTTATTTCTTCTTCATCCGCATAGCGAGCTCTCAGAGCCCTGCCCTATTATCCTCTTTGACTGCTTCCTAACTAGCGAAATGTAGTTTTAGGCTCTGTATCACCATCACACAACTTCTCTCCCATTGCGAGCCTGCCTGACTTGCATACCTTATATTCATTTAGCCTCTTGCATCCCAACCCATCCGTCTCCGCTGACCCTTTATTTACCCTCCCACCTCAACTGTACTACTTACTCTAAGTGTGCCGACTAATCCAGTCTCGTCTGATCGGTCCCCTGCTCTCCGAATTCATTCAGACTGCTGTGACGTTACCGGCATTGAATGAGAAGTGCGAACGCTCTGTCCCCATTACCTCTCGAGCCCCATGGACTTTTCCACACCTTATAAGTAAACCTCTCCCTATCCGGACCGTCTCCTTATGACGTTCTCTACTTTCAAACCTTCTCTAATCGGACTGCCAACTATGTGCCCTGTAATAACCTAGTCTCATCTGACCGGTCTGCTTCTTTGACCCTTTCCAGACCAGCAACATTTAAACGGTCTAGACTCTGTAGGCTCAAGCTATATCGCACTTACGTTGACAGCCTGCTAGACTTGTTCACCCTCTATTTATATAGTCACCTCCACCTCTCGACCCACTCGATCTGCCCTCCTAAAATTAGCTGTTGGACTCAATGTCGTTTCGCCGACTAATCCTGTCTCGTCTGATTGGTCTCCTGCTTTCCAATTTCTCTCAGACTCCTGTGACATTACTAGCCATCGTTCAGATGACAGCGCCGTTCGTATCCAATCATTCTTCAATCGGACGAGTGAGTCTCTGTCATCCGTAACTCAGCCTCAGCTGATCAGCCAAATTCTATGGGACTGCTACCAGGCTACCGGGATGTTAGCGGTCTAGGCTCCGTCGATCCAAAGCACTTCCTCCCTCACCTTGATATCCTGCTGAACTTGTTCGCCCTACGTTGATATAACCACTTTTATCTCTGACCAGTCCGATCCGACTGACTCCACTTAACTTCCCAAATGAACCATAGGACTCAATCACAATGCGCCGACCAAGTCCAACCTCGGCAGATCGGTCCTCTTCTCTCCTACTTCTGCGACGCTGCCTGCTATGCTCGGAAGACTGAACGCTCCGTACCCATTACCTCTCGAGCCCCGTGGACTTTTCCACACCTTATAAGTAAACCTCTCTCTATCCGGACCGTCTCCTCTCCTTATGGCCCCTCTACTATCATTTCTTCTCTAATCGGACTGCCAACTCTTAGTGCCTTGTAATAACCTAGTCTCATCTGACCGGTGTGCTCCTTTGACCTTTTCCAGACTAGCAAGATATACCGATCTAATCTCTCTAGACTCACAACTATGTCTTGCTTACATTGACAGCCCGCTAGACTTGTTTACCCTTTATTAATATAGGCACTTCCATCAGTAACCTGTACTCTCACATCTTCAATCGGATGACCGACGCTTAGTGCCATGCCCTTCTTTGTCATCATCTGATCAGTGTAATTCTCTGGGACTACTACGAGGCCTCCGGATGTGTCGACTTCTCGAGTCTCGTCTGTTTGGTCTCCGCCTTTAGGGTTCTCTCAGATTACCGGGATATTACCGGTGCTATTTCAGCACTGAACGTTTCATACTTCGCACGAGAGCGTCCTTGGCTCACCACACTTTAGTAGTAAACCTTTTGCATCCTGGCTATCGTCTCTTAATTGCTCTCATGAGTTACTCTTCGCACTGCCGTCCGCATTCTTCCGCTCATAGCTGATTCCTTAAATTTCCTTTTCTTCTTGGAACGTTGCTCTACCTATGTTGCTCCCGCATTCGGTCTCAACCTTGTTGTCCTTAGTTTCACCTAAGATGCCGCTCGCATTCGGTCTGCTGTCATCATCATCGGTTTACCTGTTACTCTCCAATAATCATATTAATCGCTTAACGTTGTCTACACGCTTTGTTATACCCTTCTTTCTACCTAGTAGTTGTAGTCTGAGGCACACCAGCGACGTGATGTAAAGAACGCGCTTGCAAATCATGTATACTAAACAAAATTACATAAATTTTAATGTATCATAGGCACCGTTGCGCGCCACCAGTCTGTGTTTGTGCTTCTTGCTTCGTTGCTGTCTTTCTGTTTGGCTGCCTCTTGTCCGTTGCCCGTTTTCTCTCGAGATTTCCACAGATACATCTGCCAAAACAAGAAGGTTTATCCACTGGGAATAGTCGACCCACTTTCAATAGCCAGCTGGTTTACATGCTTGTTCTTTTCTCCGGGAGATGAAGAACCCACACATCGTTCCAAATGGAGCTCTTTCCGCCATTCTGGAGAAGCTACCACCACGGGGTCTAAACAAATGGGTTTAGCTCGCCTCGTACTCAAAGTAGAACAATTTACTCACCAGGAATAATGTAGTTACATGGATCCACTGTTCCACAACCGGAGACTGACAATTCTGGCGTGATTACATTCACTGCCTCAAACATTCCGATTCTCCAGTCACCTGGAGCTTTTCTGATGTCATTTCACGGACAGCACTGCGCGCGCATAAGCGGCTTTTCCGATGATTTTTCCTGGAGCTCTCACTTGGTTATGGAGACAATTACACTTACATTTGAAGGAAATACTTGTCCACTTCGCGGAGAATAGCATTTATTCCTGTTTTGGACATATTCAGACACAAGAAACAACTGCACTCACCGTCCCTATGACAAGTCCAGCATGGATAGCTGGACACGGGTTGCGAGCCGGACAACATAATAGAAAAAGCCGGCCTCTATTAACAATATGTTTACTCACCCGCATCATTATCATTCGACTCTGCGACTCTTTTACATCATTGACTGGCTTCAACGACTATTGCCGGTTCAGTACTAAGCCATTTGGCCAACCAACGAAAAATTTTGGCTGTCAACCGACTGCGAATAATAGAGTGCAAAATCGGTCTATACGATGTATAGCCGACTAGCACTACAGTCCAACGGAAGCTACGACAGTGTTCCAGGACGTGGTGGGTTTTCGCCTGGCAAGCGTTCTCCCTATAAAAAGCCACAAATGTCCGCTTAACAACACTGCAACGTGGCGGATGTGACTCGCCACAAAATAAAGTCACTGCTATACATTTCACACTGACGCAGTCCTCAGCCTCCAACATCGAACCTGTGCAACTGATTTTACTATGAAGAATGCTTTAGTGGAGTACCGATCATCCCGGCTTCGTAATGGTCATTGATTGCACTAAACCTTGTTCGGGCTCCTGTGCTCATGGATCACTACATGTCAAATTTACCCCCCACTTGTATCTTGACGCAACAGTTTTTGCGCGCCACGGCGCCATTATGATCCTTGGTCTGACTATTACCTGACAATATGCTCGCTCTTATGGACTACATCTTTTCGTTTATTCCTTTCATTGTAACGAAATGTTTTAATATTCCAAAGAAGCTGTGCTTGTATGCATATTTGATCATGCCTTTTAGAGGTGTGTCTCGTTTTACAGAGAATATACTATTTATTTATTTATTTATCTACTGTGACAGCGTAGGTCAACAAACGGTCAAAGTTATGTGATGCAAACAATCCGAGAATAAAAGTTGGAGAGTTAGGGAGTGTCTCTTAGCGCACAGATGCATGCTACCTGTAATGGCGCGCTGCAGCTGAAAAGTGGTGCTAAAGTAAAAACGAACGACATAACGGCGCTAGGAGAGTGAGTATCGGCGGCTGGCAATGGCATTCGGATGGCGCTTTTCATTACTAGTAGGTACTTGCAGTGACAGAATAAGCGATGCAAGCAGTTCAGGAGAATAAATTTGGCTACGCGCAGTAATCTACCCTTTCAGTTAGCTAGGTTTTTACCAGATGTGGCGGAATAAGATGGGGATACCTAATTTGAGCGCGAAGATTTGCACTGATGGGTTAGCTTCTGTCCGTACTTGTCGGAATAACAGACATATATATCTGGCTTGAATGAGGGTTAAGTGGTAGGACCTGTGTTTGCTATGCTGAGTTTTCGGATTTAGAGGTGCTTTGGGCCATGTTCACAGAGTTAATCCTCCGGTATGTTGGTGCTAAAGAGCTCGCATGTAGGCAGGATAGCAACGTGTCTAAGTAGGGATGATCGGAACTGTGCAGTATGCTCAAATGCCCTAACTTTTAACGCTAGCCTGTTCCAGACGCAAGCAAACCTACAGAGAAAGAAGTTGTTACGCACGTTGGTGCGGGCTGTAGGTAGGGTAATGGTTAAGGGTCTATGATGTAGTAGAAACCGAGAGTCACCGTTTGGTTGAATAAGTCCTGTGAGGTTCGTGTTTGGGTTGTTTATTGTCTGGAATAGGAAGGTGAGTTGAAGTCTCACCCTTCGTAAACATAGAAGTTCAAGACTAAGAAGTTTACAGCAATCAAGGTAGATAAGAGTAGAAGGGAAAAGAAGGCGCTTTGTGAATGAGCGTTGTACTTTCCCAATTGCTGTCCGGTCACTCTTTCTGGGGTTGGTAAATATTATTGAGCAGTATTCCAAGAGGTCTAGCGCGTACCTTGTATAGAGTAAGTCTGGATTCGGGTACGAACACTGTCATGCAGATATGACCAATGAGAAATCTCGCTTTCGTTACACTGTAGCTAACTTGTTCCGAGAACTTTTTGAGCTTGAATATTGTACGCTGAGATCCCTTACGGTTCGACAGTTGGCAGGTGAGACGCCATTCAGGGTTAGTGCACCAGGTGCTACAGTGCATCTACACGACAAGGCGCTGCATTTAGCAGGAAAGAAAGCAAGCTTCCGTAAGAGGGTCCTGTCGCGACATAGACACTTATTGTCTTATCAACCATACACCAATTGCCTCACGCGCGTTGGAGAGACTGATGCAAAAGCAATTCTCAATTCTCGGTTGCATCGAAATCTGAGTAATAGGTCTCAACACAGGTTGCTGCCAGCGAAAGCCTGCCAGACATGCATGGTTGGGGTTTAAAAAACGTCACATCCACGCTAAAGTTAGGGCAAAACTAGTCGGCATCTTCCTTGACAGGAAAAAAGCATCAGCCGCGTTGTACTTCTGAAACTTCTGACCATCTTGTCTCTTTTGGTATCGCCGAGTGGCTGCTCTCCTGGTTTAAATCCTACTCATCTAATCGAACTCATTCTCTGTGCCTGGGCGGCACTCCTTCTTACCAAAGACGGGTCACTAGTGGAGCCTTTTAAGGAAGTGTCCTGGGCCCCATGCTCTTTCTATATCAAAGGCTTCTTATAAGTCTTCCGCTAAGGTGTGCCATACCTGTTCGCCGGCGATAACAAAGTCACATTTTTGTTCAACTCGTATGATATGAGAACTGACATATCTGAAATACAAATAGACGGTAGGTCGCTGGAAAACTGGTGTGCAAAATGGAATCTCGAATTTTATCCAGGGAAAGCAGCATTTTCTCTAATAGATGCACAGTGTCACCGAATACCCTCACTCTCAGTGGTGCTCTTCTCACTGCCAACCACACTGCTGTGGAGCTGAGGTCCACTGCTCTAGCTCATTTAACATTACGGAACAAGTAAGCTATAGTGCAGCTAACGTTAGGTCATTAATAGGCTATATCTTTATCCATGTCGCTCTTGGAATCTCGGCTGCCACTGTATTAACCGTGCGCAGGGCCTATTTTGGTATACTGCTGTCCATTCCTTACGAACACACAAAAGTTCGACAGGATTGCACGGGAGAAAGTACGACGTTCCTCCACTAGTCCACTAGGCAGGCCTCACGAAACGCCTAGCACGCGGCTCACCCACTTCATTTTAACTGGTTTCCTTTGGGACTATGATGGCGCACCGCACACAACCATCTCTTTTGCGAACGTTCTCATCCCTGCACCTCATGCCTGATGATACCTCGGCCTTACATACCTAGCGGTATCTCCCTCCCGAGTCAGAATGTCGTTGTCCGCTGCATCTCATCTCCACCTGTTTCTCCTTAGTATGTCTGCTGGACTTTGGATAGCCATTTAGCTCCTGACTAGCTTCCATTAAAACCTCACTTTCTTGCTTTTGGATTTTGATGTCGCAATGCTCACAGTCATCTGACTAGCCGACAATTTGTCTCCTCCACCTCAAGCCGGAGATCTCTTTGGTCTCACATTCCTATTAGCATCCTCCCTACCTTAAATGGCATAGTCAGTTGGTACTAAAAACCCCATTGGTTTCTTTTCGGTATGAATGCTAAGCGTTTATAAACTATCTAGCTTGTGACCTTTTCTCAGTTCATCTTCACAGGCATCCATATGGATTGAGATGCTGCATGGCTCACAAGCATTTGAACTCCCAACCGCTTCTTTACTTCATCCTATGCTTGATGTCACTATAGCCTTACATCCCTAATATCCCCAACTATTGGTTTTCTGATGTTGATGCCTGTCACCCCTAGCTCGGTCTGCTTTACACGATGGACAGGCCTCGAAGAAGCACCCAACATGTGGCTTACTCCCATTCCCTTTTAACCGGCTATCCTTTGAATTGTGATACCGCATAGCTCACAACCACCCGACTTGCCGAAATCTTCCTCTTCTCACCTCACCCTTGCCGATACATTGAACTTTCATTCTTACCACCTACCGGATTAGGAACGTCGTTGTCAGCTGCTTCACATTATCTGCTTATCTCTAGTATGGCTGATACGCCTCATTCTCATTTCATCTTTATAGACTACTGTTCCCATTGTGATGCCTCATCGCTCACAGCCATCCGAATTACTAACCTTTTTATTTCTTCACCCTATGTTCGAAGTCTGCGTGCTTACATTCCCATTGCTATCTCCAATGTTGAGGCTAGTAGTTGTCTGGCTCCATCACTTTATCTCTAATATGACTGGCATTTCTCATGAAACTGCTAGCACGCGGTTCACTTCCACTTCATTTTAACCGGCTTCCTATGGGACTGTGATTGCGCATCGCACACAACCAACCCTTTTGCGATGGTTTCTATCCCTTCAACTCATGCCTGCTGATACTTTGGCCTTACTTGTTTAACATTATCTTCATTAGTCAGAATCTCGCAGTCCGCTGCTTCTCATCGCCAACTCTGTCACCTTAGTAAGCCTGCTAAGCTTTAGACAACCACTTGGCCACTGGACGAGTGCCATGGCAAATTCACTTCCTTTCATTTTGCTTGTGATGCTTCATTGCTAACAATCATCTACCCTGCTCTCATTGTCATATCTTTGCCTCATGCCTGAGGTCCCCTTGCAATGCATTTTTAATTATTATGCAATTTCTGGATTTTGTACGTCGATGCTACTTGCTTCCTCTCTACCTATATCCCACTCCATCCTGTCGATTCAACGCTGGAGAACAAACTAGCTCGTGGCTTTTTCCCTTGCATCTTAACAGACTATTATTAAACTTTTAATGCTTCATTGCTCACAACGGTCAGAGCTGCTAAACTGTTGACCACTCAAGCTCATGCCTCAGTTCTCTGGTCATGACTTCCATCCGGATTGCGAATGTCCTTATCCGCTGCTTCCCAGCTCTACCTGTGTATCTCTAATATAACTGATACATCTTGAGTAGCTACCTCATCCCTGACCTTGACCGCACGATTAGAGCTGTGGGTTTTCGTCTTTTTATTGCTTATTTTGACATATAGCTACTACTCATTAAACTATTTAGGCGCGTTGCCTCGATATTTTGACGTGCTATACTTTAAGCTTCTCAGATCATACATACTTCAAAACAGTGTTCCTGGAACACGAATTATGAAGCTGTGCTATTGCCTAATGACTAACGAAAATGGAAGAAAAGGTAAAGCCGTCCGAGCCAAAATCCGGGACAAACATAGGAGTACTCATTCGAATACCGCAGTTTCTGTCGATTCCCCTCTGCATCATGCACTGCAACTGCGGTTAAGGCAACTAAACGTCCTGCTGCAAAAGACAACCTGAATAACCTGGGCCCCTGCAGTGTTCTTCTTATAGACCAACTGAAAGATGCACTTAACAAAATCAGTGCACTCTCAACTGCAGTAGCTGCTCTTAAGGAGGAATTGGCCGTTACCAAAACAGACCTAGCAAAACCTATGCCATTAGCCCGACTAACAGGAAGAAGGGAAAATGACAACCATGATGAGCTCAAAAATGCCGGCGCCGTTCTTACTACCATCACTAATGAGATAAACGAGCACACCCGTCGTGCCCGAAACATGATCATAAATAAATAAATAAATAATTTATTCGTAGAAAGTAGAAGTCACGATTAAAATTCACGCACAATAATATGCCTCGACGGGGAGTCGAACCCCGGTCCACGAATTTCCGGTCCGCTGCTCTACCACCTGAGCTACCGGTAGCTCAGGTGGTGGAGCAGCGGACCGGAAATTCGTGGACCGGGGTTCGACGCCCCGTCGAGGCATATTATTGTGCGTGAATTTTAATCGTGACTTCTACTTTCTACGAACTTTACACTTCTCACAAACATCCACCATTAAATAATTTATTCTCGATTATGCGAAGCAAGCCCACGGAGGCATGATCAAACTTCCTGACAAAATTCCTTTAGAGAACGTCACCCGCTTACTTACGTCCATGTGTAACATCCCTCCTGACACTTGAGTGAGTAAACGGCTCAGAAAAGCGTAGATCAGCCGTAATTACCCTATTCTTCTTGTCTTCAAAACTCAAAAACTGACTAAACGCTCCATAGCAAATAGACTTAGCTTACGAACAAACGCAAACATTGGGCCTATTCTTATCAAGCCTGATCTAAAGCCGCTGCAAAGAGCTTTCCTACCGGATACAAATACCAAAGTAAGACAACAGCCACCTGATCCATCACCGATTGCCAGAGCCGTCGTTTGCTCTACGACAAGCACTAACGTGTATCTGGACCTAACCCCCTGCGTCACGCGTCCACGACAGCATTACATTCCGACTGAAGTCCCACAGCCCTAATAGATAAAAAGTCAACCAACTTTCCAGACTCGTCCCAGCTAACGATACAAGCAGCTGAGTCAATGTATAACGCCTCCGACATGAGTGACGCTGATTCCAAACCGGTCAATGTAGACTTCCCGCTGATGAACTCCAATTCCTCCTCCTCGTGCAAAGCGGAAACCACGCTCGCAACACAACAGACTACCAACAAAGGCCAACAGCTGAAACACGGCACGCCTCGTATTACGAAACACTCCCGGCTGATGCACCACCATAACAATGATAATCTTACCCAAGCAATGCCGCGTGGCACAAGCGGATAGCTGATAAGCATTAATCAACATCTGTACCAATGGATCGCGTGAGGTCGAAATCATTCCGAGCACAAACGCTGCACTCCATGCAGGTGTTGGCCCAACCCGCCTAATCACTGCGCAAGCCGTACCTACGCGAGGCGCCCAACCATGCTATTAAACGCCAGGACTATAACAAATGCCGCGGTTTTCATATACTGAGGACGTTCTACCAGTCACCACAGCAAAATGAACTATAAGCAGCCCGCGCAGCAGCAGCGCAGTGGTTCCCCTAATAACTAACTATCCGCCTGGTACGCTATCGCCCAGTCTGCCCTACGAAAAGCGCTATGCCATCCAAACGTCAAGTGCACAATCCCGTTACCAATCCCCAAAATCTCTCGAAACAATGGGGAACAAAGCACTCTCCCAAGGACGACGCCCTTCTGAAAATCTCTACCGCTCCATCAACACTACACCGCGCTCCCTGACCATAACTTCTCCTGAACGAAACATATATCCAAATGACAAGCACTACAACCCGGCTATGTTATCTACGGACTCTTTTTTATGGGATGCAGCAAGACACGACCCACCTCGCCCATTCCACCAAGAGTCCTCGCCAGCTCACTATTACCTCCACCAACTCATATGCTCACTGCTACTAACCCCCGCGGTTGGGTTCAGCCCTCCGGATACGTTCTACAGTCAATAATATTACCACAGCCTTAGTAGCTGCCGACTACCATCAGCTACCTACTCAAGCACTTCCTGAACACCTTCGGATATCACCCTCTCCACCTGTTCTTACCACTTCCATATACCCTGCGCCAGGTGCACCTTAGTGTGCGACTTACCTCACAAAATCTAACTCCTTTGACACTCCTTGCGTTGAATCATACAGCATGCTACTTAGTAACGCGCGATCTATTACACACAAAATGCACCTCATCGGCCCATTTAGCCCACTGTCATATCCACAGCTGTTCTCAACACAGAAACGTAGCACCCCTCAAATGCCTCTGACTGCCTACTGCGCATCCTTGGCTACACCACATTCTGTAACGAATAAGACAACCAGCGGCGTGGCGGTTGACTTACCTATGTCTGGGATGACTTTGGTGCGCCCGATTTCGAACTGTTATCTGTGGGTGACCCAGAAGACCCCGTATAGATCCAGACGACAGGAGGTCAACTTGACCTCCTTACGATTGCGTACACAACCCTCCACGCACATCTAGCGAAAAGATTAATGACCCCATTGAGCTTTTCACTGAAACCTCCCTAATGCCCCACGTCACAAGATAGTGGGTAACGATTTAAATATGCCACTTATCCCCGGAACGACCAAGTTGCCCCACTCAGATACAAAAGTTTCGTTGACGACGTCCAGGCAAATAACCGGACCCAACAAGTTCACGATCACACCAGGTTTTCTAACACCCTAGACTTAATCTTTACGCAGAGCGTCTCTGATGCAGTCGCTGTTATACTAGCTAATATATATGGCTGCGACCGCAAGGTCGCTAAACTCATGTTTACACTTTCCACTCCACACTCAAACAGTTTCGAATGTTTAACCACATTACCTGAGACAGCTTTGCGACATTAGTGCGATCTGCGAACTGGCACAACTTCCTTTTAGCACTGATGTAGACGCAGCCGCACACGTCCTATATCTAAATTACATCAGCTGCCTAGATGTGATCGCCCCACTCACTTGCAGAAGCCGCATAAAGATGACGGCGAAATCAGCAAAGGCCTGCGGTGTAATTAGGAAGATCAAAAAATGCGCCATCCATTATCCAAAACAAAGGAATTCCACATCCTTGTTCGCATAAACGAAATCCTAACCAACTGGCCAAACTGCGCAGGAATCAGCCAAGATTGCTGAAGGAGATGCTGCTCTTAAATCCAAAAATAAAACCAAGTCACTCAGTCAACTACTCTGACAAAGATGCAAACAAAAATCCACGCCTGTTGCCTCATTGAGACCTTCTGAGACATCCGTTATTAGTGATATATCAAAAATATTTTAGATCCTCAATGGATACTCCTGCAATTCTTTCACCGGCGCTAATGAAACCTCAACAGCTATGCCGTCTAGACGCACCAAGGACTCGCCCGACACCATTAAGTTTGACCTACGTTCTACCACTCAAGTAATCAGCTCAGTCAAGTGGTCATCACATCCTAGTCCCGGTGGTCTCCCGTCTACGTTGCTGATACTCGGTGGCCCAGACATTCCAGTACTACTTCTCACCATATTCAAGCTTTCCAGGACAACCAGGATTTATCCAACTACATGGAAACCTGCCACCGTCATCCCCAAAAACAAAAAGGGCAGTCAGCAGAGCATGGAAAGCTATCGCTTCATCAGCCATACGCCTATAGCTTCAAGAGTAATGGAACAAATAGTCCAAGAAACCATGCTCAACATCCCGCTTACGCGTAAACACGTCAATCGACAACAACATGAATTTCTGCCGTCTAACTCCTCTCAGACCTGCCAAGCCGTGTTCTTCAACCATGTAACTCAACAGATTGACAGCAAGCAAGCACTAGCTCCCATCACCCAAGATATGACAAAAACCTTTGACAGAGTGCCACATACAGACCTCTTGATGAAGCTGGAACCATACGATATCGCCGGCAAACTACACACTTGGTTGTCATCATATCTTAGAGCCCGCTCACAGTCAGTAATGGTTGGGGACTTAATGTCACTTCCAAAACCAGTCAAAAGTGGCGTAATTCAAGAAAGCGTTTTAGGCCCTCCACTTTTCCTGCCCTATATCAATGACGTGTTTCAGGTTTTTAAACATGGGACACCTTACCTCTTTGCTGACGATATCAAAATTGTCTTCTCATTGCAGCGATCAAACTTACGCACCGCTGTCTCCAATTTAAAATACGACTTAAGAGCCCTAGCTGCATGGTGCAACGCAGGGAAGTTAGCATTCACACCAGCAAAATGCAACGTCCTTACATACAGATGCACCACGCCACCCAATACCTTAATGCCACAAGACAAGCCATTGGGGAACTGCCTGACAGTGCGGGACTTAGACGTGCACTACTTCTGTTCGCTGAACTTCACGGAACAAGTAGTTTATTCCGCAGCTACAGCACGCTCTCTTATTGGATACATCCTCCGAACCATGACACTACAAGAATTTAGAACTGTGCTCTACGAAACACGTACCCGGTCTCAGCTAGAGTGCTGCTCTATAGTATGCACCAACTTAAGAAACCGCGATCGAACAGCCCTCAAAAGGGTTCAGCGTACCTTCACAAAACGCTTCCTGAGGCACTCAATGTCTCAGCTACCGTGATCGATGCACCACGCGTACGCTCAACCTGTTAAGCCTGCGCCGACTAAAAACCAACCTCGCTTTCCTATATTCACTTATTAACAATCCTAATGGGAGCCCACTAATCACTGTCTCAGACTCATATATCACTTCGTACCCTTACTTGATAGACGTCACTCCATTGTTCTATCAAGAACGCGCAGTAGTAATCTCTCCAACTTCTACCTCTACAGATACGCACATGTATGGAATAGGTTGTCTCTACTGATAAGGGCATCAATGAATATAAACCAGTTACGCTTCTCTATAAACAAATACCTCTGTCACACAAGTTTCCAAACTACTGAATATCAACTATCCCGAAGACGAGTTTTTTGAAACTTGACCAGACCACTTATAATCGCCTCGTCTTACCTTCCCACACTATCTCCTTCCCAACTCCTAATATTCCTATATGCCTGCTTCGTCCAACAACCCCTTAAGTCTGCTATCACCTAGGCATCAGCCACCGGATACCGAATGCCTCTGCATTCTCTCAAATCTCCCACATCTGGCTAGCTTGAAACAACCGCCTGGGGCTACTGGCAGCAACTTAATTGGTTACTACCTAGATGGTGAAGCCGGGGTGCGTAGGACCTCAAGTACCAGTTGATGTAGCCCAAATATATCCTTACGCCAAGCTGACAAATAAATAAATAAATAAATACCTTATTCTCGACTATGCGAGGCCCGCCCATGGAGGCATGATCAGATATGTACAACTGTACAAACATTTTATGGCAACAGTAACAGTAGAAAATTGTTCATATGTTCATGATTGAAACTGTACAATGGTGAAAATGCGAAACAGTAATTTGGCTGTCGTGAGCTACTGGACCTCAGCTAATAATAGGTTGAGAATCCTGAATGATCCGTTGGAAGGTAATGGAAGAGCACGCTCAAGAGATATATGCCAATAGTGCGTTTGTGCCCAAGTAAGATAAAGGTCAACATATCGTAGGAAGTAAAAAGACGACAGTATATGCAGATGTAAAAGTTCCAGTGTAACGATCCTATCTAGAATTGTGACGCTAGTTGACCTGCCAGTATGAAGTTATGGGCTGTGACTTTATTCGGTGGCGAGTCACATTCGCCACGTTGCAGTGTTGTTAAACGGATATTTGTAGCTCTTTACAGGGAGAACGCTTGCCAGGCGAAAACCCACCACGTGTTGGAACACTGCCGCCAATCCATTGAATTGCAAATTGTAACTGACTATGTTGCTTGTTTAACGTTTGTTTGTTCGGTTATTCGCAGTCAGGTTGCGTCCCATTTTTCTGCTGGCTAGTGCCATAGCTGGTAGTCTATTGCGTTCCTGGGTTCTGTCCATTGGTAGGTGGGGTACTAAACATTCTTTCTGAATAGGAGGTGTTGATCCTTTGCAGAACCACGTGAAATCTCTCATTATGTATATTTGCCGGGGAGCGAAGAATCCGTGTCCAGCTACCCTCACTGGATATCGGTGGTTGGGTGCAGATGGTTAGAGTGAAAGTGAAGCCATGGCCCAGGTAGGATTTTGTTGGTTATTGCGTCCCATCCCAGACGGAGGCAGTTCCTTAGTTCAATCACGAATCTCCGATGTTCACGACCTCAGAGAAAAGGGAGAGAGGAACAGGCCGAGAGAAGACCGAAAAGGACAGTCAATGTACCTAGCATTGGATCCAACTCCTACTTTAAGACATTTACTTGAGATAACTAGTGTACAATGTGTACCAGATATTACGCTAAAGATGTTTTTAATTACGCAGAAGGCATAGCCTAATGGGTAAAACACTTTCATGTGCATAAGGATGAAGAGCAGGATTCCGGGAGAGAAAGTCATGAGCTAACGATGTTCGAATTCTACCTGAGACTAGTCATGATTGGATGTTATCGGAAACCAAAAGACAGTGCCGATGTGGCCGTATTGATATATGCTCCACAGGAAAAGGATTTCCTAAGACAAGAACTAAAATGTACATGTGTATAGGAAGAGAGGAAGCTGAGAATACTAGAAGCAGGCTAAGATTAAATGGATATAAAAGGAAGACTAAGTGTTTAGGGTAAGACGATCAAAAATAGCAAAAATGGACCGGGTTTCAGTGGCCAAAAGTGCCCGTTGGGTAAATCATTCTAGTTACTATTAAATAACATACGTGTCAAAGGATAGGACAGCAAAACAGCTAAACTGTGAAAAACTATATTAAGAGAATAAACATTCTACAGAAGGACTGAACCATAGCCAGTTACGGGTAATCGCAAAGTTAAATAGAGCCTACGGCCACCAGCTGCTACTGATCTGAGATAGTGGCTATGTAAAGGATGTACCATTGGCTGGTCTAGTCATATCATTAATAGGTTTGACCACATGCTGGATCCCTACAGTTTCAATAGGTAAATGAACGAGCGAGCGGTTAGAGGTAAATACCTTCCAGAAAAAAGTAGGACAGCAAAGAAGTGACTCCATACTTACATGGAGCCAACAATGACTAGCTGCTGTCAAGAAGAGTTGATGCAAGTAAGATGAACGATGGATAACGGCGCGCTAGGAGAAAGAAGTGTGACCAGCAATAGAGTTCGGATTAAGCCTTCAGTTACTAGTGGATCCTACGGTGGCACATAATAGGTCAACAGACCAGCTGAGCTGTGACGCAAACAATCCAAGGGAATGAACATTGTAAGAAAGGAGCGAGATCCGGATATCCGCAAAGTTAAATGGAAGCTATGGCGACTAGCTGCTGCTAAGCAGAGATAGTGGCTCTAGAAAAGAATGTATCAGTGGCTGGTGTAGTCAAATCATTAAGACGTTTGGCCACTACTGGATACCTACAGTTTAGATGAAGAAATCAACATGCGAGCGAAGCTCAGAGAGACAGACTGCAAAAGAAAATGAAGGCTGGAGAGTTAAGGGGTGGCTAATTGCAAGCTACATGCAACCAACAATGACTGGCTTCTGCCAAGAAGAGTTCATGCGGGTAAGAGGATCGAAGGATAACGGCGCGCTAGGAGAGAGATGAATGGCCAACAATAGAGTTTGGATTAAGCCTTCAGTAACTAGTGAATCCCACAGTGGCACATAATAGGTCAACAAACCAGCAGAGCTGTGACGAAAACGATCAAAGATACTGAACATTGTAAGAAAGGAGCGACTCCGACCGAGCTCCGGCTATCCGCATAGCCTAATTTAGGCTAAGGCGACAAGCTGCTGCTAAGCAGAGATAGTGACTCTAGAAAAGAATGTATCAGTGGCTGGTGTAGTCATATCATTAAGACGTTTGCCCACCACTGGATACCTACAGTTTCGTTGAAGTAATCAACATGCGGGCGAAGATTAGAGAGAAAGAGACGGCAGAAAAAGATGAAGGTTGAAGAGTCAGGAGTGGCTCCTTGCAAGCTACATGGGGCCAACAATGACTAGCTGCTGTCAAGAAGAGTTGATGCGAGTAGGACGAACGACACATAACGGCGCGCTAGGAGAGAAGAGTGACCAGCAATAGAGTTCGGATTAAGCCTTCAGTTACTAGTGGATCCTACGGTGGCAAGTAATAGGTAAACAAACCATCTGAGCTGTGACACCGTTCTCTCTTATACTTGTTATCCTATTAATCACGACATCATTGAATATTCTCTTTTAATCGCGCTTTTTTACCCTATATTTCTACTACTGCTCTTACTTGTTTGGCTCTGGCTTTCCTCTTCCTTTACGGAATGTCTGCATCACTTACTTTAGCTGACCTGTAGACTCTTCTGTGACGCTGTGGATATACACTAATGACCAAGCGTCTTATTGGAATGGCTACATCTGACACCTGATAGCTTTTCCTAGCGCCACCAGCTGTCGGTCTTCTTAAATTCCGTCTCCGTTTAGAAGCAGCTAGTGGTCGTACGCTCCAAGCATTTCTGCGCATATCCGGAGCTTGCCAGGCGCCACTCTCTTTTATATCCAACCTTCATCCTTTGGGACTGCCTGCGTCAACTACTTTTGCTGTTTTGTTGATATATTCTGGGAAACTTCGGGTATCCACTAGCAACTAGAAGGTTTCACCTTAATGCCATTGCTAGCCGACAATACTTTCCCATAGTTCCATTATCAGTTCTTCGTATTACCTACGTTACCACTTTTCAGCTGCTGCGAGTCATTGTAGATAGCATACATCTTTGCGCTAGGAGCCACTCCTTATCTCTTCAAAGCTAAGTCTGTTGAATTGTTTGCATCACACACCTTCACTGTTTTGCTGCATTTTTCCCTCACTGAAAGTATCCACTAAGAACTAGAAGGCTTAATGCGCATTCAGTTGCTGTCCACTGGTTCTCTCTTTTAGCACCATTATCCTTCGTTCCTCTTATCCTCATCACGTTTTCTGCAGTGAATCGTTGTAAACTCCATACATCTTTGCTCATATCCAGAGCTACTAGGAGACATTCCTTGTCTCTCCAACCTCTCATCTCTTAGAATGCCTGTCTCACTTACCTTAGCTGGCTGGCTAATATATTCTGTGACACTGTAGGAATCCACTAGTAACCAAACTGCTCAATGGAAGGGTTACATCTGGCCACCTAAAGTTTTTCGTAACGCCATTATCTGTCGATCTTATAAACCTCAGCGTCTCTATTTGGTAACAACTGGTGGTCGTAGGTTTGAAGCATCTCTGCGCATATCCGAAGCTTGCTAAGAGCCACTATCTTTTATCTCCAACCTTCATCTTTTAGGACTGTCTGCGTAACATATATTTGTTGTCTGTTGACTTATTCTGGGACACTATAGGTATCCACTAGCTACTAGAAGGCTTCACCCCAATGCCATTGCTAGCCGTTGATACTCTCTTTCCCTTGGTACTATTAGCAGTTCTTCGTATTAACTCTGGCACCTCTGTTTAGCGGCTGCCTTTCTTCTTAGGCTTTAGCCATCTCTGCGCATATCCGGAGCTTGCTAAGAGCCACACTTTCATTCCTCTTTGGGACTAAATAAATAAATAAATATTTTATTCTCGACTATGCGAGACACGCCAATTGTGGCGTGGTAAGGTATGTACAGCTGTACAGACATTTTATGGCAACTGTAGTGAGAGTAGAAAATTATTCATATGTCCATGCTTGGAACTGTGCAATGGTAAACATGCGAAACAACAATTTGGTTGTAGTGGATCGGGATCCGTTTGGTTGGACATAATCGCTATGCCATATATTGCAGTCATACCTCGAAAAATAATAGCTTGAGGATCCTGAATGATCCAATGGAAGATAATTGAAGAGCACGCTAAAATGATGGCGCTAATTGATCTGCCAGTTTGAAGTTATGGGCTGTGACTTTATTCGGTGGCGAGTCAGATTCGCCACCTTGCAGTGTTGTTAAACGGACGTTTGTGGCTTTTTATAGGGAGAACGCTTGCTAGGCGAAAGCCCACCACGTGCTGGAGCACTGCCGCCAATCCGTTGAATGGCAAGTTGTAACTGGCTATGTTTCTCGTTGAACGTTGGTTTGCTCGGTTATTCGCAGTCTAGTTGCGTTCAATTTTTCTGCTGACTGATGCGTGTCTGGGTGCTGTCCTGTGCCAGATCGGTAGGTCAGGAAGTAAACATTCTTTCTGAATATGATGCGTTGATCATCTGCAGAACCACGTGAAGTCACCGAAGGATATACGTTGAAATAGGTCGAAGTATTGAAGGATGGGATAAGGTTCCGAAGAAAGAATCGCAGAACCCCCTGGGTATGTATTGAAATTGATTAGAAATATGGGAAACCAAGGCCTTTTGAGCGGGCAAAGCGGTTTGAAGAGCTTAGAATGACCGATTGCTCAAGCTTTGTATCGGCAGGAGAATGTGCCTTCCGAAGTCGAAAGTCCTCCAGTCAAGAGATATGTGGAAGAGGTAGTGTTAGGTAAATTGAACTCCGTGGTTCAAGCCGCGGAAGAATTGTATCATTGCAAGATATCGAATGATTTTTCCGGTTGGTAAGTTGTAAAAGAGTTGATAATTTTCCGCTCATGTCCAGGTAAAGGAACTGTGTGCCTTGTATTGTTGTCGCAACGGTGGTCAATTCCTTGGGTGCGTGTCGCCGTACCTGTGACAGACTCGGGAGAAAAAAGGAAACGAACAGAGACAGCCACACAAACAGAGGAAAGGAATGCCTCTGGAATGCAGTCAATCAATTGCGGCGATGTCTGAACCATTGTACCCTTATACATGTAATTGTTATTTAAATATCGCGTATACACGTATATCATAAGTGGCGAAATACGACGAGAATCGAGCGGAACACGGATCAGTAAAGAATGAAAGATTAAAGATGAAGCAGGTGTTTGGGGGTCCTAAAATAGGCACATGCTCAATCGGTGGAAACCGGAGAGAGGAGAACGAGGTGTGCAGCTAATAGGAAGGAATATCACTCGAAAAAAGCGACACAGCCGTATTTCCTTAATCTTAAATTGCTGGGAATGCAAGAAGTCAGGGCGGACAAACACATGTAAGTTAGCGTCGAATAAAGAAGGAATGCAACAGAAAGCACAGGAAGGTAAGCAGAGAGTCGGTAAAAGAGGTTCCATTAAGGAGAAGCAAAAAAGCTGCAAAAAGAAGGATGAATAATGATCAGTGATGTAATTAGGGTAAGGGTGGCGGAGCGTTGCGCCGGAATAGGTAGATAGTATGGCGAGCAAAGCACAAAGGATGAGGGGCAAAAAAGTGTTGGGACTACAGAGCCTAAATCGTTTATGTCTCGGATGCCTGGAAGCAATCAGAAAGGAGACTGGGCAGACTAGGATAGATTAGAGCCAAACCCGAAAAGTTCTCCGTCCAATTGCAAAGGAATGTAAAGAGGGCGCGAAAACGAAAGAATGAAGTCTGAAAGGAAAAGTAACTATTGTGGAGAAGTGGAAAAACGTAAAATCGTCTCGAGTTGTTGTGAACAGACCACTGGATCTGTCGATGACTCATTGAGAAGGCCTCAGCAGTCCGAGAAAAGATGATTGAGACGAGTCTAACATGTCGACTCATAGAGAGAAAGCGCTATTATTATTGCCAGAATGTTAACAGTCGGCAGAAATGGTCATGTTAAGCTTGTAAGAGGAATAGAATAAATAAGATAAATCACGACCAGTAATGCTCATGAGAAGAGATTCACAGAGCGGTACATTGGCAGAGCATAGATCATTTCGATCTTAGACGTCCGAGAGGGGTCAGAAAGCAAAAGAGCATTTAGATGAGACTGGATAAGTCAGCCAGATGAAGCTAGACCTTCCAACTAAAGTGGGGATAACAGTAGGGTATGTCACGAGAAAAGAAAATTTGCGGGACTACAGAGGCTATATAAAAAGCCCGTTAGCATGTCGAACGAAGCTCAGGCTAAGAGACAGGGTGTGTTGTGACTGCAAAGCCTAGAACACGTGCGTCTCGGATTTCTGGAAACAGTCAGAAAGCAGGAGGATGGTCAGGCGCCGCTAAAGTAGTGCCAGACTCGAAGAGTTGCCAGACCAGTGGAAACAGGAATGCAAACACAATGAGAAAAGTAAAACGTGAGTGGAAAAATCAACGATATTCCCGACGTGGTATGAACAGACCATTGGGTCTGCCGAACCCTGATCATGACAATAAGAATGAGTCACAACCAGCAACGTTCTTGATGTGAGGGTAACAAAGTGTTGCATCGGCAGTCACTAGAACAGTTAGATCTCAGAAGTCGGAGAGAGGTCAGAAAACAGGAAAACATTCTGCATATACCTGATCAATCGGGTCACGGTACTCAAAAGCAAAGAGACCACTGTGACGGGATTAGAATATCACCTCAAAGAGTGAAAACCGTAGAATTTAAGTCTAAGTAATAAAGGAAAGCATCGGCAGAATAGGCAGTACAGGAAGAACGGGGACATAGCAATAAAGATTAATCAGGGCCAATGATGCATTTCAGTTGAGGGTTGCAGGACGTTACGTCGGCAGAACCTAGGTCACTGAGATCTCAGAAGTCCGAGGTGGGTCAGAAAGCAGGAGACCGTTCAGACGAGTCCGGATAGGCCAGCAAGATGAAGCTAGGCCGCCAAATTAGCTTGTGAATAACAGCAATGGGCGTCATAAGAAAAGAAGCTTTCGGGACGACAGCGGCTATACGAAAGCCAGTTAGCAAGCCAAGGTTAGGTCTGGAGACGAGGGGAACAGAGTGATTGGAATGTGGAGCCTCGAGTGATAACGTCTCGGATGTCTGGGAGCAGTCAGAAACATGAGATTGGTCAGCCGAGGATAGATTAGAGCCAGGTCCGAAGAGATATACGTCTAATTGAAAAAGTATTGCAAATAGAGTGCGAAGAGAAAAATACTCTATTCGGAAGAGGTGGAAAAGCCAATGATGTTCTCCGGGTTATGAGAGCAGACCGGTAATCTGTCTATCCCTGATCATTAGGGTCACAGTAGTCGGAAGCAAAGAGAGCAAGCCGTTGAATATAGGTATCAGTACTAAAGGAGAGCATCGGTAGAATACGCATACATCTGCAGTTTGTTGACTCATTCTGGGATCTTTAGTATGCACTAGCCACTAGAAGGCTTCACCCCAATGCCGTTGCTAGCCGTCGATACTCTGTATTTCGCCTGGTATCATTATCAGTTCTTCGTATTACCTACGTCACCAGTTTCAACTGCAGCCAGTCATTGCAGGTAGTATACATCTTTGCGCTGGGAGCCCCTCCTTATTTCCACAACATTTACTCTCTTGAATTGTTCACATCACACACCTTCGCTGGTTTGTTGACTTCTTCTGTCACTGTAGATATCCACTGGCAATAGTTAGGCTTAATCCGAATGCCTTCGCTGGCCACTGATACTCACTCTGCCAGCGCCACTATCTGTCGCCCTTCTTATCCTCCTAACCACTGCGGCAATTCGCCGTGTGCCTGATGTCCCTTCTGCGCAGACCTTGAGGTTGCTAGGATACACTCCTTGTCTCTCCATTATACATTCTCCGGGAATGTCTGTATCACTTACCTTCGCTGGCTTATTGTTGCATTCATTGACCCTATAGGCATACACTGGTGACCAAGCTTCTTATGGGAATGGCTACATCTGGCCAGTGGTAAACTTTCCCAGCGCCACCATCTGTCGATCACCTTAAATTCGGCACCTCTGTTTAGATGTAGCTAGTGATTATAGGCTCCGTGCATATGCAATTATCCAGTGCTTGTCAGGAGCCACTCTTTACCTCAATAACCTTTAGAATATCTGCACCTAAGCTTTCCGTTGCCTTGCCGCCATTTGACCACTAGATCTCCCCCGCGGCAACCTAATTATTTTTCACCTTCTTCTGCGCTCCCTATCGTATTATGCTAGCTACTTGCTATTCATGCCCCTTGCAATCACCACCAATATTCTAACTCTCTCTGCTCTCTCCCCACGCAATTTGTGGCTCATATTAAACCGATACTTCGTGGATTACTTACGGGTGCAACGCCCTTGTCTCTACGCAGGCGTTAGCAATCCACCCATTCGGCTTTTGATTCTATAGAACATTCAAAAGGCACTTTCATCATAATCATTGTTGCACAGTGTACATGCTTTTGTTTAAACTCTAAATGTTGCAACATAAGACATTAACAGTTTTTAACTCGACGTCTGTTTTTGATGTCTGCTCTCGATTATCCCTTACTTTCCCTTTTCTCGGAGGTCCGGAATCTCTTGGAGATCTGGGATTGGACAGAGGAACCGATTTCGCCAAAGACGGACGTAATAACCGCCAGGGACTTACATGAAGCATGGTTGAACACCAAAAGGACCCAACTACAATCACCACAACCCTTGTCTAGTATGAAGAGCTGGACACATCTTCATACTCCCATAAACTATACATCTGAAAAATCCAGCAGAAAATTTGAACTTTTGCTCACCTGGACACATAACAAGACGATTATTCGCGATGTTCCCTCCTCAACCGGCCTCAACGATTATGTCGGCCCTGATTCTTCTTCTACGAAGCCTGATACTATTCATGATACATCTGCTCCACAGTGCTCGCCATCACCACCTACCTGCGGTTGGATCACCCCCATGGGTAAGCGAAGCCGAACCAGGTCCAATATTGGGATCAATCTACACAGGTCGCGCCCCTTGAGCCCGCAACCAGATATTATGCAGCAGTTGTAAGGGAAAGCACGGTCTCCCTTCCCATTTGCAAAAGCCCAACTGCAAGTGACGCCAAGGCTAGGTCTAAGCCCGTCGCGGAACTCAAACCTAAACTATCATCTCTGTCTCAAATGAAGCTAGTTGTCGACAGACTATCTGAGCTTGCGAAAGCTGTCAATTAAAATCCGTCCCTTGGCAAGCCACAAGTTCCTGAGCTTACCCAGCCATCTTGCGAACTTTGTCTTATCATCATGAACGCAGTGGAATCGGAAAAAGCAACTCTTGCGGAAAGAACCCTAGATGACCAAACACTGCTTCAGCTGTTGATTTCGTTGCTTTTTGATGAAGGCGAACAGGGAAGCCATATTGTATCTGCCTTCCGTCTTGGTAAATAAAAGATACCTCGAGAACTCGCCTCATTAAATCGTTTTCCGGGGATGGGGAGGAAGGCCGAAGCATCCAGAGAAGGACTTCGCGCCTCAAAGGTGAGCCATTCTGCGTACTTCGTGACTTCTCACCGGATAATTGAGTCAAAATGAAAAAGGCTGTAGAAGAACTACGTGCAAGACGGGGAACTGGTGAAACAGACCTCCAAATTGTAGATTTTCAAGTAGTTTGGAGTACTTCGAAAAGCCTTTGGAGGCACATTCTTTTCACCCCCGGACAGTAAACTATAAGGTCCCGCTGGAAGCCGCTGTGCGTTCTTCCAGGGACTTACAAACAGGGAGAGAGAATCGACTACAGGTGATGGCTGCAAATGTTTGCAGTCTCAGAAACTAATTTGACGAGGTACACGCTCATACCGAAAAGCTACTTGTTGGCCTGTTGGCCTTCACTGAGTCCTGGCTCACTTCAGATATCTCCGACTCTGAGATCCGCAGCTCAGGATACCAACGTTTCCGTACTGACATATCTGGAGCAATAGCTGCTGGTGGTGTAGTTCTCTACTGGAAAGAGGATCCTAAAGTTCATCTCTTAGAAGCCGTCAGCGACGCTGTTGGTGGCGCAGAGCTACTCTGGTGTAGCATCAACGATGGCTTCAAATCTCTTATGGTTGGCGTCATTTACAAAGCCCCTTGGGCACCTGGCGCCTCCGTGCTAGACTTTAGCAGATCGCATGGAAACCGCAGAAATTGTCTCATTGTGGGTGACTTCAGTGCCACGCATGTCAATTGGGACCTACTACACTGCCACCTTCTCCCTGAGTCCTTTGACGCCAGCCTCCTTGAAGCTGTCCTCAAAACAAATCTCCCGCAGCGTATAACATCGCCCACTTAAACAAATAAATAAATAAATGGTATATTCTCGGTAAAACGAGACACACCTGTAAAGGCGTGATCAAATATGCATACAAGCATAGCTTTTGTGGAATGTTAAAATATTTCGTTTTAATGAAAGGTATAAAAGAAAAGACGTTGTCCGTATGAATGAGCATACTGTCAGGTAACAGTCAGACCCAGGGACATTATGGCGCTGTGGCGCGCAAAAATCAGTCAAAACACAAGTTGGGGGTAATTTCGCCAGGTAGTGATCCGTGAGCACAGGAGCCTAAACAAGGTTTTGTTGCAACCAATAATCATTACGAGATAGGGATGATCTGTGCTCCAACAAAGCATACTTCATAGCAGAATTAGTTGCACAGGTTGGATGTAGAAGGCTGAGGACTGCGTCAGTGTGAAATGCTTAGCTGTGACTTTATTTTGGGGCGAGTCACATCCGCCACGTTGCAGTGTTGTTAAACGGACATTTGTGGCTTTTTATGGGAAGAACGCTTGCCAGGCGTAAACCCACCACGTCCTGGAACACTGCCGTAGCTTTCGTTGAACAGTAGTGCAAGTCGGTAATGCATCGTATGGACCGATTTTGCATTCTATTATTCGCAGTCGGTTGACAGCTAAAATTCTTCGCTGGTTGGCAGAATGGCTTAGAACTGCTACGGCAGCATTTATTGGGGCCGGTTAATGATATAACAATGGAACAATGGTTTATTACGGGTAAAAAAGCGTTGCTTAACAAGTCCCGTAGGATGGAAATTAGTGTGAAAATCAATTGCATGATAAAGTGAACAGCGTTGTGGTGGACTCACCATAGACTTATGTAGAATAGCGGATATGTTCGCGTATTAAACATATAAATCCGTAAATCCATTGGTTAGGCCTTTGGCAAGACACCGTTTGATTGCGTTTCGTAGCCCCTGGCTAACAAGTCACAAAGTGAAATGTAAGTGAGACAATGCATCGTCAACACGTTTTTTAAATATCTCCAGATTGGGAGCAGAGACGACATAATTAGGGAGGGCGTTCCACGGCTGGCACACGCGGAGAGAAAAGAAATTTCTACGGCATTCAAGCCGGCTATACTGAATTGTCAGTTTAAGAGGGTGACCTCTTAGTTTAGTGTTGTGGTTCAATTCCAGCAGCGGACGACAAATGTGGTTTGGGTTCTTCAGAATCTGGTAAACCATTATGAGATCCCCCCGCAAAAGCCGATATCGACTGCTGTAGATTCTTAGAGATTTCAATCTAAGCTGATAGGGCAGATGAAAGAGGCCCCTGACATTCTTGGTTGCCCTTCGTTGAGGAGTCTCGAGAGCAACGAGATCCTGTTTCTGCCACGGCTGCCACACCTGAATAGCATATTCCACGTGAGGTCGCACGTAGGCGTTAAGCATTTGGGGAAAGATTGAGGGTTCAAACCGACCGAAGGCTCTGCGAAGAAGGCCGAGGTGTTGATTTCCGGTTTTCGTCGCCTTCTCTGCTTGTTTTGAACACCCGAGATCTTCCTGCACCAATACACCAAGGTCACGCTCCTGAGAAACCTTCTCCAAGGTGTGGTCTCCAATCTTGTAAGCGCTCACCGGCTGGTGACGCAGATGCATCACTTTGCACTTAGCTATGTTCAATTGAAGCTTATTCCTATTTGACCATTCATAAATGCAATCTAGGTCATGTTGGAGCAGATCCTGATCTGGCTTGTTACCAATCGCCCGCCATATCTTGACATCATCGGCGAAAAGCAGGAAATTTGAGGAGATGACCCTTGCCAGGTCGTTGATAAACACCAGGAATAAACGCGGTCCCAGCACTGAGCCTTGTGGGACACCACATTGCACCTCAATTGGGTTAGAAAGTGATCCCCTAACACGTACTTGAAGCTTTCGTTGGTAAAGGAAGTTGCCAATCCAACCAAGTACAGGATCTCCGATTCCGTAACTTTGTAGTCTTTGAAGTAGGATGCGGTGATCAAGGCGGTCGAAAGCTTTGGAGAAGTCCAGATAGATGACATCGACTCCGACCCCATCATCGGCCACTTCCGTCCAACTACCTCGTGCAATAAGTAGGTTGGTGGTGCATGACCGGTGTTGACGGAAGCCATGCTGTTCCGGTACCAAAATGTTGCATTTTTCCAGGTAGTCCATTAAAGCCTCAGCGACGACTGCTTCCATCACCTTCGCGAGCACAGGGAGGAGAGTCACTGGACGATAGTTTGCAGGATCGGAACGGCTACCGCCTTTAAAAATAGGGGTTATAATGCCACACTTCCACATAGTGGGGACTTGCTGTTCATCAAAGCACCTTTGGAAGAACTGTGACAGTGGTTCAGCTAGCTTGGTGGCCGTAGCCTTCAGTGCCTTCGGGCGGATGTTGTCTGCTCCTGGAGAACTATGCTCACGCAGTGAGAGTAACTTCCTCAGCACAATTGATGGGTTGAAAATTACATTTGTAAACAAAGGTGTCGGTAATGTGCTTGATATTATGGGACAGGTAGAAGTTGCGAGTTCGAAGATTGGGGCGTATTGCAGCCGCAGGGCATTAGCTGCTTCTTCGGCGCTTTGTACTCTACCGCCTGTCGTGAAAAGTGGGGGGATTCCATGCTTCACTTTACGAAGCTTATTGACATGCCTATATAGCAGTTTGTTGTTTGCCATGAATTTTTTGGCTAGGCTCTGTTGATAAGTTAGTTTGTCCTCACGGACAAGTGCAGTGCAATGGTTGCGATGGGTCAAGAAATTTCCCCATGTCTCTGAGTCGGGGTTAATCTTGTAGGCACGCCATGCTGCATCCCTTATCGCCAGGCATTTGCGAGTCCTACTCCTTATAACTGAAGGCATTTTCGCGGGCCGAAGGGGTTTGGTCTCCGATGATCTGTTGACGATGTCGCTGAGTTTATTAACGAACTCTGCCCAAACCTTGTCAAGGGGACTTTTGTTTGAGAATTCCCAGGCAGCTGCGTCGGCGAGTTCTTTCAATACGTGGTAGCGTGTGATTGTATGAGTTAGTTCCGAGTGTTCAGATGGATACTCTGCATAACACACATATTCAAAAGATATTACTACATGGTCACTGAGACCTAATGGACTATCCATCAATAACTTGTCAACCATGAGCTCTTCATTCGTGAGCACAAGGTCTAGTATGGACGGTTTGTTTGCTGTCCTGAATCTAGTGGGTGTGGTGACATGATTGTACAAAGGAATAGTAGCGATCAGTTCATGCAAGTCTGCTTTGAACTGCTCACTGGGCGATGCCGAAACCTCCAGATTGTGTAGATTGAAGTCCCCGGAGATGAGAATGTGACTGTACCTAGTGCGTGTTACTCTGTTTAGGCCATGGATCAAGCAAGAATCCATTTCCGAAGTGGACGTTGGGGGGCGGTAAACGACAGCTACTAAACACGTGTCGTTGTGTCTCAATCGGAGACGGCACCAGAGTGAGTCAGTAACGTGTGTTTCCAGATCATCAACGGTTGTACATTGTAGATCGCTGCGGTAGTAGAGTAGGACCCCACCTCCTCTGCTGGGGCGGTCGTTCCGGATGAGGGACATTCCGGCTATCTCAACCTCAGCATCAGTCACCTCTTGGTGTAACCAAGTTTCGGTAATAGAAATTAGGTCCCAAGCATTCGCAACCTGACGCAGTCGAAGTTCGTTAATTTTATTGAGGAGCCCTTGGGCGTTAGTGTACATACATGAAAGTTTCTCAGATTTAAGCAATGTTTCGGAGGTTCTGCAACTCATATGTGAAGTTTCGCCGACCAGTGAGTGGCCGGCGACTAATCGTTTTTTCGATGTGTGCTTGGTGAAGGGTTTAACATTTTATTCATCGTCCGTATAGTTAGTCCCGTATCTGATCTGCGACGTACAGTGTAAGGTGTCTGGTCAATGTCATCTTCTACAGGTTGTATGGGCTCATTCGGCACACTACTGGTGCACTGTTCTCTCATAGATCCCATCGCGTTTGGTTCTTTGAGTGACATATCTTCTCTAGGAGGCATATCGCTGATTGTCTTCAGCCGAACCTCAGATGGTAGCTTGCAACGGAACATGTACCAGCTTTTTAACATCCGTGCTACCATATGTTTGGACTGAAGGACCACCTTCAACACTCTCGGGCCAATTCCTTTGTAGTGCGGTGAGGTACGCAGTCGTGACACGGATTTCGCTACCACATCATCCAAGCGGAGTGTTTCACGAATATAACACCACTGTTCTTTATCATGGGTTGTTATTTCATGCTGATCACATGCTTCGGTTTCAGGAACCCCGTGAAGAAGTATGGTTCTGGATGAAGTTTCCTTCCGGTAGTCCTCTAAGGTGCGGTTAACTCGATAACGCTCGCCCCATGGGTTGTCTGGAAAGATACGCATGGAGCAGTGTTCATTTCTGAGACTACCTGCCGACAGTAGTACTGATTCTACTTCAGTGATGGAGTTCAGCACAACACGCAGAAGTCTCGGCTCTCCGAAATGTTTAGAGTTGGGGTGTCGTGTAATACGCATTACGTGTACAGGTTTAACTTCGACACCGATTAGGTTGCTAATAGTATCCCATTGGTTGAGGTCATCCAATTGCCTGCCTCTTATCGATGTCGAATTTGATTCTGGGATATTGGAGCACAGTACGCTCAGTACAGGTAGTTGTTTCTTTACGTCTTTCGACATGTCGCGTTTAGTGACTGAAGTAATCGGAGATTTACCGCAGGAAACCGGTGTTGCTTGCATTAGGAAAACTCCGCTACGCTCCTCAGTTTCCGATCCAGTTGAGGGTGATGTTACTTTTATTTGACGGCTCTTCTTGGAGGCAACCGTAACCCAACTTTCGCTCGTAACGGCTTGCTCTTTTGCTACGCACTCCGTCGCGAGTTTGGAAGTAGCCTTACGTGTAGTTACTCCCATCGAACTGGGAACCGCTTTAGTCAAACGTGAGCTACATGTGGTATTGGGACAGCTGTTGATGTTCTGGACTCTAGGTGTCGTGTTGCTTACAGTGTTATTAACAACTTTTCGCGGGTTAGGAGAAGCACTTACGGGAGAGGATTGGGTTGCACAGTCTGCTATGCTTACTCCAACCCCAGTGATTTTGGTGGTCACCATTTCCTCAAACTTCGCTAGTAGCTGGTCATACTTCTGAGATAATAGGAGCACGCTTTTTATCAGTGGGATTGATGTGCATTCCACACAGAACCATAGCGAGTCTGGTTTGTTTAATAACTTGGCCTGGCTAGGTTGAACTCTGAGGCATCTCGCATGGAAGAACTTGCAACAGTTACGGCACAAAATGCCCCCCTTAACAAGTTTGGTACATGATCCACATAGGTCTTTAGTCCGTGGCACGCCGGGCATCACGCTTGTTGAGCAAATGTTACGAACCATTTGATTGACTCACCTTCTATGATAAAAGGTCGTTCTGTTATTGACGTTGTCGGTAAGGTCAATGGTCACGTTGCAGTTGTGTACTTTTATACTGTCCTCTCTGGCGTGCCAGTTGAATGTGACAGCTTGAACGTGGGGCAGAATACACGGTGTGATTGAGAATTTCCGTGGTTTAGCCTATCGCGCCGGGTGAATTTGCTTTTGGACCTGTAACTGCACTGAGCAATGTTGGATTTGAACGAGTGACAGTTCGTTCGAAAGCTGTTGAAATGATCTATCGAGTGAGACCAAACAATGTCTCGGATGATTGGAGTAAGACAACTTTTGCCGCTTGGATATCGAGGAAACACCGCCCGGAAGTTAGAAATAAGGGTAAATGTAGGATGCACTGAGGTATACTCGGGAAACTGGTATCACAAAGTAGAGCTTGTAAAAGCACGACGAATGAGTATTGATCCAAAGGTGTGCGACAAAATGTCGCTGAACCACAGTTAAAAAACCACGAGTGCACAAGTGAGCGATTAGCACGCAACTTCTCTCAACTAGTGTAAATGTGTAAATGATGCAAGATTCGAAGAGTCGAATGGTAATGATGCAGGTGAGTAAACACATTGGTCATAGAGGCCGGCTCTTCTATTATATTCTTGCTCTGCTCGCAAACCGTGTCCAGCTATCCACGCTGGACTTGTCATGGGGTCGGTGAGTGAAGTTGTTTCTTGTGGCTGAATATGTCCTTAATAGGTAAAAACGCCATTCTCTGCAAATTGGATTTGGGATTCCTGCAGATGTAAGTAAGTGTAACTGTTTCCATAGCCAAGTGAAAATTCCATGGAAGACCATCGGAATAGCCACGTATACGTGCACAACGCTGTCCGTGATATGACATCAGAATAGCTCCAGGTGACTGGCGAATAGGAATGTTTGAGGCAGTGAAGGTAATCACGCCAGAGTTGTTTGTCTTCGGTTGTGGAAAGGGTATCCATGTACATATATTATTCCAGGTGAGTAAACTGTTCTCTGAGTACGAGGCAAGCTAAACCCATTTGTTTAGACCCCGTGAAGGTAGCGCCTTCGGAATGGCGGAATGAGCTCCATTTGGACCAGTGTGTGGGTTTTTCATTTCCTGGAGAATGGACCAAGCGTTTTGATGATGGGTCGGCCAGTCCCAGTGGATAAACCTTCTTGTTTTGGCGGATGTACCTGTGGGAATCTCGGGAAAAACGGGCAGCGGACAAGAGGTGGCCAAACAGAGACAGCAATGAATCAAGAATCACTAACACAGACTGGTGGCGCTCACCGGTGCCTATGATACATTCAAACTTATGTAATTTTGTTTAGTATACATAATTTGCAAGCGCGTTCTATACATTACGTCGCTGGTGTGACTCAGACTACAGCTACTACGTGGGAGGAGGGTTCTGCACGCGCAGGATCAAAAGACCGATATAACAAAGCGTTTTAACAAAAGTTAAGCGAATGATGCGATGGTTTTAGAGAAACAGGTAAACCGATGATGATGGCAGAAGCCAGAATGCGAGAGGCGTCTTAGGTGAAACTGAGGACAACTAATAAATAAATAAATAAATAAATAAATAAATACTTTATTCTCGACTATGCGAGGCACGCACATGGAGGCATGATCAGATAGATCTCCGCTTCTCTGCACCCGATTTGGATCGGCACATTCCGTTGGCTGAAACGGCGAAGCTATCACGACAATATCATCAGGTTATATCGGAGCCTTGCACGGAACGAGGCATGATGTTGATGAATAAGTGTATAGAGGCGCGAAACGTGGATACCCCGGGGGTTTTTTGATGTTATAGTCGGGTGTATCCTTTAGACGCGAAAGGTATAGAGCGTCAATTCGTTTCTGAATCTTACAATGTAGCGCTGCCTTTGGCGCCGCTTCAGTTGACGTATGATAGTGTGTTGCCTGGTAATCGGATGGTTCCCACACGTAAATTGTTGCGTGATGTGGAGTATACGGACTTATCCTTTTTGGTCGATTCCGTACGGTTGCGTATATCGAAGTTAAACAATAAACGTGTTAGAAGAAGATTCGGTTTAGAGTCTTTGATGGTGACGGCGCGTTATCCTCGGCGTTCAACAACAACGAAGCAACTACTGTTGGCCTGTCAGAAGCGCAATTTTGCGTGTGCTATGATGGCTGAACCATCAATACTTCCGATATTCGCTCAGACGGTGTTTATAAAAACGGCTCAAATTTTCTTCCGCCCGGATTGGGCGGAGATAGTTCGGGGCTTTAGGGCGAATCCCGTACGGGTAACTACTGGCGGTTTGCAGGATTGGATTAATTCGTTGCCGTCGCAAAACGGGAGGGATTATTGGCTGCGGATATTAAGAATTGGATATTATTTAAGTTGCATGAATATGAGACCGAATGCGGGAGCAAGATAGGTAGAGCAACATTCCAAGGGGAAAAGGGCTTTCAAGGAGTCGGCTAAGAGCGAAAGAATGCTGACGGCAATACGAGGAATAGTTCGTAAGAGTAATTACGCTAAAGCGTTCATGATTCTACAGTCCAAAAGCCGTCAGAATCTAGGAAATTGGTCACAGGGGGCCAAAACTGCCGTGCATTGGGAGTGGTTATGACACGTACGGTCACAAAGTATACCAGTGCGAGCATAAGGTAAAGAGCACAGGAATAGGAAGAGTGATAGTTTGAGCATACTAATGGAAGTACTAGCCAAGCCACACTTAGCAATGGTCCGAGTGCCGCCAATACTCAGGAGCGAGCTCAGAGCGAATGAGATCATGCGCACGAGGATAACTTGGATAGGCGCAATGAGTGTAAGCTGTGGGAATAAAAATTGGAGCACAATAAGAGAAAAAGCCATGGATAATGGGAAATAAAAGCAGGCAGAGAGTGACAGACGGTCAGGTGAGAGAGGATAACGGCAGGAGAGTAAAGCCGGACGTCCGAGTTAAAAAGAAACGAAACCAGAAAGCGATAGAAAAGGTTAGGGTCTAGATGAGAATGGATCATTGGTAAAGCGCGGAAAGGCCCACAAGTCTCTCCACGTAGTGTTTACAGGACCAATAGGTCAGCCGAACCAACAGAAGTGACGTCTCAGAAGTCCATTTGTATTCATTGAGTATGGGACGGACTAAGCGGGATTGGGTTAATCGGCGCTTTGGGACTAGGTCGTACAATGCAGATAAGAAAGAGGCTATAAAAATAATGTGGGGTAATAGAGTTAGCTCTGCGGAGCCAATACCGTTTAAGGCTCGGTATCATGGGAGCAGTCAGAGATAAACAGACCAGTCCAGTGAGACAGGATCACGGCAGGGATGTAAAGCTGGTCGTCCGATTAAAGAAGGGGAATGAAAAGAGAAAGCGAGATAAGAAAAGGTTAGGGTCGGTATGAGAATGGTTTACTGATAAGAAGTGAGGGAGCCCACGAAGCATTCCAGGTGATGTAAGCAAGACGTCGAGTCAGCGGAAACAAGGTTTGTAATGTGGAATAACTCTAAGTAAAAGTGGAAACAAGTGGCTGATCTAGCGAGACTAGATTAGTCGGCGCGTAGGAATAGCACGTAAAATTAAAGGCAGGAAAAGAGGCTGTAACAAAAGGTGAACGAGTCCAGCAGCCTCACGTATTAAGGGATCAAGAGCGTTGAGTCTGTATAGCGTAAGCCACTTAAGTCAGAGTAGCATATCAGCAATCAGAGAGAAGGAAACTGATCGGCGGACTGGATCACCACACCGCAACTGTTCAACGGTGGATTAGGTTCCCATAGCGTTAGCACAACATACTAGGCCACATTCGATCCACTTTCCTACTGCGCCACGCACTCTTAAACCTCCTGGACCGCACCGGCCTCCGGCTCCGAATGCCTATAGGTCTCAAACAAAGGCCTCTCTTCCTTTGAGCATCGATTACAGTTTTCATTGGCATAAGAAACAGCCTCATGATACTGGCCTCCGTCTGGCTCATTACCTGTATGCTTGGTCCCCTGCAAAATGCAATTTCAGGTCTCTGATTGACTTTTGCCTCTCGGCTCCACCATCATGAATCTCAGCTCACAATTAAATAAATAAATAAATAGTATATTCTCGAATTTCCGAGACACACCAGACCAGGCATGATCAACGTTTACAAGCAATTTATGTTTCGCAACAAACACGTTGCTGTGTATGTAATCGGCAGTAAGCCGAAAGTTGTGCAAGCTTCGGAAATTGTAAAATTAATCTTGAGGTATAAATTCGTCAATGCATGACGACAAGTTGGGTTCTAGTGTGCGTAGTGTAAACAGGCTGGGCATTCCGTTTGTAGAGGAAACTTGTCAGGAAAATATTACATTAGGATTCTGGTCGGCTTGCCAGTATGTAGTTGTGGGCAGTGACTTTATTCAGTGGCGAGTCACATCCGCCACGTCGCAGTGTTGTTAAGCGGACATTTGTGGCTTTTTATAGGGAGAACGCTTAGCAGGCTAAAACCCACCACGTCCTGAAACACTGTCAGAAATCCGTTTGTACACTAATGTAAAACTGGCAGAGCAGCTCGTCGACTGATTTAACCCTCGGTTAACCGCCGTCAATTGCCTTCTAATTTCCTCTGTTAGCTGAACAGGTTATTTTTGCTCGGGGCGGCCATAATGGCTGAGACCTATGGAGGGTTAGACCTTCGTCATCTTCGTGTCCAGGTGAGCAAAACTTCCGATTCTTGCTTCTAGAATTTACAGGATTATGTAGACTTCGCAGGAGTATGAAGGCGTCATGTCCAGCTACCATTACTGGACGACGGTCATGGTAGTGAGTGCATTTTTATCCACTTGTTGTACAGCCGTGTTCTATGTAGGTCCTTGGGGGTTTCTATGTCCTGTCCCAGGCACAAGCTCTTTCACGTTCCGATCCCAGATCCCCAAGAAGTTCCAGACCTCGGAGAAAGGGAAGGTGAGAGACAAACAGGGCCGCAAAGAACAGACGTGGGAACAAGCATTATTTATGTTCTATGGTCTAACATTTAGAGGAAACATATGATGTACAATGTATAACATTGATTATGCTAAAAGTGTCTTTTGAATATTCATCGGAAGCAAAGCCCTATAGGTTGGTTGCTACCGTATACCTTGGATGCAGAGCGTTGCGCCGTTAAGCAAAGAAAACACAGGATCAGTTTGCTATGATGCAACTGTTGCATGGGAAGATTCGCTGGGGAGCGTAGAATATGCTGACCCAGGGAAAGCCAGTGAGTCTTTTGGACTCATACATAGGTAAGTTTCGCAAAAATAGCAGCGAATAATTGAGGAATGAACACCTGTAAATGAGAAGCTAAGGGGCGTCTCTGTACTGACCAGGTGAGAGTGCCGAATTAAAAA
The DNA here is from genome assembly GCA_944474145.2 of Dicrocoelium dendriticum. Classification (NCBI taxonomy): domain Eukaryota; kingdom Metazoa; phylum Platyhelminthes; class Trematoda; order Plagiorchiida; family Dicrocoeliidae; genus Dicrocoelium; species Dicrocoelium dendriticum. Next base: position 2,664,498 of record OX104062.1, read on the forward strand.
GCTAAGAAGGGCTAATTGACGGAAGGACCGCGAATAGCCAGAATACATGCGTACATTAAGGTTGCTGAGGATATCAGAACCTGAGGCCTAACCGCAGCAGCCAGAGTGCTAGGGTAATAGTGCCAAGCTGGATAGAGCCATGGACTGCTAGCCCGAGACTTGGAGTATTGCAGGTTAAAAAATGCCTAAGACAATACAGCAAGTAATGGGTAGATAAAGGTCTTGAAATGTGAGGCAGAAGAGCGGCTTACGCTGACTACCTGGATATGCTTGCACGACAGAAGAAAGCTAAGAGAGGTTTCGTGATAGAATGACAGCGGACAAGTAAAGCGCAAGCATACAAAGAGGTTGTTAGATAGTTAGAGCATAATAGACTACGACGCATCGACGTGCAGCTAATCAAATAATGCGGTGGTGCTAATGGAGTATAATTAAGGAGACCTGAGCCGGGCGAAGCCAGTGAGAGAGCTGTACTACGGTCAATTACGTGTCGCGGATGAGCAATGGCATTTAGGTGCGGCCTTTTAATTGCTAGTGGACACCTGATTAGGGCAACAGACAGCAAGTGTATGTGATGCACGCAGTCCCAGGGATTAAAGCTTGGAGGGATAAAGTGGGGAACTTGGCAGCTCAGTATATGCGCAAAGATGATAGTAGGTTATGAAGAAGGACTGCTGCTAAACACGGGAGCCAGAGGTAAGACGAGTAACAGTTAGGGTCGCTGTAAGTGTGAGTATCAGTGATCAGCAATGGAATTACGTTCCCCTATCTTGTTTGGCCTCTCTTTTGGTCCATATCGCATCGGTTCAATGACGGTATAGGTATCACTAGCGTCAGCGCAACATTGTAGGCATCCTTTGATTCCCTTTGCTATTGTAGTACTCATTCTTAAAACTCTTCGACTATCATGCTTCTCCGCTCACAATTACGTTCCTCTATCTTGTTTGGCCTCTCTTTTGGTCCATATCGCATCGGTTCAATGGTGGTATAGGTGCCTCAAACGTCAGCGCAACTTCCTAGCTCCCGTGTGATTCTCTTTGCATCAATGCACTCATCGTTAAACCCATTGGACTACTCCGGCCTCTCAGGCTCCAAATGCCTATAGGTCTCAAGCCAAAGCCTCTGTTCTTTTCCTCTGAGGATCGGCTGCCATCGATTAAGGTTGTCAACGGTATAAATAAGGGCCTCATGATTCTCGTCTCCGTCCGATTCATTTTCTGTATGCTTGATGCCTCTACCTAAATCGAAAGATCATGTCCTACATTAATCTTGCCTCTCGGCTCCACTATCATACTTCTCAGCTCACAAGTATCGTCCGACTCTCTTGTTTGGCCTCTCTTTTGGTCCATATCGCATCGGTTCAGTGACGGTATAGGTACCTCTAACGCCAGCGTAACTTACTAGCCCCCGTTTGATTCTCTTTGCTACTGTGACACTCATTATTAAACCTACTGGACTTGTCCGGCCTCTCAGGCTCCTAATACCCATCGGTCTCAAAACAAGGCCTCTCTCATTCGAGCATCGGCTGCCGTCGGCAATTGTTCTCATTTGTATAAGTGACTGCCTCACGTACTTGCATCCGTCTTGTACATCACCTGCATGCTTTGTCCTTCTACCGAAATTGAAATTTCTGGTCCCTGGTTGAATTTTGCCTCTCGGCTCCACTCTCATGCTTCTTAGATCACAATTATGTCCCCTCTCTTGTTTGGCCTCTTTTTTGGTTCATATCGCATCGGTTCAATTGCGGTTTAGGTTCCCATAGCGTTAGCACAACATACTAGGCCACATTCGATCCACTTTCCTACTGCGCCACGCACTCTTAAACCTCCTGGACCGCACCGGCCTACGGCTCCAAATGCCTATAGGACTTAACCAATGGCTTCTCTTTCTTTGAGCATCGATTACAGTTTTCATTGGCATAAGAAACAGCCTCATGATACTGGCCTCCGTCTGGCTCATTACCGGTATGCTTGGTCCCCTGCAAAATGCAATTTCAGGTCTCAGATTGACATTTGCCTCTCGGCTCCACCATCATGAATCTCAGCTCACAATTACGTTCCTCTATCTTGTTTGGCCTCTCTTTTGGTCCATATCGCATCGGTTCAATGGTGGTATAGGTGCCTCAAACGTCAGCGCAACTTTCTAGCTCCCGTGTGATTCTTTTGCAACAATGCACTCATCGTTAAACTCATTGGACTACTTCGGCCTCTCAGGCTCCAAATGCCTATAGGTCTCAAGCCAAAGCCTCTGTTCTTTTCCTCTGAGGATCGGCTGCCATCGATTAAGGTTGTTAACGGTATAAATAAGGGCCTCATGATTTTCGTCTCCGTCCGATTCATTATCTGTATGCCTAATCCCAGACGTCGCTATATGTTCTTGCTATTGTGGCTTTCACTCCCAAACCTTTTGGACTAGTCCGGCAGCTCAGGCTCCAAATGCCTATGGGTCTCAAACCAAGGCTTCTCTTCCTTTCAACATCGATTAAAGTTCTCATTGGCATAAAAAAGCCTAATGTACTCGCCTCCGTCTGATACATTGTAATATGCATTTACACCTGCAAATTGCAATTTCAGGTCTCTGATTGACTTTTGCCTCTCGGTTCCACTATCATCCTTCTCAGCTCACAAGCATCGTCCTCCTCTCTTGTTTGGCCTCTTTTTTGGTCCATATCGCATCGGTTCAATGGCGGTATAGGTATCACTAGCGTCAGCGCAGCATCGTAGGCCTCCTTTGAGTCCCTTTGCTATTGTGGTACTCATTCTTAAAACTCTTCGACTATCATGCATCTCCGCTCACAATTACGTTCCTCTATCTTGTTTGGCCTCTCTTTTGGTCCAAATCGCATTGGTTCAATGACGGTATAGGTACCTCTAACGTGAGCGCAACATCCTACGCTTCTTTTGATTCACTTTGTTACTGTAGTACTCAGTTTTATACCTCTTTGACTACTCCAGCCTCTCAGGCTCCAAATGCCCATAGGCATCAAACCAAGGCCTCTCTTGTTTTGAGGATCGGCTGCCACCGATTAATTTTCACATTGGTATAATTAACTGCCTTAAGTGCTCGCCTCCCTTTGGCACATTATCTGCATACTTGGTCGTTCTACGGAAATTGCAATCTCAGGTCCCTGGTTGAGGTTTGCCTCTCGGCTCCATTCTCATGCTTCTCAGAGCACAATTACGTCCCCTCTCTTGTTTTGCCTCTCTTCTGTTCTATATCGCAACAGTCCAATGGCGGTATAGTTATCACTAGCGTCAGCGCAACATCCCAGGTCTCTTTTAGTTATCATTCCTTCTGTGCGTCCCATTCCAAAACATTTTGGCCAAGTCAGTTCTCTGAGGCTCTAAACGCCCATAAGTCTCAAGCCAAGGCCTCTTATTTTGAGCACCGGCTGCCATCGACTCAAGTTCTTACTGGTATATGTTACAACCTTATGATACTCTTCTTTGTCTGAATCATTATCTCTATGCTTGGTAACGCCTACCGAAATCCGAATTTCCGGTCTCTGATTGACTTTTGCCTCTCGGCTCCACTATCATGCATCTCAGCTCGCATTAACGTCTTGCTCTCTTGTTTGGCGTCACTCTTCGCTCATATCGCAACTATTCATTGGCGGTACAGGTACCACTAGCCTCAGCTCATCGGTCACTCCATTGATTTCAGCCAGCACAACTTTACCATAAATGTTATATTTATACAATAACATAGTCCTGTTCAATTTTCTTGGCAGATTGCTCGGTCCGTTTTTCCTCTCACCCTTGTTCTACAGGATAACATTACCTGCACCAAACACCGCTGAAGACGTACCTGCGACGCTCCCATGGACACGGATTCAATAAAGAACAAAGAAAAACCCGCACTTCATAATCATGGCACACTAAAGAACCTAGGAAACTGATCCATTCAATACAAGTCACCTGAGTCGTCCGAGTTTAACAGCTCCAACCACTTGTAATGGACTCCGAAGGTGACTACACAGCCATAGGAAACAAATTGGCGTTGCGTGACTGCGAATATCCGCTAGGGTAATCGGTCAGATACCATCTTGCCAATGTATATCAACAGCCGGTAGTGTTCCAGGACGTGGTGGGTCTCCGTCTGGCAAGCGTTTTCCCTACAAAAGGCCACAAATGTCTGTTTAACAACACTGCGACGTGGCGGATGTGACTCGCCACTCAATAAAGTTACCGCCCCTAACACATTGGCAAGTTGATTGACACCACATTTACAAGTTCTGTGCATATATTGGCTCTCGCACGAACACGCCTACATATCTGACTGGTGACATACCACTATTCTTAAGTATTTTCCACCCGTTTCCTCATACTTCACTCACTGACCTACATTGCTTACGGGACCTCATCGGACTAGTTCCTCATCAACATACCATATAAGTGATCTGATCACCATTTTTACCTCTCACATTCAGTGTACATAGACTACATACAACTTTTGGGCTCTATGGGCCCACACTACTGTCTCCAACTTTACTACTCCCACTGTTGGTGCTGCTTATTCCGCTATCATGTACAATAATGCAATTTGCTGATCATGCCCAAAAGGCGTGTCTCGCCTTGTCGAGAATAAAATATTTATTTATTTATTTATAAGAACAATTGAGAACAGAGCGCGATAAAACATAAGTTAGCGACGGGATGAGAAGGGTTTATTGACGATGGGTAAGAGAAGCCAAATAGGCTCTCTAGGTAATGTAAAGGGATAGTAGAGTCAGACGAGCAAAGAGAGGTGACGTCTCAGAAGTCTGAATAAATCCGGATAGCAGGAGGCCGATCGGGTAAGGCTTGATTAGTCGGCGCGTGTGGTTAAGTACATGCAATAAATGTAAGAAAGGAGCCAGCAGTAAATGGTGAGCAAGTCAAGCAGGCTCTAAATTTAAGGGAAACATCATGTTTAGACTGCGGGGTGCATACCGCGTAGGTCTTAGTAGCATAGTAGCAGACTGAGGGAAACAGACTAGGCAAGTGAGCCAAAATCACGGCAATGGAGTAAAGCCGGTCGTCCGATAAGAAAGGGATTGAAAACAGAAAGCGAGAGAAGAAAAGTTTAGGGTCGGTATGAAAAGGTTTACTGGTAAGTAGTGAGGGATGCCACGAGGCTTTCCAGGTGATGTGAGCAAGACGTCGAGTCAGCCGAACCAAGGTTTGTAACGTGGAATAACTCTAAGTAAAACTGGAAACAAGTGTCTGATCTAGCGAGACTAGATTAGTCGGCGCGTAGGAATAGCGAGTAAATTTAAAGACAGGTAAAGGTCCTTAACAATAGAGGGTGAGCGAGTCAAACAGAATCTCCGGGTAGGGGGACAAGAGCGTTGAGTCTGCATAGCGCATACCACTTAAGTCAGAGTAGCATTGGAGCATAAAAGAGAAAGAGGCAAGTCAGTGGGACTAGATCACCTCAGAGCGGTGAGATCGTGCAATCCAATTCAAGAAATGAAAGCAGAGCGGGATAATCAGGGTTTGGGTCAGAATGAGAAAGGTTTATTGACGATGAGCGGGGAAATTCACGAGGCTCTCTAGGTAATGTAAAGGGATAGTGGAGTCAGACGAGCAAAGAGAGGCGACGTCTCAGAAGTCTGAATAAATCAGGGGAGCAGGTGGCCGATCGAGTAAGACTTGATTAGTCGGCGCGTTTGGATAAGGACATGTGGTAAAGGTAAGAAAGGGGCCAGCAGTAGATGGATTCTTCCCGGCAAGACTCCGCACACTCTTAATCTTGTGCTCACTCCGTCCTTGGCAGATGTCTCTGAATTGACCCTTATACCACCCATAGGTAAAAGCGACCATTGTACAATCTCCTTCTTATGAACTAAACGTCCAGCTATCCGAACTGGGAGCGCACACCGCCGTAACTTCTAGCGAACGGGCGCATTCAAGCTAAGGGCGGCAGTAAGTAGGTTGGACTGGAATGTTCCCCAACACTTGGAACTCGATGCTGCTTGGAAAGAGCTATTCCACAAATTGAAGCTGCTCATCGAGGAGGCCGTCCCATTCCACAGTAACAGGCCCTTGCTTAGGGTCCCTGGATCGACCGAGAACTCAGAGCCAACATGAAACAACGACGAAAGCTATGGGACAGATTTAAGCTTTCCCACTTAGACTCAGACTACTCTAAATACGAAGCCATCAGAAACTTCTGCTCCCTGCAGAAACGTGAAAATAGACAACGATACGAGCATAGCTTGACCGAACACTCCCTCTCTAGGCCAAAGATACTATTTTCATGCCTTAATAGATCTTCCAAAACGGGCTGTGGAATGCCTGCATTATCTACTAATCAGCCAGGTATACTACACTATGATGATGACGCCAAAGCTGACCCCTTGGCTCTACAGTTCTCCTCAGTGTATATACGAAGGGAGACGAACTCGCAAACCCTCATGTACTTGCACATACAGTACCTCTGGAACATATCGATATCCATGCAAGTGCTACCTTGAAGCTACTACTAGAACTGAACTCAGCTTCCTCACCAGGCCCAGACGGGCTACATCCATCTTTTCTCAAGATGGTAGCAGAATTCATTGCCGTCCCACACTGCCAAATCTTTCGGCTGTCTCAAAGCTGGTCGACTAACTGCCGATTGGAAGACGGGTGTAGTCATGCCGAAATACAAAGGTGGAAACCGCCAGGGCCCTGCGAACTATCCGCCAATTTGCTTGACGTCGGTCGCCTGCAAGATCATGGAAAAGCTCATCAAATATGCTATCCACTGACACTGCGAATATCTGAACTTCACTTCAGTCACCCAGCATGGCTTCCGAAGGGGACTTTCCTGCATCACTAACCTGCTGGTCGCTAGAGGGAAGTGGGCTAAATCAGTGGACGCTGGAACACGTTTAGATATGGTCTTCATCAACTACAGCAAAGCTTTTGACAGGGTCCCACATCAGGAACTACACTCTAAGCTCTGCGGAATTGGCGTAACAGGGAACCTCCTACTATGCATCAGTGACGTCTTGCAAGGCCGGAACATGCAAGTCAAAGTAAACGATACACTTTCATTCCCAGTGTCTATGGAAGGCGGCGTATCCCAAGGCTCCGTTCTCGGACAGGAATTGTTCAAGATATATATCAATAATCTACCAAGTATGCTACAAACGGACTGTCTGATTAGTGCAGACGACCCCATGCTATGGTTGTAAGTGTCCAGCGTCGAAGACGCCGACCGATTACAGGAAACGCTTGATCTACTGCCCTCTTGGTCTATTAAGTGGGGTTTGCCGGTCAAAAAAGATAATCGCTCAGTCCTTTCTATAGGTGCTGCTGAACAACTGGTCATCTAGCACATTGGCGGGCACCTACTCAAGGTTTCCAAACAGGAAAAAGACCTAGGGTCGGTAATTTCCTCAGATCACAAAACGACCCTTGACACGTTAAAGAAAACTGCTGCGGCGAACGGGATGTGGGGCGTCATAAAGAGATCATTCTCTAAAATGACGCCGCAGATATTTAGACTTCTCTTCACCTCCTACTCCTGTCCCATAATTGAATTCGGACTTCCGACCATAGCCCCTTTATCTAAACACGAAAGTGACAAGATAGAAAAACTTAAGCGACAAGCCTCGAACTTTGTCATTGGATCATTGGATGCTAGAGAGTAGAAGGAAAATCATTTGTCGGCCCCTTCATTTCCCAGTCATTGCGAAGATGGCGTGAGTCGTTGCGGCAGAGGGTTCCACAGAAGACCACTGTAGCTGTATTAGAGGCAGCAGAATCGCAGAGCGCTCAGGTGAGAATCTGACAGTTGTTTGAGACGTTCCTCTGTCTGAGTATTAACAATAGGTTTAGGCAACCGGTTCCAATCATTCACCAAGCGAGTTGATAAGGCCAAATTTAGCCGCACACGAAGATTCCTCGGTTTGAACAGTTTGGTAAAGTGGCCTTGTTTCGAGCTCTCAGTGTTGAGTTGAAAGAAGTCCTGTAACTCGCAACCCAGTTCTCCTCTGAGAATACGCCGTTTCAGTAGCAAATCTCCTCGGTGACGGCGGTAACCTAGAGAGAACAAGTGCAGTCTTTGAAGTCGGTGAGGATACGACAGGTCTCACAACTCAGGGACGGATGTGGATCCACGCCGTTGGACCTTCTCTATCACATTACATAAATAAATAAATAAATAAATATACTTTTATTCTCGAGAAGGCGAGGCACACCTTCACAGGCATGATCATGCTTAGCTAACATGGTGTGATCAAAAGTGTACAAAAAGTACATATTTGGCATAACAGTGTATGTAAGTGTATGAGTGTATATACGTATGTAATTTTGTATGAGTGTAGCTAGTGTCTTTGAATATGCCGGATCCTTTTTGACTGTTTAGTATCCTCAGGAATGTGAGCATAAGCGATTGATGTCTGCGGGTTGGATAGCAGTTTCCGAATATCCACGGGCCAGTGGCTTTATTTTGTGGCGAGTCACATCCGCCACGTCACAGTGTTGTTAAACAGACATTTGTGGCTTTTTATAGGGAGGACGCTTGCCAGGCGAAGACACACCACGTCCTGGAACACTGCCGCCGAACTATTTGCTGGAACGGGTTAAACACGAACCACCCAGCTGGCACCACGAGGAGGTTGTTCGGCTAGCCAACCTTGTTCGGCTAGAAAGAGTAGGCAGCGTGTAGTCCGTATTCGAGATTTAGACGTACATGCGAGCCAAAGAGGAGTCGGAAAAGTCCCGGGGTCAGGAGCGAGAACCCTCTACATATAGAATGGAACATCCTGTAGATCGCGGCGACTTTCTTCTGGGTGGCTTGAATAGATTTGAGGTCTGATGACACTATCACTCCATGGTCCCTCTCTTGGGTTGCGTTTCTGAGCAAGGAACCACCAATGTGGTAAGTTCCAAATGGATTTAATGTGCCAACGGGGAGAACAGAGCCTATATCACGATTTACGGCAACTGCCACTTAATCGACCAGTCATGGAGTAGCTTGAGCGTAGTTTTAATCTGTCTGCGTCTTCAGGCAGGCTACTTCCATCCATAGCTTTAGGTCGTCAGCGTAGATTAGGCAATCCGTCTGAAGAGTGGATGGTAAGTCGTTGATGAAGAAATTGCAAAGTACCGGACCGAGGATAGAACTTTGTGGGACCCCGCTTGTCATGAGAACAGGAGCAGAAAATGTGTCATGCACCTTAACTTGCATAGAGCGGCTAAGAAAACTCCCGTACCCCACCCGACTACAGCGGATGAGCCTTTTTCCCTTAGACTATCGCCGACGTCGCGGAGACCTCATCTATACCAGACGCATCCTACGAGGAGAACTGGGAAACGAGCCATGGCAGTTTTTCAGCTAAGACATGGCAGCTCGACTCGAGGTCACAGATGGAAGCTGTTTAAACCGGGGAAGTTCAAAGTCCACTCAGAGGTTGCACTCTCTACTCCAGTAATTAATGACTGCAAACGACTGCCGGACCCGATTGTCAATGCGCAATCAGAAGCGAGTTTTAAATGTTTACTAGCCATCTTCCTATTGAGTACTCCAGGATCCTGCAGGACTGACACTGCATCCTGAGCTATGATACAGACAATTCGCCTGAAATCCTTGGAAGATCGGGAAGCGCAGGAGCTGACACCGGACCCACCTTCTGCTCTCTACCACTCAATGAACTCAATGAACTCAATGAATCTGTCCAATTAAGAAGGAAATTAGAAGCCATTTAACTGCGAATACCCGAATATGACAGCAGTCGTCAAGCGGCTTTGCCAGTTATACATTAATATTCAAAATGCTTTACGGCAGGGTTGCAGGATGTGGTGGGTTTTCGCCTGGGAAAAGTTCTCACTATAAAAAGCCACAGATGTCCGTTTAACAACACTGCGACATGGCGGATGTGACTCGCCAGTAAATAACGTTACTGCCCACAACTACACACTGGCAAGTCGACTAGATTCATAGTTCAACTTTTTCCCGACGCATCCAAGTATATGATACTCTCCGTCTACATGGACCGTTTCATTGCACTTTAGTGCCTTGACCGCTTCAACTACACACGATTGAACCCTAAGTATCGTCGTGATACACAACTGCCTATAAACCTTTATCATGCCTGATTTGGTGTGTCCCTATAAATTTGAGAATAAACTATGTATTTATTTATTTAGTGCTTATTTAAGGCTACTGGCTATGAACCAAAAGAATTTGCTCTCTTCCTCTGGTTAACCACGACAACCATAACACGCAACGAGGCGTAGTAGCCATACGGATTCTAAGCCTTTATTCATATACTTCCGCGGCTTATTAGTTTGGCCTAAAATGGTCACTAAAATTTCTACCAGCATGACCCTGAGCTGAGGAATGCCCGCACAGCTTGTTACTGTGTTCCTGTAACTGAAGTTTAGTTGCCCGTATCCATCGCCTATGGTTTCAGCCTTATATTGGTGCTGTACATGCTACTCGCTCCCCACCACTTCCACGCAGGTCACTAGCCGTGGAGCTAGAGACGTTCGCCCTATATTTACCCATATTCACGACCCAGCTCTCTACTGGTATTCAATCACTTAACTTGCCTGTGCCACCAGCACCTCGCAAAGATTTTAGAAGTAATAACTTTGCGCGACGCAGAATAATAGCAGTAAACAGCTGCAAATAGGACACCGACCCCACTTTGATTGGGTACGTTTTCCCGCTTTTTATTCGCTCGTATAACAAGTTCATATGACACATAGCGACAAAACAACAGTATTCCTAGCATTTCAAGTCACATCGTTTTGTTCATTCTAGTCGTTCCCTCGCATACAGTTTCATGCCAATTCTCATTGGCCTGCTCTTTTCCTTTGCGTCTCCTTCCAAGCTTCCCACAGATACTTGCAATGGACTGGAACCATTCTTCCACGACCAAATGGTCCACGATTAGCAACTCGGATAATTACCCTCGCAGAGAACACATCGCTTGATTGACCAGGATTGAAACCCAACACGACCACAGAACACTTCAGGATAGATCACTGGATCATTGAAATGTAAAGAGCAGAAGGAAAAGTCTTTTGTCAGCTCCATCGCCTTCCGTTCGTCACAGTGATCAAGGTGGACATTGCAAGTCAGTATCAATGGAACCGCTGCATTGACACAAGAAGTAACAAGGTCCGAGTTTACGCAACATGTCGGAATCCAGTTGATGTTTGAAACATTCCTCCGACTGCGCATCTACGACATGCACAGGTAGTTTATTCCATTCGTTCACTACTCTGGTAGACAGAGTGACGTCAAACCGGACCCAAAGTCTCCTTTCTTTAAACAACTTCCAATGGTGACCCCAAGTCGAACTAAAAGAATTGAGAGAAATGATATGCTGCAATTCAGCTCCAAGTTCACCTCTAATGATACGCTGTGTGAAAATCAAATCCCCGCGATCTCTACGATAGGCTAGAGAGAAAAGTTCAGGCGCTGAAGACGAAGCGAGTAAGGCAGGATTCATACCTCCAGAACGGATTTAGATCCTCTCCGCTGAACTTTTTTAATCAAATTGCTATTAAATTTAAAAAGTGGATAAACAGCTGGCGGTTTATACTGAAGAATCGGATGTACATCAGAAGTAAACAGGAGCCTGAAGATCTCCGGAGTCAAGCGAGAGAAGGAACGTCGTATGGCAAAAAACAACCCTTTCGTCGAAGCGACTTTCCTCAAGGTATCCTCAGTCGATTTTAGGTCTGGGGTCACAAAGACGCTAAGGTCCCTCTCATAATTAGAGTTTGGCAACAAAAGCCCAGCGATGTGAAAAATTCCAAATGGTTCAGAGGCACCGATCGGAGGAACGGAACATTTGTCATGATTTATAGGTAATTGACACCTGGTCGACTAATCACGCAGCGAATCGAGCCGTGTTTGTAGTAAATCAGCTTCATCTAGGCAGGAGACTTCCGTCCATAGCTTTAAATGTTCTGCGTATATCAAACCAGCTGCCCGTAATACAGACGCCAGGTCATTAATAAAGACTTTAAAAACTTCAGGGCCAAGAACAGAGTTTTACGGAACATCGCTGATCATATTTACAGGGTGAGTAGTGGACACATTTATTTGCACAAGGAAAGTGCGGTCATGCAGAAAAGCAGTAAGCCAAAAGAGGATTTCTCCTGAAACACCAATACTGCGAAGTTTGCTAAGCAAAATTTCGTGTGGAACCTTGTTAAAAGCTTTACTAAAAACCACAAATACGACATCTAGCCGCTTACCAGTATCCATGGATTTAGCCCACTTTTCTTGATGTACCAGAAGATTGGTGACAAGTGAACGCGAATTACAAATCTCATGCTGCGCAGCTGAAATGATTTTGAGGTTCGGGAAGTGCAGCTTGAGAGCTCGCTTAAGGTGGCCAACCGCTGTCTGTGTGTAACAGCGCACGAGATCTGCTCCAAGCCATAACATTTACTTGGAACCAATTCTAGATTCAGGATAAGATTCAGATGGACTGGAACGATAGGAAAATCCCTTGAGTGTTCCGTCTGTGAGTGCTACGCGGTAACTCGATTTTTCGGCGTGCCATACTGACCGAGATTTTTAGCTGACATAACGTGGAAAACAGCGTCTGAATAAACACTTTAAACGAAATTTGTCTATTCTCAATTTAAATTTAAATTGCAATGCCGTATAACTCACAGAAATCTAACTAACCAACACTTCCATCGCTCCAAGTTATGCCTAAGGTCTCTTCGGCGTTACATTCTTATTATTATTACCTGCTTACGTATTCTAAATGCCATTACCTGCTGACTTCAAACTGTATCTGTTCCACTCTATTAGGACTGCTAAGACTCAAAGAACCAACGAGCCTTGACTATTTCTTGTTGCAACTTTATAGGCCCCCACTTGGATTTTGCTGCCGCCTCGCCCACAACCATTGCAATTCTCAAAAGTTTCTTTACGTCATATTAGGCTTGAGGTCTCTGCGGCCATACTTTCTTACGGGTAGCAAGTTCTTGCTTGCGCATATCTATGCCTTTGTTTTCTTAGCTCAGTCTTTTTAGCCCTAGAGAGGCCTCGAGGAACCACTACCATGTCGAGCACCCACTTCCGTCTTAACAGACTATCATATGTATTGTAATGCCGCATGGCTCACAAACATTTGACTTGCATAAGTTTTCATCTTTTAAATAAATAAATGAATAAATAGTATATTCTTGGTAAAACATGACACACCTGTGAAGGCGCAGTCAAATATGCATGCAAGCAGCTTTTTGGAATAGTAAAATATTTCATTTTGATGAAAGGTATAACCAAAAAGATGTAATCCATATGGGAGAGCATTTTGTCGGGTGGCAGTCAGACCAAGGTGCATGATGGCGCTGGGGCGCGTAAAAACCTGTCCTAACTGTTGTGTCAAGTTACAAGTTGGGCGCGATGTCACCATGTAGCAATCCATGAGCACAGCAGCACAAACAAGGTTTTGGTGTAACCAATGAACCTTAAGAAATCGGAATGTTCTGTGCTCCATCAAAGCATGCTGCATAGTAAAATCAGTTGCACAAGTCGTATGTAGAAGCCTGAGGATTGCGTCAGTGTGAACTGTTCAGTTGTGACTTTATGCAGTGGCGGGACACATCCGCCTCGTTGCAGCGTTGTTAAGCGGACATTTGTGGCTTTTTATAGGGGGAACGCTTGCCAGGCGAAAACCCACCACGTCCTGGAACACTGCGGTAGCTTCCATTGAACAATAGTGCTAGCCGGCTATGCATCGTGCAGACCGATTTTGCACCCTATTATTCGCAGTCGGTTGATGGCCAAGATTCTTCCTTGGTTGACCGATTGGCTTGTTAATGATCTGACAGTAGTCGTTGGAGTCGGTCAATGATGCTGAAAAGTCGCCGAGTCCAATGGTAAATGGTGCAGGTGAGTAAAAGCATTGTTAATAGCGGCTGGCTTTTTCTGTTATATACTTGTCCGATTTTCAAACCATGTCCAGCTATCCACGGTGGGCTTGCCACGGGGATGGTGAGTGCAGTTGTTTGTCGTGGCTAAATACGTTCATAACAGGAGAAAAGGCCATTCCTTTGTCCAATAATGGATGGTTACGAGTTTCTCACTACGCAAAACGGAATCCAAATTCCTTCAAATGTAAGTAAGTGTATTTAGCTCCCCGGTCATGTGTTAACTCCATGAAAGACCATCGGCAGAGCCACTTATACGGGCGCAAAGCTGTCCGTAAAATGACATCGAAAAAGCTCCAGGTGAATGGAGAATCGGAGTGTTCTTCCGGAAATAAATAAATAAATAAATAGTATATTCTCTGTAAAACGCGACACACCTCTAGAAGGCACTCAACCCAATTTTTGAACGCCGGTGACTATGCAAAGCTAACTGAGGCAGTGAAAGTCATCACGCCAGAATTGTTTGTCTTCCGTTGTAGAACAGGGAATTCATGTAAATATATTATCCCAAGTGAGTAAATTGTGATACTGTGAGTACGAATTGAGTTAAGCCCATTTGTTTAGACCCCGTGGAGGTGGCGTCTCCAGATTGGCGGAAAGTGCTCCATTTGGAACGATGAGTGAGTTCTTCATCACCAGAAGAAATGATTAAGTGTTTAAGCCAGCTGGCTATTTAGAATGGTTCGGCCAGTCCCTGTGGGTAACCCTTCTTGGTTTGGAAAATGTACCTGGAAATCTCGGGAAAAACGGGCAACGGACAAGTGGCAGCCAAACAGACAGACAGACATGAACCAAGAAGCACTATCGAACGACTGGTGGCGCGCAACGGTGCCCATGATACATTAAAACCTATGTAATTTTTCTTAGTATATATGATTTGCAAGCGCTTTCCTTACGTCACGTCGCTGGTTTGGCTCAGACTACAACTACTACTTAAGAAGAAGCTTCTGCACACGCAGGGTCAAGAGACCTATATAACAATGTGTGTTTATAGAATTGAGCGAATAATACGATTGTTGGGAGAAACAGATAGACCGATGATGATGACAGCAGTCCGAATGCGAGAGGCATCTTAGGCGAAACTAAGGCCAACTAGATTGAGACCGATTGCGGGAGCAACAGTACGTAAAACAACGCTCCAAGAGGAAAAGGAAGTGCAAAGAATCGGCGTGGAGCGGATGAAGGCGGACGGCAGTGCGAAGGGTAATTCATGAGAGTAAGTACGCTAGTGCGCTCATAAATCCAAAGTCCAAAAGCCGTCAGTATCTAGAGAAAAGAGCTACAGAGGTCCAAAACTGCCGTGCATTAGGAGTCGTTATCCCACGTACGGTCACAACAATAAACAAACACGAACATAAGGTAAAGAGCAGAAGCATATAAAGAGAGGTAAGGTGAGCACGGTAATGGAAGTAATAGGCAAGGAACACTTAGCAATGGTCCGAGTGCCGCCAGTATTCAGTAGCGAGGTCGGAGCGGAGGAGACCATACGCACGAGCACAACTTGGCTCGGCACAGTGATTGCAAGCCGTGGGAATAAAACTGGCTCGCAATAACAGAGAAGACCATGAATAAGAGGAAACTAAAAGCAACAAGAGTCTAGAGGTAAGTGGAAGAGAGGAATGTCGCTGTCAGACCCAGGTCGGAAATGGCACGGACATCTGGGAGTAGTAGGGGCAGAAGACTGTACAGATAAGAGTAGTTTAGGCGGCAAACTGAAATTGGGTCGTGCAATTGTGTTGAGAACAACTGTGGTGAGGGTCAGCGGCAAAAGCAAGGACAAAAATCAAAGAGGCTATATTATACAGGGGTGATGAGGTCTGGCAAGCCTCTCGAAGTGAGGGAGACCGATGGGGCGACACTAGGTTAGTCGGTGCATTGAGCATGAGTCGTGCAGGCACAATTGGAAAGAAAATGTAGGATCAGCAGTAAAGGGTATGAAAGATAAAGAAGAGGCTCTTTTGATATTGGATGAGCAAGTGCAGCAGATTCTTGAGGTAAAAAGTCAGCCTTGAGTCTGTAGTCTCTAGACCGTTAACATCGCGGGGACTGGATGAGGTCACAGAGGCAGAATAGACGGATGTGACTAGGTTAAGGAAGATCACTGAGAGTTGGCTGCTCGATTAAATAATTGAAAACAAAGAGCTCAGCAAGATGACAGTCAGGATGAAAATGGTTTCCTACAAAAGCGTGGAGAAGCCAACTATGCTCTCCGGCAAAGAGTATGAACTGCTCAGTTCTGAACAAGCACGGTAGTGTCCCAGTAGTCGGAGAAAATTCGGTGAGCAGTAGACCGATCAGACGAGACTGCCTTAGTCGACACATTGAGATTAATTCATACAGTTAATGTGGGAAGACAAATAAAGGGTCAGTAGAGCTGGACAGGTTTGGGATTGAAGAGGCTATATGGATGTAAGGTATGCCACTGCAAGTCAGGTAGGCTCCCAGTGTGAGAAAAGTTGTGTGTTGGTTATGCAGAGCCTAAAACATTTGCATTTCTTAAGGCTAGCAGCAGTCAAAAGGAGCATAAGGAAGGGCACTGTGAGCTCGCTCCCCGGTTGAGGAACAAACAAAGGCAGAGCGCGATAAACAGAGGACAGGTTCGAGGTAGAAAAGAATTACAGATCAAAAATGGGAAGATTAACGTGGCTCTCGAGGTAATGAGGACAGAGCGTTCAGTCCTCCGAGCAATGGCTGGCACCGTCGCAAGGGTCGGAGAGAAAGAGACCGATCAGACGAGACTAGATTAGTTGGCGCATTTAGCTTGTCGTACAGTTAAGTAGGAAAGATAGATGGAGTCAGTAGAATTGTGTAGGTCAGAGATAGAAGTATATATTAACAGGATGAGCAAGTCCAACAGGCTGTCGAGGTAAGGGAGACATTGCGTTGAATCTACAGAGCTTAGACCGTTAACAACCCGGTGGTCTGGAAGAAGTCATAGAAGCAGACTGAACAGATGAGACTAGGCTAGGGCAGGGCACTGAGATTCGGCTATCAGTTTGAAGAGGGATCAAAAGCAGCGACCGCAGCAAGGAAACGGCAGGATCGGGATGGAAACCTTTTACTGCTTAGGTGTGGAGAAGCTAACAAGGGTTTCGTGTGAAGGGTTATCCAGTGTTCAGTCTTCCGAACAATGGCCGGTAATGCCAAGGAAGTCTGAGAAAATTCAGTGAGCAGCAACCGATCAGACAAGTCTGTGTTAGTCGACACAGTGAGGCTGAGTTATAGAGCTAATTTTGGAGGGCAAATGGAGTGGGTCAAGCAATTGATAGGTTATATGTGTAAGTGTCTATATTAATAAAGTGTGAACCAGTCCAGAAGGCTGTAAACATGAGGGAGATTTAGCTCTGAGTCTACAGTGCGTAGACAGTGTATATCTCGGTAGTTTAGAAAACGACGAAGAAAAACATACTGGTCAAATAAGTCTAGGTCAGGGCGGAGCACTGAGAGTTGGTTGTCCGACTGAAGGATTAAAAGCAGCGCGTGCAGTCTTCAGCACAATGGTAGGTCGTGTCACAGTAGGCGGAGAGCGGGAGACCGATCAAACAGAACTGGATTAGTCGGCACACAAATTGGGTCATACAGTTAACTAAATAAATAAATAGTATATTCTCGAATTTGTCGAGACACACTAAACAGGCATGATCAACATTTACATGCAAATATATTTCGCAACAAATACGTGGCTATTCATATAATCGGCAGTAAGCCGAAAGTTGTACAGGCTTTTGAAATTGTAAACTTAATCGTGAGGAATAAAGTCGTCAATGCCTGACGACACGTTGGATTCTAGCATGCGTAGTGTAAACAGTCTGGGCAGTACATTTGTAGTGAAAACGATACATGTAGGCAGGGGGTATCTTACACTTGAAAGTGTCAGGCAAATAGTCAAGTGTGACTCTAATCGACTTGACGGTATGTAGTTGTGAGCAGTGACTTTATTCAGTAGCGAGTCACATCCGCCACGTCGCAGTGTTTTTAAGCGAACATTGGTGGTTTTTATAGGGAGAACGCTTGCCAAGCGAAAACCCACCACGTCCTGGAACACTGGCAGTAATCCGTTTGTACATTAATGTAAAACTGGCAGCGCAGCTTGCCGACTGATTTCATCCTCGGTTATCCGCAGTCAATTGACTTCCAATTTCCTCTGTTAGCTGAGCAGATATCTTTGGTCGGTACGGCCATAATGGCTGAGGCCCATGGAGGTTGGGATCTTCACGAAGATTCACCTTTGTGGGTGTCCAGGTGAGCAAACCGCCAGTTTCTTGTGTCTAGATTTTTCAGGTTTATGTATGCTTTTCAGCAGTTTGAAGGCCTCGTGTCTAGCTATCATTACTGGACATCGGTCGTGGTAGTGAGTGCATTTGTATCCATTGGTTGTACAGCCATGTGCTTTGTAGGTTCTTGGGGGTTATATCCTGTTCCGGGCAAAACTCTTTCTCGGTCCAATTTCAGATACGCAAGAAGTTCCGGACCTCGGAGAAAAGGGAAGGAGAGAGACAAACAAGGCCGCAAAGAACAGGCGTGGGAACAACCATTGTTTAAGTCCTATGGTATAACATTTGGTGGAAACAACTGAGGTACAATGTGCAAGAATGATTGTGCTGAACGTGTCTTTGGATGTTCTACAGAAGCAATGGCCATATAGGTTGGTTGCTACCATCTACATGGGATACACAGCGTTGCGCCATTGAGCAAAAAACGCAGTATCGGTTTGCTATGATGCAACTATGGCGTGGGAAGACAGAAAGCAGAATTTAAAGACCAGCGGGTAGCCAGCCTACTTCGACAGGGAGCGCAGAAGAATTAAGTGAAGGTATAAATGGCTTGCGACGAAAGAGATTCAAAGGTCAAATGGTGGTAAGTCAGCGGATAGATGGGATTCAAGCGCTTAAGTAAAAAGCTTCTAAGGATCAAGCTAGAAACACGACACGAGGGTATTAACAGTGTAGTGTTATGGTTGACTGAGATGGGAAAAGCTTGTGAGAGAGCTTACCTCCTACATAAGTAAGTGTTGAAACCTTTGCTGCAAAAACAGACACAAAACACCAGCTGTGAAAAGATTGATCGATAGAAGTGAAGTAATAAAGATCAGTTAAAGGAAAGCAAACGTGCGAAACAAATGTACACGTAGCGTCGCGCAGAGAAACAGGTTATTCTAGAGTGCTAGTATTATGGTATGCTGCACCAGGAAAAGCCAGTGAATCTGTTGCGCTCATACTTGGGTAAGTGTTGCAAACATAGCAACGAGCAAGTGAGAAATGAGAACCTATAATTGAGAAGCTAACGGGCGTCTGTGTGCTGACCAGATGAGAGGAGTGATGAATTAAAAAGCTAGGAAAGGTTAATTGATGGAGGGACAGCAAATAGCCAGAATGCAAGCATACAGCAAGGTTGCTGAGGATATCAGAACCTGAGGCATAACGGCAGCAGCTTGGTGCTAGGATAATAGTACCAAGCTGGTTAGAGCCAGGGGATGGTAGCCCGGGACTTGGAGGATTGCAGGTAAAAGTGCCTAAGACAATACAGCGAGCAAGGGATAAATGAAGGTCTAGAAATGTGTGGCGAAACAGCGGCTTGCGCTGGATACATGGATATGCTTGCACGATAGAAGAAAGATAAAAGAGGTTTCGTGATAAAAGGACAGCGGACGAGAGAAGCGCAAGCATACAATGAGGTTGTTAAATAGTTAGAGCAAAATAGACTAAGACGCATCGACGCGCAGTTAATCAAATCTTGCTGGGGTGCTAATGGAATAAAACTAAGGAGCCCTGAGCCGGGAGAAGCCAGTGAGAGAGCTGAACTACAATCAATTAGGTGTCGCAGATGAATAGGTGACTGCTGTGCCTCTAGCAAGGAAGCCTGTGTCGGGAAAAGCCGGTGAGAGCTGGACTTTAGTATAAGTAGGGGTCATAAACGTAGCGCGTAACAGATAAATGAAAGTCTAGAAAAGAGCGCTGTGCGCGGTGTACTTGAGTTATGTTTACTCCACAGAAGAGAGCTAAGGAAGAATTAATGAAGAAAGGACAGCGAACGGATGATGCGCAGGCAAACGATACGGCTGTTAGATAGTTCAGAGCGTAGAGACTGAGACAACGACGCGCAGCTAATCAAATTTTGTTAGGGGACTAATGAGATAAATAGTTTGCCGCTAGAGAGATGAAAGTTCAAGTAGCGTTAAGGCAGCGGAAAGATTGGATGCAGATAGTCTAAAGGAATAAAGGTTATTGAGATACGGAGTGGCTCCTAACAAGTTCAGGATAATCGCAGATGCGTGGTGCCTACGACCACTAGCTGCTTTCTAAACGGAGGTGCCGAATTTAAGGTGATCGACAGATGGTGGCGCTAGGAAAGATTACCAGTGGACAGATGTAGCCATTCCAACAGGACGCTCGATCTCTAGTGTATGCCTATAGGGTCACTGAATGCATCAACAAGCCAGCGAAGGTAAGTGATACAGACATTCCAGGAGAATGTATAATGGAGAGCCAAGGAGTGTATCCTGGCATGCTCAAGGTCTGCACAGCAGGGACATGGAGCATACGGCGAATTGCAGCAGTAGTGAGGAAAATACGAAGAGCGACAGATTGCGGCGTTAGGGGAGAGAGTTTCAGTGGCCAGCAAAGGCATTCGGATTAGGCCTACTACTTACCAGTAGATACTTACAGTGACAGAAGAAGTCAACTAACCAGCGAAGATGTGTGATGCAAACAATTCAGTTCGTGCATAAAAACGCAAAGGTCAACGGTGATATCGTAGAAGCAAAAAGACGACATTATATGTGGATGTAGTGGTTGCAGTGTAGCGAACCTACCTAGAATGGTGACGCTTGTTGACCTGTCAGTGTGAAGTTATGGGCTGCGACTTTATTCGGTGGCAAGTCACATTCGCCACGTTGCAGTGTTGTTAAACGGACGTTTGTGGCTTTTTATAGAGAGAACGCTTGCCAGGCTAAAACCCACCACGTCCCGAAACACTGCCGCCAATCCATCGAATGGCAAGTTGTTACTGGCTCTTTCTGGTTGAACGTTTGTTTGCTCTGTTATTCGCAGTCAGGTCGCGTCCCATTTGCTGCCGGATGATGCGTTAGCCGGGTGCCTATTGCGTTCCTGAGTCTTGTCCTGTGCCCGATTAGTAAGTCGGGAACTAACCATACTTTTTGAATAGGACGCGTTGATCCTCTGCAGAATCACTTGAAGTTTTCGAGGGATATACATTGAAATATGTTAAATTGTTGTTGAAGTCTTGAAGGATAGCATATGGTCCCAAAGAAAGAACCGCAGATCCCTCGGGGTATGTAGTAAAATTGATTAGAAATATAGGAAACCACGGCCAATTGAGCGGTCAACGCTGATTGAAGAGCTCATACTGACCAATTGTTCTGGCTTTGCGTCGCAGGAGAATGTGCCTTCCGAAGTCAAAAGTTCTACAGGCAAGAGTAATGTTGAAGAGAGCGTTAGGCAAACTGAACCCAAAGGTTCAAGCCTCGGAAACATTGTATCAGTGCATGATAACGAAGGATTTGTCCGGTTAGTAAGTTGTAAAAGGGTTGATAATCTTCCGCTCATGTCCAGATAAAGGAACTGTGTAGCTTGTACTGTTGTCGCAACGATAGGCAATTTCTTGGGTGCTTATCGCCGTACCTGTGACAAACTCGGGAGAAAAAGAAACGTTGAAGTTTCAGACCTTTCCTTTTGGTTCTTAACTTCTACCTCCATTTCCTTGGCTTCTCATATCTATTACTAGTACTGCCTTACCCACACTTTCTCTCCTGTACTACAGTTATCATTATTGTTATTTTTCGTTTTCTTTCTGTTAGCCTTTATTTTTATTCACGTGGCCGGTACAGCGGGGACTGCTAGTGCAGGCCTCGTGGGCATTGATTGGTTGCTCGTGATGTGATTGGTGTGTCGATTTGGCTCTTCTCGGTTTCAAACCGCTCCTGCTAACTCCATCCTGGTTCAAGGACGCATTGAAGAAGGCACACATGGGAATTTTCCTACCGTTCCTGTCAAAACTGAACTTGAACATGAATTTGTGTGTATTTGATCTTCAGTGAACTTGTGAATCGTAGTTGGCAGTGCCCAGTCATTGCTGATGAAGGAGTTACAGCAGTGCATGTTATGCGGTCGCAGAGCTCGACCGCATCAGTGACTATAGTTTTATCAGGAAGCAGAAGCGTAGTGATCGGTGTATCTCTGCTGCCACCCCGCTGCTTCATTTGTCGAATAAGAGACTTAGACTTGTTGTCAGTGCAAAGCGCTGCGTGCTCAGCTAATGTGCGGGCATTGCTTTGTGAACTTCTTCAGGCCATTAGTAATTCATTCATGCGGATTATTAAATGAAAGTCTTTAGGCTTGCTGTAGCGAGAGCGCATTTTCTTAAGCCTAGTAGCTAGTTGGCGTGTGGAAGCATCATCAAGAGTCTGCCGCCTTCTTGGCTTCCTCTTTTGGGGGGCAAGTACATCTAAGCAGTTAGTAAGGTTGTTATAAAGCTCCCTGATCGCAGTATCTATATTTTCTGAGAGGAAGAAATCGTCCAAGGGTGATGCTCGGAGAAGGGAAGAAAATGTTTCCCAGTTGATGCGTTAGAAGAGGCGTGATACTTGTTATCTTCCTGGCGAGGGAATTTAGACAGTGCAAAGAACAGCTTCACCACCTTGTGGTCCTTGCCCGGTACGTTGTCTAACACGTTGGCGCATGCGTGGGAAATGCCGTTGGTGAATATTAGGTCCAGTATGTTAGATTATCTCGTCGGTGTATTCACATGCTGAGTCCAGTCGTGTGTAAAAATAGTGTCTACCAGGGCTCTATATTTGAGTGGGGCTGACTGGTTAAGCTACGAAACGTGAGGCATATTGAAATCTCCAGCAATAATTTTATGGCGTGCAGGAAGAAATGAGACTTCCTGAAGGAGCTTGACCATTTTGTCAACGCTAACACAAGAGAAGTGCGGTGGGTGGTATAAACAGCCTATCAAATGGTCTAGTGGACCTCCAGCGGACTGGATCCATACTAAGTCTTCAGAATCGTCAAGGTATACGGTTAGGAAAGATGCTGCATGAAACTCGTTCTTCACGTATATGAGACATCCGCCACCTGGATGATTGGCGCGTCCACTACAGAAAATGGTATACCTTGGAATTTGTTGTGGTGTGTCAGAAGCATCGGCCGAATGCCATGTTTCTGTGACCAGCACCAGATGCGGGCGTGACAGTAGAATGAGGGGCTTAGGAGGTGCATTTTATTTTTGATCGATCGTGCATTGAGGAGAAAGAATGTATACGTGTAGTATCCGCAGAGTCCTGTCGTCTGGTCGCCAGCTTCTGCAGTAGTGTCGTAACCGGGTAGTTTGAAGGTGCTTGGGATAGGCGAGTTAAATGCAGGGGGTATGTGTGCCGGGGTCGGCGGATTGTTACACTGGTGGCAGCCGGCCGCTGACTGGTCACTTGTCGGTTTGAGGTCCAAGGGGTTAGGCGTAGGGCTGGAACCAACCGTTTTGGGTTGGCTGCAGTGTATAAATGAGTCTCTATGGATAATACAGAGCGGGCGCGAGCTCTTGGAGAACTGGGCGTGGTGGACCATGCCCTGTAGTGCTCCATAAAAAGTGGCAGCAGTAGGTGTGGCACTTCTCTGCGACCAGAAATTCTGCAGAAGTCCTAATGTGTGAGAGCTGTTAGTCGAAGTAAAAGGAGCTGTGGTATTCATGTTGGACGTCGAGTTATCAATAGCTGCACACGGTCGTCTTCGGCTGGGCGCCGTATATCCGTGTGTTTTGAACTGATGTTAAGTTGGAGTTTGAGAAGTGTGCTTTGTTTGTTCGAGTAGATATGGTTTTCTGAATGAATGGCTAGATCTGGTCGGAGCAACAGTCCCGGGTAACGCTTGCTAAACCGAAGCAGAAGGTGTAATAGTCACCGGTTGTAGTTGCATGATCATTGGTTTGACCCGATAGGTAGTGTAACGGGGTTTGTTGCGAATTTGAAAGTGCTTTATTGGGTTTGGGGTTTTGAGTAGGTAGTTCCTACGATGAGACTGTGCTTGGTTGACAATGAACTTCGGTCCAAAATTGGTAATTGGAGGTCCTGTTGGATGCTGGCAAGCCGTCTGGTGGCGTGGTATTTCTGGTACTGGAAAGGAGTATACTTTAACCATATCGGAACGGCTGGATATAGTCCTTCTGTTGTATTATATGGAATCAATCGGAGACGATGGGGGAGAGCTGCGGAACACCGGTGCTTTGAGCTGCTGGTCGCTGGCGTTGTGTCGATAGGGAGTTGCTTCGGGTAATCGGAGACGCTGGCTAATGGAGTAAATACTGATAGAAATCCCAAACTCTCTATTTCAGATTCTGTCGCACAAGTCAGACATATCATCAGCCTATGTACTGTATTCGGTCGTGTCTATAGCAACGGTCGAGTTTTCAGCTGATGTTCCGGACTTGGCAACAATATTTTTCGGCTGGTTTTGTCTTTTGAGGGCATTTTGCATCACGATATGTTAGTCGCTGTGAGGAATCCAGGTCAACTTCACACAGGGTCAAGGAAGAGGCCGAGTGGGTTGGATTTCCTTGTGCATTTGTGAGTTGGGGTTCTGTGAATGATGTTGCACGGGTTTCTTGCTTCTGATAAACTGAACTAGTAGGTAAAGTCGATCTTTGCAGCGGGGTTCTGTCCGGCTTTATCAGCACTCGCCCGAGGTTCGAGTGCGGATTCAGTACATATCGGGCGTCAAGGAATCGTTTAGCCAGCTCGGTGCTGCTAAATTTTATGACTATTGGGCAGGATCGGCCAGGTATCTTACGTAGGCAAGTGGCTGAACAGCATTCGTGTGGTAGTCTACAATCATTGAGAAGCATACGCAACATCTTTTTAAGCGGTATCTTGTCAAGCACGTTGAATACTACCGCGTTATTGTCACGACTAATTCGTTCGCTGACCTCGTGCGTAATGCTGTTCAATATTGCACCTGCAGCTAGCATATCAGGTCGGCTAGCCAAAGTTTGGGCGTTGTCCAGATTGACCAAAGGCAGGACTTTGTTTATTAGCCTCGCAAGAGATGTAAACTCTTCTTTCAGTGAGCTTACCTGACTTTCGAGAACATGGAACTTTTGCAAAGCTTCTGCTAGCTGATCTACAAGCATTAATTTGCAATCTCGTAGTTGAGATTGGCCAGCCTCACGTACGTCATGGGCGGTTTGTTCCAGTGTTTCCTTTATGGCAGATTTGGGTGACACGTTTGTTCACCATGATACTTTTAATCAGTACAAAAATTCGAGTAGAAAGGTGTGGTAAAACGATGAACAAGCGACGCGAACAAACGACTTTGGGAAAACGGCTTGGACAAAGGTCCAAAAAGTGCAAAAAGGATGTAACAGTTAGTATGTGTTACTTTAGAGTAAGACAAACCGAACCGGAACCCAGCGATATACAGTTCAAAGAACAGCGGGACAATACGCAGCAAAAACGAACCGTGAAAGTCAAGAAATTGACTATTTTGTGAGGGAAATGGCTATGTTAATATAGCATGAACCGGTCCAACAAGCCGCCAAGGTGAGGAAGACATGGCTTTGAGTCTACAGGTCCCAGACCGCTTCTATCTCGGTAGTCACGAAGAAGTCAAGGAAAACAGTATTGTCAGATTAGACTAAGGCAGGGCACGGTGAGCTAGCTCTCCGGCTGAGGGCGAAATAAAGACAGAGCGCGATAACGGGAGGACAGAGTTGAGGTAGAAAAGGTTTATGCACAAAAGATAAGAAAGTCAACGTGGCTGTACCGGTAACGGAGAGAGAGCGTTATATCTTCCGAACAAAGTCCACTCACGTCACGATAGCCGGAGGGAATGAGACAGCTCAGAAGAGACTGGATTAGTCGGCGTATTGTGATTAAGGTAATGCGGACAGAGCGTTTGGTTTTCCGAACAAATGCCGGTACCGTCACAGCAGTCTGAGAGAACTCGCAGAGCAGCGGACTGATCAGAAGAGACTGGATTAGTCGGCACATTGAGAACAAGTCGCACAATTAAGGTGGGAAGACAAATAAAGCGTCAGCAGAGCTGGCCAGGTTAGGGATGGAAGAAGCTATATGAATATAAGGTGTGCAAGTCAGGCTGGGTCGCAATGTGAGGGAAATTGTGTGTTGGTTATGCAGAGCCTCAAACTGCATTTCGATAGTCAGGAAGCAGTCAAAGAGGAAAAGAGGGCGTGGCACGGGGAGCTCGCGCTCCGGTTGAAACCGAAATAAAGACAGAGAGCGCGCTAAGGGGAGGACACAGTCAAAAGTAAAGTTTTACAGGTAAGAAATGCGACTGTTAACTTGGCTCTCGAGGTGACGGTGACAGAGCGTTCAGTCCTCCAGGCAACGGCCGGCAAGGTCACACAGGCCGGAGAGAATAAGACAGATCAGACTAGACTGGGTTAGTCGGCGCACTGTGATTGAGTCAGATAGTTCATTAGGGAAGATAAGTGGAGTGAGTCAGTAGGATTGAAAGGTCAGAGATAGAAGTAGCTATATTAGCATAGGGCGAAGAAGTCCTGCAAGCTGTCGAGGTGACGGAGACACTGTTTTAAATCGACCAAGCCTAGACCGTTAACATCCCGGTAGCCAGGCAGTAGTCCCAGAGAATTTGACTGATCAGATGAGGCTAAATTAGGGCAGGGCACCGAGAGTTGGCCGTCCGACTGAAGAAGGATGGTGTGTACAGGATAGAGGTGGAAGTGCCCATATTCATAAAGGGTGAACAAGTCTAGCAGGCTGTCAAAGTATTGGAGACATAGCTTTGAGTCTACATCGCCTAGACCGTTTAAATCTTGCTTGGTGATACCTCGACTTACATTCTTACCAACATCATTTTTAAAGTGAAAATGTCATTTTCCGCTGCTTCTCACTATCTGTTTACCTCTAATCTTACTGCTGCTTCAAGAAGAGCCAGCTCGACTATGGCCGATTCACATTTCCTCATTACAGGCTACTATTTCCCGATAGAAATGCACCTTAGATTTGAACGCTTAGTATCCCGTAGAGCCGCTTCCAGCTTAATCCATTACCGACGGTCCCTTTCCGACCTAGCTCTGCAACCGTTTTCCTGATGCAGCCGTAGTAGGTAGTCCCTTACATCGTCGCTACTGATCTTAAAATTGAAAGCCTATTTTTATTTATTTATTTATTTATTAGTCCTTGCCACACGTTATGATAGCGAGCGGCTCCTGATTCACAATTAATCCCGCTGCCTCTTTCCTGTCCTCTACCGTCCATTTTACTTGCATTTTCTACTGTAGAAATCCACCTTGGAGTGCAACACTTGTTATCTTTTGGCGAGGCAACCCATATTCACCTGCTACCCCACGTCCCTTTTAGAGCTGTCTTTACAATCGTATCCCCGCTACAGCTGAAGTAGCCAATCCATGTCTGCTCTCCCCCGTCCTTAACGTTAAACGGCTATAAGCACGTGCCTTATATTATGAGAGCAAGCAACTCCTGCTTCACATTTCGCCCAGCAGACACCATTACTCTTCTGCGCCGTCTAGTTGATATGAATATTTCACTGTAGAAGTCCAACTTGGAGCGAAATACTTAGTATTTTTTGAACTGCTGCCCATCTCATGCTGCTAGCTCTGGTCTTGCTTAAAGGTGCAATTGCAACTGTTTTCTCACTACAGATGTAAATAAATAAATAAATAAATATTTATTCTCGACTATGCGAGGCACGCCAATTGTGGCATGATCAGGTATGTACAGCTGTACCGACATTTTATGGGAACTGTAGTGACAGTAGAAAACTGTTCATATGTCCATGCTTGGAACTGTGCGATGGTGAACATGCGAAAGAACGATTTGGTTGTAGCGGGATCGGGATCTATTTGCTTGGAAATAATCGCTCTGCCATATATCGCAGTCATACCTCGAATAATAATAGATAAATAATCCTGAGTGATCCATTGGAAGATAATTGAAGAGCAAGCTATCCAGTATGAAGATTCTAATTGAGCTGCCAGTGTGAAGTTATGGGCTGTGACTTTATTCGGTGGCGAGTCACATTCGCCAAGTTGCAGTGTTGTTAAACGGACATTTGTGGCTTTTTATAGGGAGAACGCTTGCCAGGCGAAAACCCACCACGTCCTGAAACACTGCCGCCAATCCATTGAATGGCAAGTTGTATCTGGCTATGTTTCTTGTTGAACGCTTTTTTGCTCCGTTAATCGCAGTCAAGTTGCGTCCCAATTTTCCACTGACTGATGCGTAATGCGAGTGGCCATTGCGTGCATGGAACCTCTCCTGTGCCAGATCGGTAGGTTAGGAACTAAGCATTCTTTCTGGATATAATGTGTTGATCATCTGCAGAACCACGTGAAGTCTCGAAGAATAAACGTTGAAATATGTTGAAGTCTTGGAGGACAGGATAGGTTCCGAAGAAAGAATCGCAGATCCCCGGGGTATGCAGTTAAATTGATTAGGAATATGGGAAACCACGGCCATTTAAGAGGTCAAACGGATGGCAGAGCTGAGAATTACCGATTGTTCAAGCTTTGTATTGGCAGGAGAATGTGCCTTCCGTAGCCGAAAGTCCTCCAGTCAAGAGATAGGTGGAAGAGGTATTGTTAGGTAAATTGAACTCAGTGGTTCACGCTGCGGAAGAATTGTGTCAGTGCAAGATATTGAATGATTTGTCCGGTTAGTAAGTTGTAAAAAAGTTGATAATTTTCCGCTCATGTCCAGGTAAAAAAACTGTGTGCCTTGTATTGTTGTCGAAACGGAGGACAATTCCTTGGGTGCGTGTCGCCGTACCTGTGACAGACTCAGGCGAGAAAAGGAAACGAACAGAGACAGCCACACAGACAGAAGAAAAGAATGCATCTGGAATGCAGTTAATCAATTGCGGCGATGCCTGAACTATTGTACGTTATGCATGTAATGGTAATATAAATATCGCATATACACGTATATCATAATTAGCGAAATACGACGAGAATCGAGCAGAACACGGATCAGTAAAGTATGAAAGGTTGAAGAGGAAGCAGGAGTGTTTTGGGAGTCCTAAAGTAGACACCTGCTCAATCGGTGGGAACCAGCGAGAGGAGAACGAGGTGTGCAGATAATGGGAAGGAATATCACTCAGAATAAGCAACAGAGGCGTATTTCCTTAATCCTAAATTGGTAGGAATGCAAGAAGTCAGGGAGGACAAACACATGTAAGTCAGCGTAGAATGAAGATAAAATGCAACAGAAAGCACAGGAGGGCAAGCAGAAAGTCGGTAAAAGATGTTCTATTGAGGGAAAGAGAAAAGCTGCCAACGTTCATTTGCTGATGCTTCATCTTTGTTAGCAACAAGAAGGATGAATAATGCCCAGTGATGTAATTAGGGTAAATGTAGCGCAGCGTTGCGTCGGAATATGTAAATAGTGTGGCGAGCAAAACACAAAGGATGAGGGGCAAAGTGTGTTGGGACTACAGAGCCTAAATCGTTTATGTCTCGGAGGTCTAGAGGCAATCAGAAAAGTGACTGGGCAGCCGAAGATAGATTAGAACCAAACCCGAAAAGTTGCCGAGCAATTGAAAAAGAAATGTAAAGAGGGCGCGAAAACGAAAAATGAAGTCTGAAAGGAGAATTAACCATTGGGGAGAAGTGGAAAAGCCTACAATGGTCTCGAGCTGTTGTGAACAGACCATTGGATCTGTGTATGACTCATTGCTAAGGCCTCAGCAGTCAGTGAGGAGACCATTGAGACGCGCTTAAAATGTCGGCTTATAGAGAGAAAGCGATATTATTATTGCCAGGTTGTTAACAGTCGGCGGAAATGGATAAGTTAGGCTTGTAAGGGGAGTAGAATAAATATGATAAATCACGACTAGTATTGTTCATGAAAAGAGAGTCACAAAGCGGTACGTCGGCCGAGCATAGATCATTTAGATCTTAGACGTCTGGGAGGGGTCAGAAAGCAAAAGGGCGTTAGATGAGACTGGATAAGTCAGCAAGGTAAAGCTAGGCAGTCAGATTAAAGTGGGGATAACGGTAGTGAATGTCACGAGAAAAGAAAAATTGCGGGACTACAGAGGCTATATAAAAAGCTCGTTAGCATATCAAACGAAGCTCTCAGGCTGAGGGACAGGGTGTGTTGTGACTGCACCACCTAGAACACGTGCGTCTCTGATTTCTGGAACCCGTCAGAAGGTACGAGACTGGTCAGACGAGGCTAGAGTGGAGCCGGGCCCGAAGTGTTATCCGTCCAATAGATAAAGGAAGGCTGTCAGAGCGCGAAAATGAGAGAATGTAATCGTGAAGGAGACACTTAAGGGGAAGTGGAAGAGCCTACAAAGATCTCGAGGTGTGGCGGACAGACCTTTTGGCCTTTCGAGGGTTCAAAAGTATGAACTCAGTATTTGGAAAACAGCAGACCACGGAGATTAGAGGAGGATATCAAATCATGGAGATAAAGCCGTTTTATAAATGTCAGGAGGTTAACAGAGCGTCAACCGGATATAAGTGTTAAGGACAAAAGCGGATATACTAGTGATGAATCATGAGCAGCAGTGCTCTGGAGGCGGGGGAGACAGAGCATTGCGTCTAAAGAGACTAGGTCATTCAGAAATCAAAAGTCCGAGAGAGGTCAGAAGGCAGGAGGCCGTGCAGCCAGAACCAGATAAGTCAGACTAGAGTGTAAAATGGCTCTATGGGTGAGAAGAGAAAGAAAAAGAAAGTCAACGATATGCTCCAAGTGCTCCAGGAGCTGCCGGTTTCTGATCATTAGGGTCACGGAAGTCGGAAGGTACGAGATCGTTGAGACGAGCCCAGAATGTCAGCTCGTAGGGTGAAAGTCGTATTAGTAACGTCTAATTGCTGACAGAGAGCATCAACCGAAATGGACATGGTAAGGAAAAAGGGGACATGATAATAAGGTTCAATCATGACCAGCGGTGGTCTTGCGGTGAGGGTAACAGACTTTCGTCGGCAGAGTCTAGAGCATTAGATCACAGAAGTCCGAGCGATGTCATAAAACAGGAGAGCGTACAGTCAAACCCGGGTAAGTCAGCAAGCTGAAGTTAGGCCTCCAAAGTTAGGTGGGAATAAAGCAATGAGTGTCAGCAGGAAAGCAGTTTGGGAAGCAAGTGGCTATTTGTAAAGGCGGTTGCATGCCGAGGAGCGGTCTCAGGATAAGGGGGACAGGGCACCAGGACAACAAATCCCATATCGTTAACGTTTGGAATGTAAGGAAGTCAGAAAGCAGGAGGCTGATCAAACGCCGCTAGAGTAGTGCCATACCCGGAGAGTTGCCTGACCAGTGGAAAAAGGAATGCAAACAAAATGAGAAAAGAAAAGTTTTCATTAATGAGTGGAAAAGTCAGCGATATTCCTGACGTGTTATGTACAGACCATTGGGTCTGCCGACCCCTGATCATTAGGGTCACAAAAGTCGGAACGCAGGTCGTTCAGACCAGACTAGAACGTCGGCTCATAAGGAGAAAGGCGTAATAGTAAGCTATGAATGTTGTCGAAGAGAATCGGCAGAACTGGACACGTTAAGGATGAGAGGGGACCTGATAATGACAATTAGTCACGACCAGCAACTTTCGTGAGGTGAGGGTAACAGAGCGTTGCGTCGGCAGTGACTAGAACAGTTAGATTGCAGAAGCACGAGAGAGGTCAGAAAACAGGAGACCATGCCGCATATCCCTGACCAATCGGGTCAAGCAGTCAAAGGCAAATGGACCACTGAGACAGGAAAGAAGGCTGATAAGTCTGCCCATCCCTGGTTATTCAGGTCACAATAGTCAGAGGCAAAGAGACTAATGAGATGAGATTAGAATATCACCACAAACAGTGAAAACCGTAGAATTTAGGTCTAAGTGATAAAGGAAAGCATCGGCTGAATAGGCACGTACAGGAAGAAAGGGGACATAGTAATAAGTATTAATCAGGGCCAACAATGCATTGCTGTTGAGGGTTGCAGGACGTTACGCCGGCAGAGCCTAGGTCATTGGGATCTCAGAATTCCGAGGGGGGTCAGAAAGCAGGAGACCGTTCAGACGAGTCCGGATAGGCCAGCAACATGAAGCTAGGCCGCCAAATTAACTTTTGAGTAACAGTAAGGTGTGTCATAAGAAAAGAAGCTTTCGGGACGAAAGTGACTATATGAAAAGCCAGTTAGCATGCCAAGGTCAGGTCTGGAGATGAGGGGAACAGAGTGTTTGGAATGTAGAGCCTCGAGTGATAACGTCTCGGAAGCCTGGGAGCAGTGAGAAACATGAGACTGGTCAGCCGATGATAGATTTGAGCCAGGTCCGATTTAAGATTTACGTCTAATTGAAAAAGTAATGCAAGTACAGTGTGAAAGCGAAAATACTCTATTCAGAAGAGGTGGAAAAGCCAAAGATGTAGTCCGGGTTATGGGAGTAGACCGATAAGTCCGTTTATCCCTGAGCAGTTGGGTCATAGTTGTCGGAAGCAAGGAGAGAAAGCTTTAGAATTTAGGTCTTAGTACTACAGGAGATCATCGGCGTAATAGAGGTGTAAATGAAACAGGGATATTATATTAAGAACGAATCATGGCCAACAATGCATTTCAGTTGAGGGTTACAGAAAGTTATGTCATTTAGATCTGCGAAATCCGAGGTGGGTCAGAAAGCAGGAGACCGTTCAGACGAGTCCGGAAAATCCAGTAACTTGAAGCTAGGCCATCAAATAAGGGTGGGAATAAGAGTAGTGAGTGTCATCAGAAAAGAAGCAGCTTGGGACAAAAGTGACCATATGAAAAGGCAGTTAGCCGGCCAAGCGAATGTTTGAAGGTTGAGAAGAACAGTTTTGGGACCTCAGAGCCCAGATCGTTGGGGTCCCGGTGTCTGGAAGTGATCAGGAAGCAGGGGGTTGTTCATACGGAGCTATATTAGAGCCAGGCCCGAAGAGTTATAAAAATGAATCGTGATCACCGATGCTCTTGAGGTAACAGTTATAGTGCATTACGTCTTTAGAGCCTAGATCATTTAGAACCCATAAGTACGTGAGAGGTCAGAAAGCGGGACTGTTTAGATGAAACCGGGTAGATCATCAAGGTGATGCTATGCAGCCAAAATAATGCGGGGATAAAGGTAATTAGTATCATGAGAAAAGAGCAGTTAGGATGGAAAGTAACTGTATGAAGAGGCAGTTAGCATGTCGAGCAAAGATCTGAAGATAAGGAGACCAAAGTGCTGGGACGGCAGCGTCTAAATCGTGAACGTCGCTGATGTCTGGAAGCAGTCAGAAAGCAGCAGACTGGTTGGACGAGGCTAGCTTACAGCCAGGCCACGAGAGTTTTCCGTCCAATGGAGTGTACGGTGGCTGTGTGGTTACATGTCCTATATGTGAGCAGGTCCTTGTTGCCAGAGTTCATCTTCAGCAACGCAGTTGCCCAAAAGTTCCGCCATGTTTGGGATGCTGAGTAACCGTTTTATGGCCGATGAGAACTGCACTGCATTTTCTGATGCTCTGACTGCTCCTGGTAGCTTGTTCCATACGTGCGCATATCTATAGAGGAAAAATTTGAACGAATGTTACGACGTGTCTTGGGGAGAGAGAGTGAGTGAGGCTTTTTGCGTATGGGGTAACGTGTACCACCCATCTGTTGACAAAATTCGCCTATGCAAGAGCCAGGGGCTTTGAGAAGTTTGTAGAGGAATATGAGGTTGGCTTTAAGCCTTCGTAGCCAGGGAGGCTCCAGGCCAAGCAGTTTGCAGCGTCCCTGATATTTGAGCGTAGATAGACCAAGAAGGCGCTTAGTGAAAGACCTCTGGACTTTCTCGATCCTCAGTCTATCAATCTTCCGTGAATGGGAGATGACTAGCGAGCATTACTCTAGAGTCGGTCGAGCAAATACTTTGTAGAGCATGAGCCGAGACTCCGTCAGGCTTACTGAGTTCATTATATACCCAATAATAGATCTGGCTTTGGCAGAGCTATATCTTGCCTGTTCGGAGAAAGTTAGCGAGCTAGAATAATGCACACCGAGGTCGCGCAAGGTGAAGCTGTTACCTAAGGATGTGCCGTTAAGCGTCAGGGTGTTGTGTGGTGTAGTGCAACGATAAGAGAGAACATTGCATTTCATTGGTGAGAATTCTAGTCGCCAAGTATCGCACCAATTTTTCAGAGCACGAAGATCGTTCTGAATGTTTGAGAGGCTATTTTGTATGTGGCTAGGCTCGAACGAAAATACAACTTTGATATCATCGGCAAAAGCGGATGGAGTGCCGTATCGAAAGACGCGGAACACGTCATTAATGTATACCAGAAACAGCAGAGGGCCAAGTACACTACCTTGTAATGCTCCGCTAGTTACGGGTGCTCTTTTGGAAGATGTGTCACCTAGTTTTACTGACTGCGTTCGGCTAGAGAGGTAGGAAGAAAACCAAGAAAGAAGATGGCCGGTGACACCGAATGCAGCTAGTTTCATCAGCAGTCCATTGTGTGGAACCCGGTCAAACGCTTTTTTCGTGTCCAAGAAGATCATGACTAGCGCTTGCACCCAGTCAATGGAGTGTTTCGCGTAGCTCAAGAATTCAAACTAGCATGTTTGGCCCGATTTAGCCGGCAAAAACCCGTGTTGGGAGTTATTTATGCGATTGCGCTGCAGTAGAAAATGAAGCATCCCCTCCTTGACTATCCTTTCCATAACTCTGGACGCAAAGGGTGTATGGCTTATAGGTCGATAGTTGTCGATATTTTGGCGACAGCCTCTTTTGTGTCGTGGAACGACTATGGAGTGTTTCCAAATAGATGGGTAGTTTCCGCTCTTCATGGAAAGGGTGAAAACGTTGAGAAGAAAGATTGGAAAATCCGGGCCTCCGAGTAATAGTAAAGAAGATGGGACACCGTCGGGACCGGCGTTGTGCGTCAGTTTCAGTGGGCGCAGAGCTCGACTAATTTTGTTCAGGTCGAAATCAATGGTGTGAATGCGATCGTTGGTAAACTTTGGAATCGTATTTGGCAGTAACACATTAGTGCTGATGAAGGCATCACAGAAGTGTGCGTTAATGTACTCGCACATCTCTGCTGCGTCAGTAATAACCCTATTATCAGGAAGCACTAGTGAGTTAATGGGCAAGTCGTTGCGATGCTCCATAAGTCGTACAAGTGACTTAGCCTTGTTCTCACTGCACAACGCAGTACGCTCAGCTAAAGTGTGTACATAATTTTGCAAGTTTCTCCATTCCACTAGCATTTCGTTAATACGAATTATGGGGTGATAACCCTTAGTATGCTTGTAGCGAGAGCGCATTTTCTTAAGCTTGGTCGTAAGTTTACGCGTGAGGGCGTCATCGGAATTTTGGGGTCTCCTGATCGAACGCTCCATTGGGGCTAGCGTAACGAGACAAAGCGTGAAGTTATTGTAAAGTTCACACGTCGCAGTGTCTGTACTAGTTGTCAGGAAGAAAGTGTCCCAAGGAGCGGCACGGAGAAGTGCGGAGAAGGCCTCCCAATTCATATGCTGTAGAGGCTTAAAGGCCGCGTAGATCGGGCCAACAGGATGAAGGAATTTGGCTAGTTTGAATGATAGCCTTACAACTTTGTAATCGCAGCCCGGAATGTTATCTAACACGCTGGCAGTTGCATGCGGGATACCGTTGGTGAATATTAGGTCCAAAGAGTTGGACAGTCTTGTGGGTGCGCGCACATGTTGAGTCCAGTCATGTGTGAAGACAATGGCTATGAAGGCCCTGTATCTAGATGGTGCTGATTGAGTAAGCCACGAGATGTGGGGCATATTGAAGTCTCCGCCGATTATTTTATGACGGGCCGGAAGGAATGAAACTTCGTGAAAGAGCTTAGCCAATTCGGCAGCTCTAGTACTAGTCGGATGCGGTGGGTTGTAGATGCAGCCTATCATGTTGGGCGGAGCCTGGGATACTAGTCGGTAAACAATGACACGTAAGACGTGCCAAATACGACAGTATAGAAGTCGGAGGCAACTGAACCCAACGTATATTGTACAGGCTACAAAAATAGGAAGCGAATCAGGGAGAGGGAGAACCGTGCAGCGTGGAACTCACCAAAACGGTTTGTGACAACGGATGCGCAGTCAGTTAAACAAATGGACGTTTCGAAGGTTAAAACCACCATAAAATCCAGTGTTACAAGATACTGAAAGAGCATGGTTTCGGTTGCACTACAAGGGCCTCCCCCTAGAAGGCTGAAGGATTTAAGCATTCGATGGAGATGTTAGTGGGGGGAACGGAAGGTGAGGGTGGATGCGAATGATTGCAGGGGCTTGAGACGGGCTTCCAAAGTGGGGTGTAGCAGATTTCGCTGGGTCCAGGCATTTGGCAGTTTTATTTATGACGATCGTGTGGACCAGAGTGCATCATCGGTGGGCCGTCGGGGCGGGCTGGTCGGACTGCAAAAAAGACTGGCTAGTCCAGAAAAAAGGCCGACAAGACCTTCCCATTGCTGCAGACCCGACGGTGCGCTTAGGAGTTGTTACTCCCCCACCGCACTTTAGTCCACGGTCCTCGTCCCACGAAGAAATCCGGCGTCCTCGTCGGCAATGCTTAAGCGGCGTCTGGGGACCAATTCGTTCGTGGGTGTCTGCGATCGAAAGCGACTGTCTGTTCCTTGGGTGAGGACGGCTGGCGAGTCACTCCAGGGTTGCGTTGAGCCGGTTGGCGCGTCACTCGAGGGTTGCTGGGGCAGTTCCGGCGGTTGAGTTTCTGGAAGGTAGAACTCAGAGGGGTTGGCAAGGGTCGGGGAAGTGGCTAGACGCCGGAGAGGGAACATGGCATGTATGATAAAAGCAAATACGCTTTTTAGGTTTTCCAAAATGTTTTGGGTTTTTTTGTCGATTTTTCAAAACGTTTGTGGGTGAGACGCAGGGTAAGCATTAAAGACGAAAAAAGCGTGTTAATGGAAATAGCAAACGTTTACAAAATCGGAAAAACGGACCGGACGTTTGACCTGTCTACCGCTTCGGTCGGTTGCTTGGGGTTGCGGCGGCATAGGTTGCGGGTCAAGGGGTACGGAGGATGCCGGGTTATCCAGAGCTCGGGAAGTCACCGCAGGTGCGGGTGCTTGTGCGAGAGCATCAGGATGGGCTGGAAGTGGCTCGTCAAAGAAAGCCACTTTGAGGCGGTCGATGGACACCGTTGTTCGGTGAACATTCTCGTCTAAAGTAAAGTGTTTCGGAGTCCGTTGCAGAACTCTGAAAGGCCAGTGTAGGGAGGCTGAAGAGGGCGCCGCACTGCGTCGGTGCGGAGGAAGACGTGGGTGCAGGTAGAGGGTTCCCTGTGCATTTGCACATCTCTAGTCTGTTCACGGGGCGGGGTCGGGCGTAGTGAAAGCATGCGTTGAGCTAGGGAGGACGCAAAGTTAGGCGGAGGCATACCCGACGATGCGGGAGGTGAAACAAATTCTCCTGGTAACTTGAGCGTCGTGCCGTAAACCAGCTCTGCTGATGTACATTGCAAGTCTGCTTGGATGCTGCTGCGAATACCTAATGGAACGAGCGAAATGTTTTCGCTCCAGCTAGGGTCGGAGGAGGCGCAGAGCGAGGCTTTAAGCTGTCTACGGAAACGTTCAACTAACCCGTTGGCTGCTGGGTGATACGCTGTGGTATGAATGCGGCGACAGCCTAAAGAGTTGCAGAACGTATCGAATTGTGAAGATTCGAAAGGCGTTCCTTGGTCAGTTGTGATGGTGGATGGGCATCTGTAGTGCGAGACCCATCGGTCCAAGAAGGCCCGGATAACAGTCTCAGCTGTGCAGTCTGTTACTGGAATGGCTTCTGGCCATTTGGTAAAGCGGTCGACACATGTAACAATGTATACTAATCCGCGTGACGGAGGCAATGGGCCTACCATGTCTAAGTGTACATGCGAGAACCGAGAGTCTTGGGCAGGAAATGAACCAAGGGGCTTCGGGTGTGACGATGTACTTTGGAGCGCCGGCATTGAAGGCAGACGCGAGCCCAGGTACGAACATCTTTGTAATAAGGATTAATCAGGGCCAACAATGCATTTCAGTTGAGGGTTGCAGGACGTTACGTCGGCAGAGCCTAAGTCATTGAGATCTCAGAAGTCTGAGGTGGGTCAGAAAGCAGGAGACCGTTCAGACGAGTCCGGATAGGTCAGCAAGATGAAGCTAGGTCGCCAAATTAACTTGTGGATAGCAGTGGTGAGTGTCATAAGAAAAGAAGCTTTCGGGACGAAAGAGACTATATGATGAGCCATTTAGCATGCCAAGGAAAGGTCTGGAGATGATGTAGTAGGCAATTGCTTCTATTTTCGTTCCAGTACTTCACTTTGCTAGCATATCGGTCCATGCCTCACCTTACGATAGCTTCTGGCCCCCACCTGGCTCCCATCTGGCTCACATCACCACCCTGCTCTGCCGTCTGCTTGACTTTTACTTTAAACCGTAGAAGTCCAGTTTGGAGCGGAGTACTAAGTATCTTGGGCGCTGCAGCAGTTTGCACTGCTAGCCCACTTAGCTATCAGGGTGGGCATCGCAACAGTAATATATGTACAGCTGCAATAATTACTCCCGTCTCTTCTCTCCGCTGTTTTCAAAATTGAACTGCTATTTGTCCGTGCCCTATATTACGACGGAAAGCGGCTCCTGCTTCATAGCTACTCCGGCTATGACCCCCACCCTTCTCCGTCGTCTGGATGGTACTTTTCACTTGTGGCCCACCTTAGTGTGCAACATTTAGTATCGTTTGGTGATGCAGCCCATATCATTTTGCTACCCCGCGTCCCCTGCAGACCTGGCACTTTAACTTTCTCCTCTATACAGCTTTAGTATGTAGTCCTGTCGGCCCTCGCTCCAGTTTTTACCTTTGAATGTCTAGTAGTATTTGCGGCATCTTGAGATAATGAGCGACTCATGTTTTACAATTAACCCGACGCGCACCATTCCTCTTCTCCGCCGTTTATTTGCCCTGAATACTTTACTGTAGAAGTCGACCATAGAGTGAAACACAGTGTCAGTTGGCGCGGCTGCCCAGCTTAACGCGGTACCCCTATACACTTTCCAGATGGCTTTGAAACAGTGTACAGCTTTAGAATGTTGTCCCTACCAGCCTCGCGACTGTTCGTAACATTGAACCGCTATTGGTCCTTGCCCTACATTGCGATAGTTAGCGGCTCTTGCTTCATAGTTAATCCGGCCCCCTCCACCCTTTCCTCTGTCACCTATTGTACCATTATGTTCCACGACAGAAGTCTACTTTTGAATGGCACCCTTAGTATATTTTGCGCCGATGCCCATATTAGCCGGCTACCTATAGTCCCGATTAAATCTGCGTTTGCAACCGTTGTCGCTCCACAGTTCTAGTATGCAATGGCTTCAAATCTCGCTCCAGTTCTTAACTTTCATAGCCTATTACTCCTTGCCTCTGTTTACGATAGCCTCTGACTCCTGCTTCAACTAACTCCGGGTTCCATCACCACACTACTTTGCTGTAGGCTTGACTGGGATTTTTACTGTTGTAGTCCACTTAGAGTGAAACACTTAATATCTTTTGGCGATGCAGCCCCTCTCATTCTGCTACGCTAAGTCCATTTCAAATCTGGCTGTACAACTGCTTCTTCGCCACAGCTATAGTATGGTGTCCCGTCTCCTCCAGCTCTAGTTTTCAACAGTGAATGCCTATCAGTAAGTGTCTCTTATTCCGATAGTCAGCGACTCCTGCTTCCTAATTAGCCAGGCACGCACCCTCACTTCTCTCTACCGTCTTTTTGATAAGAATACTTCAATGCAGTAGTCCGCCTTGGAGTGAAACACATAGTATCCGTTGTCGCTGCCGCCCAGCTTAAGAAGGTACCCCTGTACACTTTCAGAGGTGGCTTTGCAATCATTTACTCGCTACCGTGGTAGTATGCAGCCCCTTTCATTCTCCACACTCTACTTAACCTTGCACGGGTAGCAGTCCTTGCCTTACGTTACGATGGATAGCCGCTCTTTTTGCACAGTCAAACTGACTCCTTCCACCTTTATCTCTGCCGTCTGTTTGAATTATATGCTTCATTGTAAAAGTCCACCTTAGGATTGCACACAGTATATTTTGTCGCTGCTGACCAGCTTATGCCGCTGCCCCAGACCCGGTTCAGAGCTCACCATGCAACCGTTTTATTGCTAAAGCCATAGTAAACAATCCCTACATACTGGCAAGCCGACCAGAATCCTAATGTAATATTTTCCTGACAAGTTTTCTCTACAAACGGAATGCCCAGCCTGTTTACACTACGCCCACTAGAACCCAACTTGTCGTCATGTTTTGACGAATTTATACCTCAAGATTAATTTTACAATTTCCAAAGCTTGGACAACTTTCGGCTTACTGCCGATTACATACATAGCAACGTGTTTGTTGCGAAACATAAATTGCTTGTAAACGTTGATCATGCCTGGTCAGGTGTGTCTCGGAAATTCGAGAATATACTATTTATTTATTTATTTATTAGTACGTCCCATAACCCTAGATAGCGCGCTGCTCCTGCTTTACAACTAATTCTGCACGCACCTTTACCTTTCTCCGTTGACCTAGTACAGTTGTATGTCCACTGTAGAAGCAAACGTTAAAGTGAAACACTTAGCATCTTCTGGTGGTTTTGCCCGTATTATTAATTTACAGTGGTCACTTCCAGGGATTGATCTACAACCGTTTTCTCGCTGCAGTTGTTGAATACAGTGCTGTCCATACTCTCCTATTTTCAACACTTTATACCTATTAGTCCAAGCCTGAGCCTAAAATAGCGTGCAGCGGCACATTAATAACTAATCAGGCTGCAGGTGACTCATACTCCGACCGTCTATTTAACGTTTGCGTTCTGCCTTACGTGTCCACGTTAGAGTTGAACCCCCAGTTAGTTTTTGCCACTGCTGCACATACTACGCTGGTATTATTGGTTCCTTTCAGTGCTAGCTCTGCAAAGTTATATTCGCTTCAGCCGTAGTATGTAATCCCTATTTCTGCTCTTGTTTTGCAACGCGCAAACCTTCAGACCGTGCCCCGTCATACGACAGCGGGCTGTTTCATCCTCCCAATTAATCCGACTCCCAGTATCGCTCGTTCCTGAGGTCTCTTTGAATTGTATGCTGTACTGTAGAAGTTCACCTAAGAGTGGAGCACAGCATCTAATAGCGCTGCTGCCTACATTTTCCGCTATTCCCGGTCCCATTTAGGGCTGGCGTGGCAAGCATTTTCTCGCTACAGATGTAGAAAATAGTCTCCTCTATTCGCATCGCAATTTCAATGACACTCCGTATTACACCGGCACCCAGCTGTTTCTCTAGCATCCGGTTCCAAAACATATTACGTTATTCTTCTCATGGGTCCCTAACTCGACGTAGCAACTCCAATGGCTCTCCTACATGTTCGAAAGA
The DNA here is from genome assembly GCA_944474145.2 of Dicrocoelium dendriticum. NCBI lineage: Eukaryota > Metazoa > Platyhelminthes > Trematoda > Plagiorchiida > Dicrocoeliidae > Dicrocoelium > Dicrocoelium dendriticum. The sequence continues at coordinate 2,705,720 of OX104062.1, forward strand.
TAAGCATTACCACAGTCGACCCATGGCTTAACCGACAGCTCGGTCGCATATCCCACTACTTACTATGCTCTTCTACTTCCCTTATCTCATTCAACTGTTAACAATGCCTGGTAACCCCGGTTTCCACACAGGACATCAGTTGCATATGCTAGGCCAATTCGGATAGCATTTGTCTCTCACATACAACAAATATCCGGCCTCGTACTTGCATGCAACATACCAGATCGGATGTATAACATATTCGGCCAGCCCATCGCTGTAAACAAGCACAACGCTACCAAAAATGTTGTGTTTATACGTTCACACACTGTTTAATTTCCTTGGCAGTTTTCTCGGTCTATATTTCTTTAACCTTTTCTTCTAAAGGACATGCTTAGCTTTACGAAACATCTTTGAAGGCCTATCCGCGGCTTTTACCGTAATACGGCATCAAGACAGAAGGGGAAACTCATCCACACTTCGCAATTCTGACTCACTAGAGGAACCCGAAATACTAACCAACAATGCAAGTCACCGGAGTTGTCCGACTTCAACGGCTCCAAACACTTGCGGTCGACTCCGAAGAAGATAACTACACTGTCATACAAAACAATTTGGAAAAACATGACTACAACATTCCGCAAGGATAATCGGTCAGACGCACACTTGTCAATGTCATATCACCGCTCGGCAGTGTTCCAGGACGTGGTGGGATTTTTCCAGGTGAGCTTTCTTTCTACACAAACTCGCAAACGTCCGTCTCGCAACACTGCGCCGTGGAGAACGTGACTCGTCCTTCAATAAATTCCGCGTCCTAAACACGCTTTGGCAACTTGTCTGATACCCCAGTTTACAAATGCGCTGCATATATCTGCTCCCATACGACTACGCCTACATATTTGATCAGTGACATGCCACTATACTCAAAATGATTTTGCAGGTTTCTCCTCGTATTTCCCTCACATGACCTGCAATGTTTACACCACCACATCGGACTAATTCCTTACCAACCTACTTTACTTTAATTATTTAATTCTTATCTCTAAATCTCGCATTCGGTGAGCGTATGCTTTATGCAAAGTTTTGACAAGGTGTGCCTATACTACTGACAAAATGTTCACTACTCCCGACCTTGATCCTGCTAATCATGCTTCATGTACAATATCGTACCAGGCTGCTCATGCCAAAAGACGTGACTCGCTTTGCCAAAAATAAGATATGCATTTATTTATTTATACATGAGAAGATATTGGAATGAAACCAAAAATAATAGCTCAGTGGATTCGTGTCTACGATTAATCTTACATGGTCTTTGGTCAGTAAATTGATATTGCAGCAAGAACGAAGTGGCAAGAAAACGCTATCTTTATTTCGCTGCGCGCCGGCGCATTTATCGACCATGTTTCCTTCCTGCAAAACATGCGTGGGGTATCAAAACAGGACTCGTACCTTCTAGGAGCACTGCCTGCATTTCTGACCAAGTCGGGATTTCTTATAAAGAATTTGGTTTGCTTGACCACGGATCGGTTATTTAGCTAGAGTTTACTCTGGGAAGCACCGACAAAGGTGCTTCTGGCTCATTTATTGGCCTATTGAAACATCCTATTTATTTATGCTTTGGATCAGGCTTGGTCACGTTTTTTATCCGGGTTCCGCTGTCCGCTAATATTGTTGGGTTGGCGTTGCACGGTCGGCTCTCATCCACGATGTTTGCGGCAGGATGGGTCTTCGATGGCATTGTGTCGTTTTTATCCGCTGCATGATCGGTGTCATTCGCACCCATACAAAATGGTTGAACTGAAAGCTCACCAAGCTTCTGGCTCGTATGATGTCATTGGTATCACCGAGACGTGGTTGCACACGGGAATGACGGACGCTGAAGTTTCGCTACCGGGCATGCCGCTGATCCGGAACGACAGGCTCACAAAAGGAGGGGTAATCCTGTACTACCGAAACGACTTATAGTGATAAGCCGCGGAGGATTCAGACTGGCAGTTCCCCGACTTTCTTTGGTGCCGCTTGCAGTTAAAAGGCAGGGATGCTTGCCTTATTTTCTTGGTGTACCGGGCTCCTAACTCAACACCCGAAACCGGCTACCACCTAGCGGCTGCTTTAAGGTGCAGTTTACAACAAAAATGCACTCACATTCTTATCAAGAGTGATTTCAACGTACAATGTTTAGAAGCCCCTGCCACGATCGGAGAACAAGTCAAAACCCGATCTACAAGATCTAGTAACTACGTTCCTCTTTACAACCACAGCACTGCCCACTCGGTTCAGAACTGGTAACTGGCCATCTGTGCTGGACCTTGTGCATACCAACGAGGAGCGTATCATTGATGCGTTGGTTTTAGACTGCCCGTTGGGTCGCAGTGACCACGCAGCCATCAGGTTCAACTTCGTCTGCTATGCAGAATATCTGAGTGAGAACGATGACTGTGTGAACCATGCCTTTTAGAGGTGTGTCTCGTTTTACAGAGAATATACTATTTATTTATTTATTTATTTATTTATCACAAGTTATGACCGACTCACCCAGCTAGTCAGTGCCACAACATGGTCTTTCCTCGAAGAAGAACCCCCGGAAGTCGCGTGGCTTGAGATCGTCAAGAATTTTAGCCAGCGGCTTGCAGAAGCTTCAGAGATAAAAGCTTGCAATAAGTGCAAATCAGTTTCTTTCGTTAGGAGCAGAACTCAAAAATGGATGACAGCACGCAACGCAGCATGGCGAGTGTACAGCGAAGCTCCAGCAACAGAAACTTGGGACAACTACGTAGCCCAAAGTAATCAATGCACTCAACTGTCAAGAGAAGACAAAGCCGCTTATCAGCAGAACATCGCAGAAACCTTCAGTGCTAAACACAAACTGCTGTACAAGCAAGTTAATAGCCTACGAAAGCTGAGGCAAGGAATTCCTCCACTCAAGCCGGCTGATGACCCAACAAGAGCTTCTATGGAAGCTGCAAGCGCGCCGCAGATGCAATACGCCCCCACGTTCCAAATAGTCTTGCCACCAAGCGATCTACCAAACTTTATATTCTGCTCACCAGGACTATCCCACATCAATTTTACCGCAGAGGCTGTATTGCAAAAGCTGACTGCTCTACGCAAACACAGCTCGCCGGGAGTCCACACCGTTCGTCCAAAGGCATTGGGAGCGGCAGCAAGCCAACTGGCAAGACCTTTAGCTCAGTTTTTTAACGCTGCTTAGACCAGAACCAAGTTCCCGCCATGTGGAAGCTTGAAATAATAACCCCGATTCACAAAGGTGGAAGCAGAATTGACCCCCTCAACTATTGCTCAGTAACCCTTCATCCAATACTCTCCAAGATCATGGAATCCATAGTCGCCGATGCGTTGGTGCGCTATCTGGAAAACTGCAACATCATCACTCCAGAACAGCACGGTTTCCGTCGACAGCGGTCATGTACAACTAATTTACTAATTGCACGCAGTAGTTGGACCGAGGCAGCTGACGCTGGAGAAGGGGTTGGTGGGATCTACCTGGATTTTTCCAAGGCTTTCGATCGTACAGATCATCGGATACTACTATCCAAGCTGCAGTGGTACAAGATCGGAGACCCTCTTTTAAGCTGGATCGCCAACTTTCTACTTCAACGGCAATTATTGGTCATAGTTCGGAGCTTTTTATCGAACCTCATACAAGTTGAGTGTGGTGTGCCGCAAGGTTCAGTTCTAGGTCCATGTTTGTTTTTGGTGTTTAGTAATGACCTTGCACAGGGAATCGCTTCAAACTTCCTAATGTTTGCCGACGATCTTAAGATCTGGCGCAGGATCCAGGCGAATGCCGACCAACATGTGCTTCAGTGACTTAGATACAGTGTATCAATGGTCGACCCAATACCTATTGCAGTTCAACGTCAGTAAATGCAAGGTGTTTTCCATCCGACATCAGAGCAGCTATTCATACCATCTCGGAAAGGATGTACCGTAACAATCAACTCTCGAACGTGACTTGGGTGTCCTGGTTCAAGATGACTTGGGTTGCTCCAGGCAATCCGAAAAGGCCTCGAAGACCGGGAACCAACACGTCGGGCTGTTGAGGCGGGCGTTTGGACAAATAAACAGCTCCATATTTCGACAAATGCTCAAAGCGTATGTTCGCCCCCATGTCGAATATGCGAAATAAGCCTGGCATCCATGGCTAAAACACGACCTTAGTACACTGGAGCATCCACAACGCCGGGCATCTAAGAACGTAATTGGAATGCGCAATCTGTCCTACCAGGAGAGGCTGCAACGACCGGGATTGTTCAGTGGAAGCTATCGCAGGATACGAGGCGACCTGATTATGACATACTTGATTCTGCGAGACCCACGTCATGTGTGCCGCCCTTTACTGCAACTCAGCAGCAATACAAAACTGAGGGGCCACTCATTAAAACTCGCAGAACAATACAGTCGTCTGGAATGCCGCAGAAATTTCTTTTCTATGTGCGTCTGTCACCCGTGGAATGCTCTCCCAGAATCGGTCGTCTCTGCACCGACACCGACAATATTTAAAAGACGGTTGGAGGATGCACTTATGCACGTACAATTTGTTACTTAACACTACGTCTCCATCCTACACTTGGAGTATACCATGGAATTATTTGTTGTTAACTGTGGGTGCTGTGAATCTAAGAGGATCGCAGGACTACAACGAAACGAACGATAAGTCCTTATTTTCATATTTTAGGTATTAACTATTTTACTATCCTTATTATCATTATTGTTATGTTGATAGCCCCGCCAACTATCCAATGGGACTTGTAAAGCCACGCTTCTTAACCCGTATAAATTCATTGTTCATTGCCGTTCGAAGTCGGCTATAACCCAGCGGTCCCAGTTGTGCTGGGTTTCAGAGAGTTGCAGCTAGTGTTCAGACGGAAGCGGCCCGTTGGTATACTTGTCATCATATCTTTGAGTGCTTTCACTGTTTTGCATCTTGAGGCGGTGCATGTGGGGTAACAATTGTTGGTCTGGTTTGAAGGTCGGCGACGCTACGCTCATCCTTGCGCTTAGGTGTAAACACGACGAGCCAAGTGGGCGGCGCATGCAAGACCTTGTTTATCAGATCCATCTTAGTCTGGTTGGTCCTAGGTCCCGGAGGGTACCAAGTTTACCACAGATGGACCACAGTGAAAGGATTCACATAGGGATAGACCGAGAGGTGTACACCAATGACATACGGATACAGCCATAAAATCCCTGGGCTATGCATTCTACGAACTCAGGAACCGAATGTACTATATTCAAACAACAATGGTTAAGCCATTAGTTGGGTTGTGAGATTAAATAAAATGGGCAAAGGACGGTGTTCTCAAAAACTCCACAGATAAAACTAAAGTACTGCGGAACAATGCCGATGCGTCGCGTGGTTTTAGCAAGTCTAACAAAGTTGGGATATGAAGTCGGCAAAGGTAAGTGATAGCAAGCCAGTAGTGGGTTGGGCGACAAGTTACGGCAAAGATCAACCGTCGAAAAATCAGTGGAGTGGAAAGTAAACACCAGAAGCTGCAGATCCAGTGGGCTGCGCCGCTCAATGCATAAATTTCGTCTTTGTGGATCTGAACAAAGTACTTATCTCGTTTGAGAAGCGGACGGCAATTATAGAACTGGACGCCGCAAATGCTACAGTGTTTTCCAACCTGTTGCTGTAGTATTGGGTCAATGAACTTCACAGCACGACAGATTTCAGCAGCGTGCCGGTGGCTTCGTTGGGTGAGCAGGTAAGCGAACGTCAATAAAGGTTTGATTGGCTGCTGCCTGGCGTGGGTTAATTAAGCCAAACATGCTGGCGCGTTGTGAGTAGCGGAGTCAAGTTGTGATGGAAGGCAATAGCCTGCTGAGCTCATGTTCATGATAAATAGAAGAAGCAGTGGAGGAAAGTACTACAAAGCTAAGTGACAGCAAAGCAGTAGAAAGCAGCTCAGCCATTTGCTGTTAATCTCCAAAGCCGTGGAAGCAAGTAATTAGAAAGTGAACATCACGTAGACACCACCAGGGAAGTTACTGTGGGAGGGGAGAACTGCTCAATTAGGGACGTCATTTTATAGAAAGCAACGTTACTCGCAGCATACATTTTGGATGTCTTTAGGATGCAAATATCCCTACTGCTTGTGGTCACTTTTAAACGGAGCGGCGCGCCGATAGAGTTGTCTTTAACCACAGTAGCTGCATGTCGTGCGACCGCGTGTCATCTGGAATGAGACAACGCAATGACCGTCATTGCTGCTAAGTTAACGTGCAGGTCCTTGTGTTATGCTTGTACAGAGAAAAGCGCGATAGCTAAGATATGCGGTGTCTGGGTCGGAAAAATACATAGGGGCACCATAGCACGACAAGAATTATTGCAGTCAAAGCAGTTTCGATTTAGGTAGCAGAAAAGGAGTACGATAAACTTTCGCGTAAAAGTAAGTTCAACAAGAAGTACAGAGCATTGAAATCCGCTTCCACTGGATAGACATGCCTCCGCCGTGCACATTCATTGAAGCCAACAAGGCAGCTCCGGAACCTGATAGCGCCCTCAATTGGCACCGACCACGGTAGGTCAGTATCCGCCATGAAATGGTTACCAGAAGTCTTCGAACTTCCTTTAGCGGTCATTGGTAGGTTCGTGTTAATACGTGTTGGGATTTGAATTTTAATGAAACCTTACGCCTTCACCGGACCCCATCTATTTAGTTGGTGCCAAGTGAGGTGATTTCCGGTGTTAGGCAATACTGAACCCAGAGCTAACGAAAATAGCCAAGTTGCAGTGAAGGCGAGAAAGTCTCAAAAGTAGACACCTGAATATCCTACATCTTATTTCTTTCTTTGCCCATACTGGGGGATAGCACGAGCAAATCCTCTCTTTACATTGCAATACAAGAATGACCATAATCGGCTTAAAACGTGTTACCGAAATGGCCCAAGCTATGCAAAAATCCACGACTTGGATATTTGTTACACTAAATTCCATTAGGTTCATAGATTGCCTAAAGCAATTTGTTTTAGTACGATCTGCTGGAGTGGCATCTCAGCATGAGGAAATCTCATCCTGGAGCCTGCATCAACATGTCTCTTCATCTCAGCACAATCATAATAAACGCAGTGTACCTTATTAATTAGGACTAAACCTAGTCGCTAAACACCATGGCACAGTCTGGTTTTACATTGGTCTGTAATGCACAACATTGTGGGATGTGGTCAAGATCCTCTGAAGGAGTCTAGGAAGTGCACACAAAAGCGAACGTAACTATTGCATGCACAAATTCTTGACATAAGGAGAAGGAATCAACAAACCGTTAACTCAAATGATCTAAAATGCACTGTGCTATGGTTAATTCTTGTATTCGAGTTTATTTGTTTTAGCAGCTCAGATGAAAGAAGGACAATCAAGTGGCCCTCTTTCGGGCTCGTTTCTACAGTAAACATTTATAAATGGATAACCTGTAACCCACGGACCGGCGGGAAAATTTTTGAGGTTGGTGTTATCGGAATCAGCCTGACCTTTAATAAGGAATATGTAGCAGAAATAGTAGAATAAGAAAACTACAGAAAAAAGCTAACATAAAAGAATCACTCCATTGAATTAATAAGAACTGAAAGCAAATTATTAAGTAAATTAACAGCGCCGAGTTCAGGGTGACGAAGGACGCCGTGACCCCGGGTGGAGGCTCACCATTGCACTCCGGTGGGTTGAAGCCCGCGACGGACTCTAATCGGGTTCGCTCGGGCGCGTAGTTTTTGCCAGTTGGGAGGCCTCATAGTCATCTTTTTTTGATCAGGACCTTGCCGTAAGATCCCGAGGCAGAACCACCGAAAAGCTAAGCTTACTCGTTCTGCGCAAACCCGTGAAATCTGTAAAAATTGGAAGTATGACGTATACATACGCGTATAGCTGCAAGAAGTGCTTAAATATTTTAGTTTTCATCTTTGGTTGACTCTAAAATCTTGCCGTTCCCCACCACAAAAACCAATATTGGCTGTACCATGCCACACAACACCTTATGGGTCCATTCCATCAGTGAGTTACGTAATCCCTTTCTCTTGACATCAGCTGTGTTCTACCCGGATCGCGTGAATTCCAACCTGATATACAAAGATGATCTGCCCTAATATGTAGATCATTTTGGTGTTTTCTTTTAGTTTTTTTCGTATTTTTGCAAGTTTTTCTTATTTCTTTTTTGCCATGTCCTAAATGGCTGCTATTAAGTTCAAGGGCGTAGTTGCTACCAGACTGTCCTTGGCAGATGATCTTTCTTCAGCTCATGAGTTTTCAACATGTAGACCTACTTCGTGTGTCTTCTCCTTCTTCATTGTTACTTGTCGCGAGAGCCTTGATTCTCGACTCTTTGTTCTCAACAAGGTGGAAACCTCGTTGAATCGCGCGCTGTCTGCTTCTAGTCATCCCAACCAATCCCAAAACCTCTGTGATTGTTTTTTCACTGGGCAAGAACATCTTGTTCAAACGTTTATTGACTGTATTGCTGCTGACCATATACTTTTGAAACGATCATCCACGCATTGTCTCCGTTTGCTTTGTCGGATTCTTATTTGTAATCGTCGCCCATTGCCTCACCTGACAGATTTTATTTCCTTCATAGTGAAACATGGTTTCTCTTCTAACGTTCAGCATAATGCCAAGCTGTCACTGTGTACCGCTCTTCCGCAGATCTTTGCTAAAGACGTTTTTGAATCTTACAAGTCCCACAACCAAGCGATTGATTTTGAGCCTCTCTGTAGTACTTTACTGCATTTGTACACTAATACGTGTGGAAACAAGTCCCCTTTCAGACAAGCATTCTTCTCGTTGTTCAGGCTTCTGGGTCCTGAGACTTACCGTTTGGTTGTTCGCCGATGGGAAAGAATGTGCATAGATGGCTTGTTCCCACTTTCCAACCTACAACTTGCCCAGAGCTGGATGGTTACGTTATTCACATCAAGGATTTTCGCTTCACACGATTACCTAACTATGCGTGAACATTACAACATTAACCCTGATCGTTCAATATCTGTGAAAAATTCATTGAATCACGCAATCGGAAGCGATAGCGAGGTTCTTTTGGATGCTGAGGATTTTACATGCTTCGCCGACTTGAGTACATTTCTTTCTCGGGAGTCTTATGATGTACTTTTTACAGCACTTTCTTCGAGCGGCTCACCGAAGTCCAATGAATACTGCCGTAACAATACTGCCTTGTGTCTCGCTGTTGAGGAGCTTCGTGACTCAGTTATTGCCAATATGTCTTCACCCGCCGGTCGAAATCTTTGTTTTGGTCTCCAAAGAAATACATATTCGTTCAATCACACGGACGAACTTCCGTCACCTGAAGTCTTTGCCCTTCCGACAGTACTTGCGTCCTTGTTAAGATTTTTACAGCACTTGATTCATGACTCAAATTTCAACCTCGTCGTTTGTTGTCTGCAGATTGCTTCTGCCCTCATGCAGCCGTTCCTTTGGCAGGATTTTAACCTTAGTGGGCGTGGAACCACCGAAAACTTGAGCTCCAGTTTCATTTGGACTGTTTGTGACCATCTGGTCTCAGAATTTATTGTCATGCTCCGCATCGTTTTCAGCCACAATAATCTGGTGGTCAGAATTTCAGCAAGTAAACTGTTCCTCGACATTGCACGTGTTCCAAGTGGCCCGTTGCTGCTTATTCAACGATTAATTTATCCAGTCTTGTGTTCTAAAATTGATTTAAAGCCACCATTAAACCACGCACGTAATGACCAACTGCAGTCCGAGCGCAATTATGACCGATTATGCCAAGAGCTCATTGACATGCTGACTTCCATGTTATTGACACTTCCGAGTTCCGCTTTTGATCCCGTACTAATCTGTGAAAAAATACTCCTTAATGGATTATTAAACCAGCGGGTCTCGGTAAGTGTTATCTTCTCTTGATTATCAGTTTGCCTCTTATCCTTTTTTGAAGTAATCACTCCATCTGGATGACCTGTTCGCACGAGTGACCGTGTCCGCTGAACTTTACGTTGGAGCTCCGTTTTTCCAATTTTTGTGCCCATGTTAGTCCCAATTAGACACTTTTTTACGACTTTTAAATAAATAAATAAATAAATAGTATATTCTCTGTAAAACGAGACACACCTCTAAAAAGCATGATCACAGAATTTTTTTAAAAACCACCCTTAACGTATACGGCAAATGTATTTTTCATCGTTCCAAATGTCGCCAACACTAAGTCGAAATCAACTTTCAAATTGTAATTACCTAATACGATAGCCGTTGAGCTGAACAGAAAATATCCCTGAGTGATCAAGAGTCGTCCATAAAGTGTCGAATTGGGACGACCGGGAGCACAAGCATTGGTCAAACAGGCCGTTCAAACGGCCGCTCGCGCTAATAATGATTTTCTTATATGGTTGCGCCTTTTAAGCAAAGAACGGTGGTGCTAAAGATGTGCATTCTTTTTTACCAGCATATCTAGACAGACCATGTCATATATTTTCATATTAAATTTTTCTCTGATACATGGCGGGCCCTTCATCTGTGCAGACAGGGAAGCACGTTACCGTCTCTTGACCTAAGCGCTTCTAAATCAGACCCATAGGTCTCGCATCATCATCATCATCATCAACAACAACAGCAGTACATCAGCCATTTGAACTGATGCTTCGCTGCCATACAACCATGAGGAACTATGAAATAAAGAATAAGAAGAGGGAGAGAAGGGTTACTTACCTGAAGACCTTAATGCCCTAAGCAAACATTCAGGGTCAAGGCGCCTACACCTTGTGTAGACAACATTCCGTCACAAACAGCTGGCTGTCGTGCAAAGATAAGGTCTCGCACCACTAGTTGCAATCAGGGATGCTTTTCACCAAAAGCACATACTCGGAATAACTTATTCTTTTGCATTCATTTACGATAGGCGGTGTCATGCACAGGTATACCCGTAACTGGGATTATTTGCGTCCGTAGTTACCTTGTACACCTTAGGCCCCACCACACAGCTCTCTATTTTCGATATCTACCAGATGGATAAATTTAGTAGTGCGGAATAATTTAACGGTTTATTTCGTTTCTTTCCGCGCATGTCGTTAATAAAAATTTCAGGAATGTACATACCAGATGCACAATGCGAGGCGGTTAGATTATAACCCATGCAAACCAAAAACTTCATCCATGTCACTGGTTCTTGACATTTTCTATAATTTCCAACCGTATTTTGAGTCTATCACTTTAACGATGACTGTGCATCCCATCCCCCGTACCATCGGTTTCGGTTGTCTTGAAACCAGTAGCTTAAGTAACTGTCAAATCGGTAAACATCTTGCGAGGTTTCACACTAAGCGTGGCCGGATGCCACACATGATCCAGTGATGTGCGTCTAGCATACATCAGCCATTCGAGTTTTGGCCGAAATGGAAACTGGACAAGAACGTGGTGCGACGGTTTGCGTACCTCCTTGACCCATTGAGCTATACTGGGTGAGGCCTTCGGGCAGCTTGAGAACTATTCTTACCAGGTTGGTCAATGTTGAGAGGTCAGACAAACCCAGTCTCGTGGTCCTCCAGGTTGGGAGTTTGAAATGGGATGGTGTCCATTTCTTTGAAACTTAATCATTGCCATCTCCCCGCTGCCTTGCGGACCGGTTTTGGAGCCAGAGGCTTTGAAAGATGACCCTAATCTTCCTCCTGTCTAGGTCTAGGCGACCTGGCAGTATCTCAGCACACATACAACCATGACATTTTCTTCAAACATAAACTTCATCCTGCATCGGCCATCGCGCAGATAATCAAGGGTCGCCTTATCTGCTGCATACAACAGGGCGGGTAAGGGAAAACATGCTACTGCTGGCGCCTCCCCTCTTTCTTTTCCACCTGTTTCTCTTACTCCCATCCCGACCTCCATTACTAACTTTCCTTTTATAATTCCCAACTTAATTGACAGCAACCGAAGTGCCACTAGAGTAGAACCACATGCAGCCACCATCCCACAACACCTATCGGACGCCTATCTGCAAAAGTCCCTCCCAGGACCACGCTGTCCCGTTTCCATGGCGACGCTAAACGCTCGCACTCTAAGACAAGCAGGTCAACAGGCTGCATTCACACGCCCCTTGGACACACTGGGTATCGATGTGTGTTGTGTGTCCCAAACTAGGATCAATGACCCTAACGGGGTTGTTGAATTAATTGCACCCGGCTTGTCCTCTCGTTATTGCTTGCACGCATCCGGAGACGCCGATGCAGCACTCACGGGTCAAGCTGGTGTAGGTATGATTCTAAGCTCTAAGGCTCAGCCATCGTTGGTTTATTGGATTCCGGTGAACAGCCGTTTACGTGCAGCCCGTTTGACGACATCAGCTAAGGTTGATTCACGAAGGAGTACAAAATGCTGTTTCTTTGTGATTTCCGCTTATACTCTTACTGACTGCAGTTCAAATGCTGTCAAGGACACATTCTATCACGAACTGAACGCACTACTACGCAATGCTACTAGTTCAGATACTATAGTACTTGCAGGGGTATGAACGCACATGTAAGGTGTCTGACCTCTTCAGATGCTCAGCTGGGTGGGCTTAACTCCGAACGGACTGACAACGGTGAGCGTCTGTTGAATCTGTATGCGGAGCACCAGTTGTTTCTTAGTACAGTGCATTTAGATACCGTGAGCGCCGAAGTGCCACTTGGCTTCCTCCTGTAGCTGGCCAACGAGGGACCAAAATTGACCACATAGTCATAAGTTACAGGTGGCGTGGTTCCATCCTGGATTGCCGCTCGTACGGGAGTACCTGTGTCGACTCTGATCATGCATTGGTACACTGTCGTTTCTCCATGAACTTTACCAGAAGACACACCAAGCGTCTTCTCCGATTGGCAACTGAGAAATTGTCTCAGCCCTCGGTCAGGCAAGCCTATCAAGACGCACTGCGTACCGAACTTTCGCTGTCTTGTTCTAATGACACTGAGCTTCAGTGGAATAGGATCTCGGCCGCCATGCACGACTCAGAAACATCTGCTTGTGGCACTATCAATGGTCACCGCTCCAGTCACTGGATATCCGAGAGGTCGGTGAAACTGTTGGAATCTAGAAGAAACCTCCCAGCTGGTTTTGTTCACAATGTGGCCAGATGGGCTATTAGGCGCGAACTAAAACAGAGCCTATGTGCTGACAAGGAAGCCTGGTGGACCAGTCGGACTCAAGAAATAGAGAAGGCAGAAGCAGTAGGCAATTACCGCAAGCTCTTCCAGCTGATTCGCAACACTGGTGCCAGGAAACCAGGCGTCATTGAGACAATCAGAGACATCGCGGGTACACTGATACACAATAAGGCGCGCCGTATGGCTCGTTGGGCGGAACACTTTCAAGATCAGTTCAGCTGGCCCCCTGCTCCCGGACCTCTTCTTACTCTGGTGATGCAGGACGAGTCATGGACGGTTAGTTTAGATCCGCCGTTGGAAGCAGAGGTCCGAAACATAATCACGGTCCTCAATCGTTTTTGTGCTGCTGGCCCGGATTCCCTACCACCTGCACTATTTAAGGATGGAAATGAGGTCCTCTGCAAAGCACTGACCTCCATATTCGAACGCATCTGGAAGGAAGAGTGTCCCGGCTAACTGAAGTGAATCGATTATAGTGGCAGCCGCACAGACTGTTCTAACCACAGGGGTATTAGCATAACGCCAGTTGTGACAAATTTACTGGCCTCGGTTTTCGCTCGTCGCCTCACTGTGAAACGGGAATCTCGGATTAGGGACGAGCAGGCAAGTTTCCGCCCAGGAAGTGGTTGTATAAACCATAGATTCACTTTGCGGTACGTGTTAGAGTAGCGCCACGCATACCGCAGACCGACAATAGCTGTGTTCATCGATTTCAAGAGTGCGTTCGATTCAGTCGATCGATCCACTCTGTTCGAAATACTTGCACGGAAAGTGTTCTCACGAAATATGTGAACGTCCTTCGTGCTCTATACTCGAACACTACCGGCCGCATCAGGGTCTACGGTGGCCTATCGGATAGCTTTCCGACCACAACTGGCGTTCATCAGAGTAGTTCGATTTCCCCATTTTCATTCAATTTCATCCTGGATTTTATCATTCAGTGCGGAATCTCACGATGTAGGCGTTGAACTGCTACCTGGTGAAAGATTAGTTGATTTTGATTATGCAGACGATATCGTCTTGCTTTTCGACGATGTTGCGGCGACACAATTAACCCTAAATAGCCTATCTAGAGTGGTCCCACTACTTGGTATGCACTTCGCACCATCAAAGTGCAAAGTGTTGCCGCAGGGCCACCAGCCACTTTATGACCCCTTGACCCTCGCTAACGAGAAGCTCGAGATAGTTGATCACTTCACTTGACAGCTGCATCAGCAACGATGGGCGCATAGAAACTGACGTCAGCTCACGCATTGCAAAGGCCAGAGCTGCCTTCTTGAACCTGCGGCATCTTCGGTGACAGAAGGGAATTTCCCTCCATCTGAAAGGCCGTGTATACAAGGCCACTGCGAGCGCCGTTCTGCCCTATGCTCGTGAGACTTGGCCCCTTCGGTCTGAAGATCTGAGGCGTCTCCAAGTCTTTGATCATCGTTGTCTGCGAAGCATTGCTGGTGTCGGATGGCACCATCGTGTCCGCAACGATGATGTGCGTTGTCGAGTATTAGATAATGATAATCATGTTATCTCCCTAGAACAGCAGATGTCACTGAATAACTTGCGTTGGCTCGGGCACGTGCTACGTATGCCTGGTCACCGCTTAACTAGGAGGGCCCAGTTCAGTCTCCCAGGTGTAGGGTGGCGCAACGCTCGAGGTGGACAGAAGTTGACTTGGCAGCGGGAAATGAAGTCACTGACGACCAAACTGAGTGCCGTTGGTCCGTCTCTCCTTTCGGGCTGGAGTCCACGTGACTCGCCTTGTGCTTGGCTCGAGACTTTACAGGACATGGCTCGCAGTAGACACCAGTGGCGCGTCTGCTTCAATCTCCTAATCGGATTGCCTGTTTAAAGTATGTTTGGTGCTGAGTTATCTGCGGGGTAATGGCTGATTATGACGCGTGGCAGTGAAAGCCGCAAGGAAGCTGTCTCGCCGATGCCGCCTTATCTTTGCACGATAGCCAGCTGTTTGTGACGGTATGTTGTCTACACAAGGTGTAGGCGCCTTGACCCTGAATGTTTGCTTAGGGCATTAAGGTTTTCAGGTAAGTCCCCCTTCTCTCCCTCTTCTTATTCTTTATTTCATAGGTCCTCATGGTTGTATGGCAGCGAAGCATCAGTTCAGATGGCTGATGTACTGCTGTCAGTGATGATGGAGCTGAGGCCTCACTTGTCTTTCATCTGCTCCGGTGCTGTTCGCATTCTACCCTCTGGCGCAGTTATTCTCATTTACATTCCGAGACTCCCCGAAACTGCGCTGTTATTCAACTTTTATTTGTGGCGGTTTGTCTTACTTGGCCATTTAACTTTATCATTACTAGAAAGCTGAATCGAAGTGATTGCAGATAGCAAAGCCGACGCCTGTCAAAGCAGTGCTTTGCGATAAATAATGAAGATGTAGTCTCAAACGCATGAGAATGCACAACGGTGCGCCAATTAAATGAATAATGGAAGCTGTCTGCGATTATTAGCTTCTCAGTTGCATTCCTACCCGCTAATATAGCTGATCCCCAAATTCTCATCTAGGATGCCCCCAATACTTCCTATTGATTTTTTCACATCTCTCTTCCTTCCACTGGTTTCTCACCTTGGAGCTTTACCGTTCTAAACCTACTTACGGCAAATATTATATGCCAACGTAAATAGTGGTGGAGCATGCTGGAATGTGTCTAGTCCAACCGGCGCTTTCCATGTGCAGCGTGTTAATCACTACATTAGCGTACGGTCTTTTATCAATACCCAACTTGCACGCGTTCCCATTCGCTCACCCCATCTTTATAATGGAAGTGAGCAATGCTTCGCAAATAGTAGTAGCTGATTCCGAACAGATGGCTTCATTTGTTTAGTCCTTTATATTCCATTTGCCTTCCGCAACGCGCCCGAAGTCAAAACTTATGGCTCTTTTTTATATATAGCTACGCTGATATTACGCGTGTCCGCTGAGTGACCGATTTTCGTCCGATTTCAATCCGGTGTCCGTCCGATTTCTGTCCAAACAAGACTACGACGGAACAAATTTCAGATGGAATCGGATTGTTAAAACAAAATTTGACAGCACTTGCCAATACAGTTTTCCATCGATCCCCAGTCCCAATTCCTGTTGATTGCTGCCCCCTAGAGATTACTAAGGCATTAGTTAATAGTGAATACACCTACAGAATCATTTTGTCCTATCCCAAAACATCATTTTTGTGGTAAGAAGCATGTATTGTGCAGGAGCTACCCGAACGGGATAATAATGAAGTGATGTGATAAACAATGCTAGGCACGGCTTTTTCATCTGCGTTACCCTTTCTTCTCCGATTTTTAAGCCTTCGTTTTTCACACACTAATTGCACTCTGAAATCATTCTCACAGATGGACTCATAGAACTTACTCTTACTAGTAGGCATCTACTCACAAACTCTTCTTATACGTTGCTTCAGGTTTTTAGCCATTTACGTAGTGTTCAGCATAGCGCTTAACGGTAGCAAGTGTATTTTTTATGCTTTTTACACTCCGATTTCTATCCATAAGCGGACGAAAATCAGACATTTGACCGTGCCGTTGTGCTATCAGGGTAGTGCGTTTGCAGCACTAAACCTAATTTATGAAGCTTCTGTACATACCACTGCTTTTGTTATTGTATTCAATGTTTGCCTAAATTTTACGCTAGGCACGTCATCCTTCCAGGCAGTGAATCATTAGTGTAAGCAAAGGGTGCATCCCTTTTGATTCCTGCAATGACGTTTACATTGCTGGCTCGTAGCCTTAAGGATCACAAGCCTGCCTTGTAATCTGAGGGCGCGGGTTCGAGCTTGGGTAGGGACCGTGCGACCCTTGCAGTACACTTGGCCCACGTGCGACTGTTAGTGGTCGCGCGGCACCGAAACCTCGGTACTGCTGCTGCCTTTTTCTGCTTGCCGTGACGTTTACACTATTGTTACTACTACTTATGTTGATATTATTCCCCTCTAAATTTGACATAACAATGTACCCTCGGTAAACGGTGGGTGCACAAACTTTGTATTCGGTCTAGCCACTCAAATTAACGCAATTCATTCCCTCCTGCTTGGTGATAGAACAAGTTGACTGCTTTCCACCGCTTACTACTTGCACGCACACCTAAATACAGTGGTCATTCTGGCATCTAAAATCTACCTTTTCCTCATCAGTGATTACCATTCCACACTCAGACATTAAGGATTAGAAGGATGACCAGTAACACCTTGTTGTAACGACTCTTCTAGTAAGACGAACGAAGTGCTTCTAGATTGTATCCGCGCAAGACGCGTCGTCGGTAGAATTTTGATTCTCATGACCCCTAAGACTTAGTCGCCAAGGGTTTTCTACACGCGAACTGAATCGAGCGGCTAGAAGGAACACGTACTTCAGACGCATCTACTCGACCCCGATTTAGAGAGAGAGCTAGAAGAAAAACACGCTTTTACTTCACAGTAACATGCAAGTAGAGCGTTGTCCAGCCGCACTCATGTACCGAGATTAGTAACGTTCGTGGTTTTTTTACAGTCTGCGGGTCCGATTCTGCGTAGACCAGGCGACCCTCGCATTATCCTTAGCCCACATGCAACTGGTGGTGGTTTCGCGGCAGCGAGTCGTAGGTACTGCGTACTAGTGTACTGCTGATGCCTTTTAGGCTTACCAGGGAAAGTGGGACGTAAGCAAGTGAATCAGCACAATGTGAGTGTGCTAAATGTCAGTAGCAGAAAAACGAATTCTTGTAGTTGCGGAGATTAGTCGTACGTGTGCTTTACTTTGTTTCGGCTTGCGCGATCTTGTGGAGACGCGTTCCCCATAACATCACCCTTTAAAGTTTTTTTGGGGATTGGGGTGCTACGTTTTGGGTTCTGGACGGGTGTCTTCCATCCTTCGGTAAAGACCGGTGTGGTTGGTGTTAGTTTCGCCACTTCCACAGATATTGGTTGTTACGCTGCGATCCCAAACGGATCCAGTAAAATGTGTAACGGTCGTTTCATAGCCGACTTGGACTGTCCATAAGCCGTTTCGTGTCGTCGTGAAATTTGATTTCGGCGACAAACCCATGTGTCATCTCTCACGGCGACATGAAGCCTACTATCACGATAGGCCGTTCATTCCAGTGTCACGACCATTTGGCGACTTTGGGTTTCGTTATCTACTTTGGTTTTGACCAGCGTTTCGTGTGGGGTGCGCGAATTACTGCCCATTAATGCTTTGCTATAGTTGCCTGGTAACCATCGAAGTTATCCATTCCGAGACGACAAGCGTGGACAGCCAATGCAGCGCCTGTCAGAGCGCAGCTTCAAATGCCGGTCAAACCGGTGTAGGCATTGCTTTGTGTCCCGAGCTGAAGTTACCGTGATCGATGGGCTTCCAAAGCACAGTCGGGTGTGCGTCGTCAGATAGACTGGCTCATTCAACACTTAGAAGTCACGCGTGGACAAACAGTGCCTTTTTGTTTTTGTTATCTAATCCCCCACAAACGGTAGCACTGATTCGGTGAAAGATGACTATCAACGACTGAGCAAGCTCCTTCATTACAGAAAAAGTACGGGTACTGTGGTACTTGTCGGCCGGTGGCCGAGTGGTTGGCACGTTTGCTTTCCAACCATAAGGTCACCGGTTCGAATCCGCGTAGGGGTGGGCGTCCTCGCGGTATACTCAGCCCGCGTGCGGCTGGTGGTGGTCGCGCGGCAGCGAAGCGCCGTTACGGCGTATAAGCTGACACGTTTTTCGTTTTTTCGTTTACTGTGGTACTTGCTAGTGATCTGGATTTCCAATTGGTAAAACGGTCAAATGATGAGCCGCATCCGGGCAGCCAACACAGTGTAGGCTCCCGTATTAATAACGGTGAGCGGTTGCTACTTCTGTGTGAAGATGCTCGTCTATTTCTCGCAAGCAATAACATCTGATACAGCGCCCGGAAAAGAGTGACATGGCGTCCATCATCATTTTCGAAATAGCCATGGACGCAAATCGATCGACTTGCAATTAGTTACTGCCGAGGAGGCTGTGTTCAAAACTGCCGTTTAATTTGGAGCACGAATGGGGACTACGACTGTGCATCTGTGTGTTCCGATCTGCGGGTTCTTTTTGGTGGACGTCCACAAACACGCTGTGAGCACGTAGATATTTGCCAACTGGCGTACCGATTGAGTCAGCGCTCACTGCACACGGGTGAAGACCACCTGCCACATGTGCACCAGACGTTATTAGAAGCAGGCATGTTTTAATGTGGCAAATCAAATTGCCAACCTAGATGTTAATTCTGTACGCAATCTCGGGAACTCCTCGATACTCGCCGATACACTCCGGCTGCAAACGAACACAATGAGACCCGCAAAGATTTTAGGGCAAAACCGCGTGCTATCCTGAAGAGAGACCGCGAAGCCTGGTGGTGTCTTTTTGCCTCGGAGATAGAGACAGCCGCTTCCCTTGGTAACCATCGGCAATTATTCCGTCTGATAATGTGCAGCAGGAGACCTGGTGTTAGCAAGGCCATATGCGACATTAGTGGACAGCCGATCCACAGCCTGTCAAAATGCGTTGAGCATTGGGCCGAGCACTTTGAGAAGCAGTTTAATCAGTCAAAGTTGCTAGCTTTTTCATCGGCCAATGATCGCCCTGCTCTCTGGATCCGCCCTCACCGACAGAAATCGAACGTGAGATCAGTCGGCTGGAATTGAACAAGGACGCTTTAAGCGGATTGGCTTTAGCGGAAGCCCGGAGAGCGATCCCAGAAGACACATCGGGTTGCAGGATCATCTTTATTTGTACAGCAATAGATCCTCCTTTTGCCTAGCTGTAACAAACCGACACCGTTAACGCAACTGGTTAGGGGGGGGACGGAAAGTGCACAGCATACAAGATAGGCTGGTGTTGCAACCAAAACGAGCGCCAAGCAAAAATAGCGATGCTCAGTTCAATCAATCGAACTCTGAAATCAGTTCAACAATCCACATCGGTCGCCTAGGTGTACAATGAAATCATTTTAGTATTCTACACAGACAAACTGGGGAATCTCCAGACTGCTACACGCCGAAGCAGATGGACTTCATCCAACCCTCTTCAAGTTCAGAAGACCAGCTCTCATGGATGATTTGCTCAACCCACTAGTGAATCTGTGGGAGGAAGTTGTCCTAACAGAATTCAGCCGCTCTGTAAATCGGTGTTCAGTGAAGGCTCCCGTTTGAAATGCGTCAATCATAGAGGGCACAGTTTAATCTTCATTGCCTCCAAATTATTTGCATGTCTGACTCTATGGACTGACTGGCACCCATTAAAGCAAGCTTCGCGAAGAGAAAGCCGGGTTTCGTAGAAATCGAGGCTGTATTGACCACAACTACCTTACATCAGTCTTTGGAACACAACCATGTCTATTGATGACCTACCACAGTCAGGACCCTCGATATCAAAATGCCTTCGATTCAGTAAATCGATGTGCCTTTTGGGACTGCCTATTCAAGAATGGTATGCCTGATAACTACCTAAACATTATCAGATCGTTTTACGCGTATAGTACGAGTAGAGTGAGGTCATGTGGCAAACTGCCAGCTGTCCTGCAATATCTTCAGCAATGTGAGACAAGACAGCACGTTATCACCTTTACTTTCTAATTTATTCATGGAAACTGCATTCACTGGACAAAATTTAGGTGCATATCTGCCCCCAGGTGATCGACTTCATGACTTGGAGTACGCCGGCGCCGTTGTCCTACTCTGTGGCAGCTCACAAACGATGAGTTAATTACATGAAATCTGGATCCTGACTTCGAACATCGCGTCGGTTGGTGCATGCCGATTACCTACCTGAGGTCCCAAGGACCTTAGGAGACCTGGTGTTAGTGCAGTATATGTGACGAGAGAAGGCAGACTATGCACAACGGGTCAAAACGTTTGGAGCGTTGGGTTAGGCAATTTGAAAACCAATTTAATCTGTCTACAATGTCAGATTTCTTGCCAGCCAGTGAACGCCCTGCTCCCTGGCCCATCGCTTTGGACCCACTCTCACGTCCGAAAGTCGAACATGAATTCGAGCTGTTACAACTGCATAATCATGCGAGACCAATTAATTTTCATGCAGCTCCTCACATTCGAGGGACCTGCCTTATTGAATGGGTTACTCGAGTTGTTAATGAAACTGTGGGAGCAGGAAACTATCCTAACCGACATGAGCCACTGTGTTATTGTTCCGATCTTTAAGGGAGACTCACGTTCCGAATGAGGCAACCATGCATCATCATCATCAACAACAATACATCAGCCATTTGAACTGATGCTTCGCTGCTATACAACCATGAGGACCTATGAAATAAAGAATAAGAGGGAGAGAAGGACTTACCTGAAAACCTTAATACCCTAAGCAAACATTCAGGGTCAAGGCGCCTACACCTTGTGTAGACAACATACCGTCACAAACAGCTGGCTATCGTGCAAAGATAAGGCGGCATCGGCGAGACAGCTTCCTTGCGGCTTTCACTGCCATGCGTCATAATCAGCCATTACCCCGCAGATAACTCAGCACCAAACATACTTTAAACAGGCAATCCGATTAGGAGATTGAAGCAGACGCGCCACTGGTGTCTACTGCGAGCCATGTCCTGTAAAGTCTCGAGCCAAGCACAAGGCGAGTCACGTGGACTCCAGCCCGAAAGGAGAGACGGACCAACGGCACTCATTTTTATCGTCAGTGACTTCATTTCCCGCTGCCAAGTCAACTTCTGTCCACCTCGAGCGTTGCGCCACCCTACACCTGGGAGACTGAACTGGGCCCTCCTAGATAAGCGGTGACCAGGCATACGTAGCACGTGCCCGAGCCAACGCAAGTTATTCAGTGACATCTGCTGTTCTAGGGAGATAACATGATTATCATTATCTAATACTCGACAACGCACATCATCGTTGCGGACACGATGGTGCCATCCGACACCAGCAATGCTTCGCAGACAACGATGATCAAAGACTTGGAGACGCCTCAGATCTTCAGACCGAAGGGGCCAAGTCTCACGAGCATAGAGCAGAACGGCGCTCGCAGTGGCCTTGTATACACGGCCTTTCAGATGGAGGGAAATTCCCTTCTGTCACCGAAGATGCCGCAGGTTCAAGAAGGCAGCTCTGGCCTTTGCAATGCGTGAGCTGACGTCAGTTTCTATGCGCCCATCGTTGCTGATGCAGCTGTCAAGTGAAGTGATCAACCATCTCGAGCTTCTCGTTAGCGAGGGTCAAGGGGTCATAAAGTGGCTGGTGGCCCTGCAGCAACACTTTGCACTTTGATGGTGCGAAGTGCATACCAAGTAGTGGGACCACTCTAGATAGGCTATTTAGGGTTAATTGTGTCGCCGCAACATCGTCGAAAAGCAAGACGATATCGTCTGCATAATCAAAATCAACTAATCTTTCACCAGGTAGCAGTTCAACGCCTACATCGTGAGATTCCGCACTGAATGATAAAATCCAGGATGAAATTGAATGAAAATGGGGAAATCGAACTACTCTGATGAACGCCAGTTGTGGTCGAAAAGCTATCCGATAGGCCACCGTAGACCCTGATGCGGCCGGTAGTGTTCGAGTATAGAGCACGAAGGATGTTCAAATATTTCGTGAGAACACCTTTCCGTGTAAGTATTTCGAACAGAGTGGATCGATCGACTGAATCGAACGCACTCTTGAAATCGATGAACACAGCTATTGTCGATCTGCGGTATGCGTGGCGCTACTCTAACACGTACCGCAAAGTGAATCTATGGTTTATACAACCACTTCCTGGGCGGAAACTTGCCTGCTCGTCCCTAATCCGAGATTCCCGTTTCACAGTGAGGCGACGAGCGAAAACCGAGGCCAGTAAATTTGTCACAACTGGCGTTATGCTAATACCCCTGTGGTTAGAACAGTCTGTGCGACTGCATTTTTTGTATATTGCCACTTTAATCTATTCACTTCAGTTAGCCGGGACACTTCCTTCCAGACAGCGTTCGAAATGGAAAATATACAAATCCATACTTGTGAGGGCAGTACAAATACCAGGTCTTGTGGAATCTTACCACAGAGCTCAATTTAGGAAGGTACCATTTTGGATCACTAAGCGGTGGCGATTACAAATAGAGTGTTGTCATTGACCTCAAAAGTGCACAAGCAGTCAACGGTAAGAAGCGCGCGGTTAGTGACTGAGACCAAATTGCAGTCAGGTCACTTGTGGATGCGGGCGCACTTTTACCAAACTCCAATAGCCACTTTTATATCGAGATCCTGATCTCGACACAAGGAGAGAAAAAGAGTGGGTGGAAGGATGCGATAGCAATTTCGTCGCTAACAACTAACGAGCGAAAAGCACTCGATTGAGGCGCAAGTGGCCTCAAAGAAAAGTCGAACATAGATAGGAATGCAATACCCAAGAGAATGCAAGTGAGCACAATGAAACAGTTCCGGTTTTTGATCATTAGAATTAAGGTAAGGTGTGTCTAGTTACTCGTGGAGAATATTGATATGGTTGGCTCGCCGAACAACTCCCCCGAGAGGCCAACAGGGTTGTTTGGGCTAAGCCCACTCAATTTTCCAGGACACGGTGGGTTTTCAAGCAGCACGCGAACTTCTTATAAAAAGCCACAAACGGTTCTTTAACAATGCGACGCGGCGGATGTGACTCCTCGCCAACTAAAGTTCCTGCATATTGTTTAGATAACTAAATGGGTAGATTTTCTGACGGGCGGGATACGTTCCCTTTGGTGGCAATTGGTAACAACCTGAAAGTGGTTTCTATTTGTACTCTGGCACCGTTTGGGAGCCCAACGAACATCTTAGCTTATTTTATGTTGCGGATGTATCGAAGTATTGTGACCAGTTAGCTAGTTACTTACACTTCTGCTTCTACACCAGTTGTCCAACTGAAACAATTTTTATCCGTGCCGATAGATTCTAGTTTCAACATCTCAAACGACTGCGTAGACTTAAAGAAAAGGCTTTTAAACGCAGACGATAGTCCTCAAAGTCTCTATCGATTGCTGTAAACAAGCATATATACGTTGAAGCCATCTTTGCGAACAACTTTCGTGAGTACTGAATACTGAGAATAGAGCGAGCAGATAAAAATCTGTGTTGCTCCATCGTAGGTGGATCGGGCACATGCGCGGAATCACGTCGCTGATTCCTGCGCAGTGGCAGCATATTGCATTCGCACTGCATCTTATCCGGGTGCGATACGCTCCCTATAGCTGTAGTCCGCAAAGTAGGCGTCAAGGAATCTCTTAAATTCCGACACCGATTTCGCCTCGACTAGCGTCCCCGACAATTTGTTTCAAAATTTCACCCCTCGACGTCTGAAGCATAGAGAGCAAGCGATGCGCTTTAAATCCGGTATAACTAGTTTGTACCGGTGTCCGCGTGTGCTGCTTGGTGCGCGAACGTGCAGCAACCGTTTCAACATACGGAAGTGACCCAAGTGCAGTATCTGGTGCGTCATAAGGAGGTCAACCCGAAACCGACAATATGACAGGGCATAAAGTCCTAGTCTCCTACATCGGTCCTCGTACGACACTCTGTAAATTGGGGATGAGCCGGGTAGCTATATGCTGAACCAGTTAAGGTCTCTGCACCTCACCTATTGTGATCGGGCAATAGGTGGGTGAGCCGTACTCAAGCACCGGTCTTATCAGGGGAGAGAACAGACGGGTGGCAATCTCCAGACCAAGTGTAGAAGCTGCGTCTAAGTACCCAAAGGAGGCGTAGTCCGTTTGAGTACAGTCTGTTCGTGTTGTCGACAGACTTCAGGTCACAGCGTGAGAGTATGCCTAGACCCTTTACGGAACTGGTGGGATGCAGTTGGTGGCCGGCCAGGGTGTACGCACGCCCAGTACTATCCCTCCCCAGGCTCATAAACGGGGACTTGGCCTTGTTGACCGGTAGGTCAACTTCTGCAGACCACCGGGATGATAGGCGGTCGAGATGCTGCTGAAATATGTGACATTCGCCGGGAGAATTAATAACCCGCCAAATCTTCAGGTCATCCAAATAATGCACAGAGAGACCGAAGAAGCTGGGGTAGTTTGTTGATGTGGATCAGGAATAAAATGGGCACCAGTATTGTACCATGGGGTACGCAGCTAGTGGACGGGTACCATTCCGTTAGGTGGTCATCCACCTGAAATCGCCATCTTCTCCCAATAAAGAAATTACTGATCCACTGGTGTAGTGCTCCACCAACACCACACATCCTCAGCTTGTGGAACAAGACCTCATGATTCACTTTATCGAAAGATTTACTAAAATCAATTTAGACAACATCCATTCACTTCCCACGATTCAACGCTTGCAACCATTCTTGCCGCGTCAACAGGTTGGTGATGCACGAACGATCTTCCATGAAGCCGTGCTGTACCGGCGTTTGGAGATCTTTTGACTTTCGAATACCTTTGCCAAAACAGAGATGAGACAAATCGGTCGGCAATTGTCTACATTGCGTGGGTTAGCACTTTTTACATTCGGCTTCACTACCGAGCATTTCCAGTCGCTCGGCAATGCACCCTCCGACAGCGATTTGTTGAACAGATTCGTCCCGGCAGGCGAGAAGATGGTCGATAAGGACTTCAAAATTAGGGGTGAAATTCATCAGGTCCGGCAGATTTTTGTACCATCAAGCCTGGCGAGTGGACTGCGGACAGTTTCTACACGGCAATCAAGGCCCTCGAGTTCAGTAGGGGCTGCACACGTCGAGCTCGGCATAGGCGCATACCCACTTGTATATACGCAAGCGAAGTGCTCCACCAATGCGGACGCACGTTCAGTGCTGGAGGTCAGAGGCTGTCCGTCGGTGCCCTCTAACACAGCTACGTCACTTGCGGGCCTCAGGCGCCGCTTCACGCAGGCGAAAATCTTCTTGGGAGTCATCTTCCCTGAGGTTGCAAGCTCCTCTTCGAACTGCCGATGCTTTCGCACTTTTGCGCTGTTGCGTAGATTCCGCTGCCTTTTGTACGCCTCATAATCGTCGGCAGCCAGACACGAGGAAGTTAGTACACAATACGTGTCGCAGTCGAACCATTTGACCATGCACACTGTGGAACCAATGTGGCTTCACTGGCCCAGCTTTCCGATAACTGAGGGGTGAGAAACATGTGCACAACGATTGCACACCCTTTAGTATAACAGACCAACCAGTTTCAACAGATCAATTCTGCGCCAGCGATCAGTCTACTACACTGGCGGCTCGATTTAGACCATTGAAGTCGATCTTCCAGTAATTGTAGGACGGCTCCGGCAGACGCGAGTAAGAAAGTGGCAGCTCCAGACTGGCTAACACCATTGTATGGTCACTAGCTGGTAGAGGCTCCAGGACCCGAACTTCATGTGCATGTTGCTCGCAACTCGTTAGTAGTAGGTCCAGGCACGATAGAGCGGAAGACGGTGTAAGGCACGTCGGTTGGGAAACAAGTTGTGCTGCCCCAGTTACAAATACCCTCTCCACAAACTGCGCTTCAACTTCACAGTGCCCGGGGAGAAGTTGATCCTCAGACCATTGTATTAGAGGGAAGTGAAAATCACCCATAAGCATGCGGAAACCAATCCAGGCATCGACTTCGCGGGCTGCAATAAGCCGCACCCACAAACAGTTCACCATGCCTCAGGCGAATCGAGCACCATAACTGTTCGCACAAGCCATCTTCGCTACAGTAAGTGTGTACCAGTCTCCCGCCCAGGGAGGACATAATATATAACAGCACACCGCCTCGATCGTTTGATAGTCTGTCGCACTGGAACCACGAGTATCCACTGATCTGGACTTCCTGGGTAGTGACCTCAGGATTTAACCAGGTTTCGGTCAGTGCTAATACGTTCAGACGACGTGAGGCTACGAAGTGAAATTCATCGTCACGTTTGTTCATTAAACTACAAACATTTGTGTAGTCTGCGCAGGCCGCAGGAAGCGTTATCGATCTGTTGATCCGGGTTCGGCGGACCCTGAAAAATCCCCGAAAATTTACAGTGTGGAGATTGGTTTCTCTACTAGCAGTCCGCCGCTTAAGCTCCACGATAACGGAGTTCAGTTTCTCTCTGCCCGGATCCAGATCGGGAGGAATATGGATCTTTAGACCTGTTAGCCTACCGATGCGGGATAGTAACAGCCTCGGACTCGTTGCATCAACAAAGGTGATACGCAGAGGCCGGGATTTCCCTTCCCTCGTTTCAAGACGAGTGATTTGCTTCACCCGCAACCTCTGTTCATTCACGTCGAGAAGCCTATCAAACAAGCTATGCAGAAAAGCCACTTTGTGGTCATAACGAGACTGTCGACTCAGGCACGTGAAATATCATAAGGTTACAACGCTGCTGATTGCTGGCAGTTGTCTTCTCCTTTTTGCTTCGCTGCATTGTTCTATGGCCTTCGACGCCTACGCTATTGCACACCGGTATGTTAGTGTCCGTAGGAGGTAATAAAGGCACGCTAACTGAGTTACCGGCGACGGATGGACATCGCTCTGGAGAGCCTGCAGCCGGTGTGCAGGTGAGCTCGTTCAAACATAAAGGTGACTGGGTTTCCGCTTGCTTGGATGAACTCACGGAGCTCCGCCCTATGGAACGGTTCACCCGTCGTGTTGGTTCGCGCGGCTTCTCGGCTGTTTGACTGCACAGTGACTTGGCACTTCTTGCACAACAATTGGAAAAAATAACGCTGGATTTCAGGCAGTAGTTTAAAATGATCTAAAGACAAACTAATATACGAAATGTGGAAATTCACATAACACTTAAGGCATGTAAGAACTTTGGCTCTCTGCCCAACCATTTTGCAACAAGTACTACAGGGAGTCAGGATTGTCATAACCGATAGCTTAGATGTGACGGTAAAGGTGATAAAATGAATGTTAAGTATTTGATACAAATACCAGGGTAAAATATATGGACACGAAACTAATACACAATAACCAAATTCAGAATCGCAAAACAAACTGAATTTGAGAAAAATAAACCAAAAAATTTGCGCTGCACATAGTAAGGAATGATGCAAACTGGCCTGTCAAATAGCGAGAGAAAAGCCGTCCGGCGAGCGCTATTTGGAAATTGCTGTAACAGTTAAGTGGAGTCACCCGCGAGGTCACGCATTCAACTTTGGATGAGGAAAACTAAACCACAATTTTTGTGACCAGGATAACTTCATTCTTTGATATATTTTGTGCTGTTACAGGTAGCCTCAGATAACCTTCCTTCTATGAACAGCCTAGAAGTATACAGAGAATTCATCGGGTTGCAAGTGAACAAAGCACCTGGTCCGGATAAGTTGCCTCCTGTCGTTCTCAAGGCGTGTGCAGATTACCTGGCGGTCTTTCGCCGACTTGTACACACTGTGCTTCAAGCAGCACAAAATAGCTGACAATTGGCGAAGCGCAAGCATCACACCAAGGAAAGAAACTTGCAAATATCGGCCGCTCACGTCCACGTCGGCTGTTCCGAAGATCTTTGCGAGGTTGATACTTAAAAAAGGATTGCAGCTCAGACACATTTTGTTGACCCACATCAGTTAGCATATCGCAGCTCAAGGTCTACCTTAGATGCAGTAACATGTCTGGGACAAAGTGTGCGCTCGTCACTGGATAATAAAAACAAATCCATCCGCTTCTGCTTCCCGGATTTTAGCAACGCTTTCGGTAGGGAGAATCATGAACTACTGTTGCACGATTTATTAGATTCTGGAGTTTAAAATGCTGCTGTTCTTCTGTTACCAGCCGTACCCAATTTACCAGGTTAATGGAGAAAAACTCTTGTTCAATCACCACAAACGGTGGCGTCTTAAAGGGAGCCATTTTGTCCCCACCGTTATTTTCAACTTATGTTATCTCAATCCTCGTCCCTGAAGAAGCCAACATGCTGAAGTGTGGATGAGGTAGTCCTTGGCGTCCATCCTCTAAGTATAGACATCGGCCTAGCTATAAACCCTACTGGACAACCTCACAGATTGGTCCAAATCCCGTTGCGTACCGTTAAGCATCTCAATATGCAAAGATGTCCTTCTTACGCTGTTTAACAAAATCGCTATCAGCAAACGCTAACGCAGTGTTCACAACTTTGCATTGACGGTGTATATCTGACCCCCCTCCGCTTCAGTAAAATACCGGGGAATGACATTTAACAGTGGTCGTACGTGAACGAAATATTCGCTAAAGTTATAAGACTCTCATTCTATGTTACACGTCACAGGTTTTCTTCTGTACCCCATTTTTTGATCAAGCGTTTTGTCGCTGCATGCGTGTCATCCTACTGGACCTATTGCTCTCCCGTGATCACCACTTGTCTCCTGAGTAAGGACCGCAGAGTAATTGTCAGGTCAGTGAAGCATCTATCCCGGCGTAGTGGCACATCAAGGCTGGAACTTGTTAACATTATTGTGTCCAACCAAGTCAACTCATGCAATAAAATTGCATCTAAAATACCGGTGTTAACCATCCCCTTCAGAGAGCGTCGTCCGAATGCGTATCAACCTCCGATCAGGACGGGGTACAAAACTTTATACGCCCCCACAAGGGCCTATGATACATCAGTAGTTCGTTGTCTGTCACGTTTGTTTGAACGATAGACATTCAATCATTCCAGAATTGATTAGTATATCATTACAGTGCTATTTGCTTTTAATGATTGTGGTATTATATTTACCCTCATGTACTGTACGTTTTCATTAGTTATCCACGTCCTTGGCGTGTGTTGTATTAGAACTGAATATTTACCCTTTTTGGTTTGATTTGACTTGAGTTTTTGCACACTGATTTTCCTCAGCATTTGGTATATGTACCTGTATGCAACATGGATCAATGATGTAATGTTTTGTGGAACATGTAATAAGTAACAATATTGGTAAGCTAGGTTTGTCAAGTTTCTCGGTCCGGTGTCTATGAGTACACATGTACAATGATGAAGGCTGGAAAGTCTAACCACATTCCGCATGGAAAAAGTGTTAAAGTAAGACCTAAAGATGGACAGGCACTTGCTGGTCCTTATTTGCAACAATGGAATTTAAGTAACACAGCTATTTACATGTATATCCACATACATACATTGATTCATTGTGTCACTGGCAAACTTATAGCACTTTGTACATTTTCTAATCAGCCTTGGTAATTTCATCAGTATATGCCTTTAGTCACTTGAGTATTCCTTAACAGGTGTGTCTCGTCCAAAACGAGAATGTATAAAAAATATGGGGTGATATATCTTAGTTAGTTTGCACGTATTAACCATGATGGACTTAAAGTGTCCAGCCGCTAAAGGTGATGAAGGCATGATCATGGATAATTGGAATACAAATTTTTTTAATTTTAAGTTCTAGCTGGCTTGTATCACTAAAGAGACAACAGAATTTTGGACCTAGCGAAAGTGCCTCAAGCAGCATCTTATCAAAATGTAAGGAGGAAAATCGTGAATATTCCTCTCTGGGTCGGATGGAAACAAGGTATATGTATTACCCGTGCCGATATGCTGCCGCATTGAGGCTATTAGTCCCTCCACTTGATTTGTGATTACTTGTTGAACAAATGCTTCGAATAGTGTATGTTCCAAGGCATCCAGATAACCATCATCAGCAACATCATCGTCATCATTATATATATATATATATATATATATATATATATGGTTGGCGGCATCCGGTTTCGGATTTGCCTGTCACTGTGGCCAGCCACAGGACGCCTGCGCCTACAAAGGGACCATGGGTGGCTTGCGCTGCACCACCCACAGCTCCAAGCACACACCCAGTATCCAGTGTAAACCCGAAGGAATAAGACCGGGAGGCATGCGGATGGGAGCCACGTTCCGTCAACGGAGCCGGCCCACACTCCTTCACAGGCAAACACAAGCACACTGTATTTGGGGAATCAAGCGCACACAAGGCGGTGGCTGGACCGTAGTCCGCTTCACACTGAGTGCATGGAACCACTCTTCGAGTCTAGCACGGCCACAAGAACCATTCACCCGTCCCCTCCAGCGACGACCAACTGTCTCCTGGAGCCACTATGGACGAGGTATTGGGTAATAGACAGGTAGGCACCTTGTCAACATTCACATCTGACGCATCCACACAGGGGAGCTCAAGCAACATCTACTTCTGCAATGCAAGATTACTCATCACGCAGGCAAACGTACCACATCCGCCGCCTTATTGGCCTGGATTAGTAAATTGAATGGGAACATACTCCTGGTGCTTCTATCTCGCATACAATTGTGCCTTCTCCGGCACCTGAGAAACCGCCATTTTGAGCAGTTCACGGAATTCGCATCGATCAAATTTGTCTTGCATTCGTAAGACCTCAAATCAACATGAGTTTGTCATAAACTCACCTTCATGTTCTGGTAATATTATTTTCGGTTTGTTCGAATGTCGTTCTACTGCACTAAGTTAACCGTACAAAAGCGGTATGAAGATCCTCGTGGAATTCATTCGGTATACATATATACATAGATTGGCGTCATCTGTGTCCAATGGCAGTTCGAATGCAACGTAGGTACATGCGTTTATCCAAACTTAAGTGTGAGCTGTCACAAACTGGATAGAGACACATTAGACATCATCATCAATGGTACGACAAGTGTGTATGGGTTTCGTTTGGAGGTCAGGCTAACAACCACTTTCGCAGGTATGAGAATAACTACCCAATACGAACTGTTGATGTTTTCTTCTACATTTAGACGTGACTGCCTTAAATCTTGGGCATCCATATTTGAAGGAATCTGATGTGGCAATAGTAAAGCAACTGCTAGGTAGAATGATGACTAGACTTCTGGTACAGTGAAATAGTGTGCACTTAGATGTTGCCCTCTACATGTACAGTCTGGTTTGGGTAGCTGATGTGGGAGATCACACAGCTTGCGAATGCGATACAGTGTCCACTTCTGGCTCTCTGTGTCTCCGACCGGTTCGGTCATGTGCTGCCCGAGGCATGTGCACCTACTCAAACAACGATTGATGCGCAACCTTTGGTATTGACAAGTGACATTAACTAAGTCCCGCTGCCCACTGTCAAACATGCGACTTTCCAAACAGTGTTCACGTTTATTGTGCAAATGCCCAAGTACTCAACCGTTTATACCTACCGACCTGTACTCTACTGTGGCCATAAGCTATTTGCTAACGGTTTATATCGTACGTTCCAGGTGCAGCCCATTCGGTACTCATAAAACCATTGTCGCTATGCGCCGATTCATTTCCGATGTTATATACTAACACACTGACGTACCATTCCAGTTAGATGCAACCTTTTACTTAATCCATTCAAAAGATTGGCCATGTGCAATGCAACTTCTGGTAGGCGTCTCTGCACGTCTGCCTTCCATCCGGTTCATACGTGTGTTTTCATAGGCCCCGGTAAATTCAGTATGCACATGTTTCGCACCCCTCAGTTATCGGAAAGCTGGGCCAGTGAAGCCACATTGGTTCCACAGTGTGCATGGTCAAATGGTTCGACTGCGACACGTATTGTGTACTAACTTCCTCGTGTCTGGCTGCCGACGATTATGAGGCGTACAAAAGGCAGCGGAATCTACGCAACAGCGCAAAAGTGCGAAAGCATCGGCAGTTCGAAGAGGAGCTTGCAACCTCAGGGAAGATGACTCCCAAGAAGATTTTCGCCTGCGTGAAGCGGCGCCTGAGGCCTGCAAGTGACGTAGCTGTGTTAGAGGGCACTGACGGACAGCCTCTGACCTCCAGCACTGAACGTGTGTCCGCATTGGTGGAGCACTTCGCTTCCGTATATACAAGTGGGTATGCGCCTATGCCGAGCTCGACGTGTGCAGCCCCTACTGAACTCGAGGGCCTCGATTGCGGTGTAGAAGCTGTCCGCAGTCCACTCGCCAGTCTTGATGGTACAAAAACCTGCCGGACCTGATGAATTTCACCCCTAATTTTGAAGTCTTTATCGACCATCTTCTCGCCTGCCGGGACGAATCTGTTCAACAAATCGCTGTCGGAGGGTGCATTTCCGAGTGACTGGAAATGCTCGGTAGTGAAGCCAAATGTAAAAAGTGCTAACCCACGCAATGTAGACAATTGCCGACCGATTTGTCTCATCTCTGTTTTGGCAAAGGTATTCGAAAGTCAAAAGATCTCCAAACGCCGGTACAGCACGGCTTTATGGAAGATCGTTCGTGCATCACCAACCTGTTGACGCGGCAAGAATGGTTGCAAGCGTTGAATCGTGGGAAGTGAATGGAAGTTGTCTAAATTGATTTTAGTAAATCTTTCGATAAAGTGAATCATGAGGTCTTGTTCCACAAGCTGAGGATGTGTGGTGTTGGTGGAGCACTACACCAGTGGATCAGTAATTTCTTTATTGGGAGAAGATGGCGATTTCAGGTGGATGACCAGCTAACGGAATGGTACCCGTCCACTAGCTGCGTACCCCATGGTACAATACTGGTGCCCATTTTATTCCTGATCCACATCAACAAACAACCTCAGCTTCTTCGGTCTCCCTGTGCATTATTTGGATGACCTGAAGATTTGGCGGGTTATTAATTCTCCCGGCGAATGTCACATATTTCAGCAGCATCTCGACCGCCTATCATCCCGGTGGTCTGCAGAAGTTGACCTACCGGTCAACACGGCCAAGTCCCCGTTTATGAGCCTGGGGAGGGATAGTACTGGGCGTGCGTACACCCTGGCCGGCCACCAACTGCATCCCACCAGTTCCGTAAAGGGTCTAGGCATACTCTCACGCTGTGACCTGAAGTCTGTCGACAACACGAACAGACTGTACTCAAACGGACTACGCCTCCTTTGGGTACTTAGACGCAGCTTCTGCACTTGGTCTGGAGATTGCCACCCGTCTGTTCTCTCCCCTGATAAGACCGGTGCTTGAGTACGGCTCACCCACCTATTGACCGATCACAATAGGTGAGGTGCAGAGACCTTAACTGGTTCAGCATATAGCTACCCGGCTCATCCCCAGTTTACGGAGTGTCGTACGAGGACCGATGTAGGAGACTAGGACTTTATGCCCTGTCATATTGTCGGTTTCGGGTTGACCTCCTTATGACGCACCAGATACTGCACTTGGGTCATTTCCGTATGTTGAAACGGTTGCTGCACGTTCGCGCACCAAGCAGCACACGCGGACACCGGTACAAACTAGTTATACCGGATTTAAAGCGCATCGCTTGCTCTCTATGCTTCAGACGTCGAGGGGTGAAATTTTGAAACAAATTGTCGGGGACGCTAGTCGAGGCGAAATCGGTGTCGGAATTTAAGAGATTCCTTGACGCCTACTTTGCGGACTACAGCTATAGGGAGCGTATCGCACCCGGATAAGATGTAGTGCGACTGCAATATGCTGCCACTGCGCAGGAATCAGGGACGTGATTCCGCGCATGTGCCTGTTTCACCTACGATGGAGCAACACAGATTTTTATCTGCTCGCTCTATTCTCAGTATTCAGTATTCACGAAAGTTGTTCGCAAAGATGGCTTCAACGTATATATGCTTGTTTACAGCAATCGATAGAGACTTTGAGGACTATCGTCTGCGTTTAAAAGCCTTTTCTTTAAGTCTACGCAGTCGTTTGAGATGTTGAAACTAGAATCTATCGGCACGGATAAAAATTGTTTCAGTTGGACAACTGGTGTAGAAGCAGAAGTGTAAGTAACTAGCTAACTGGTCACAATACTTCGATACATCCGCGACATGAAATAAGCTGAAATCTTCGTTGGCAATGCTTTCACGCGGTCGCTGAATGTTCTGCGTAAGGCATTGTCTCCGTCTGAGCTTTTTATTTTTTCAACGGGTGAAATCTTTGTGGTTAATTTTGCTATACATAACGGGAGATAACTTTACGGTGGCATTATCAGGACTCCCAAACGGCGCCAGATTACAAATAGAAACCACTTTCAGGTTGTTACCAATTGCCACCAAAGGGAATGTAACCCGCCCGTCAGAAAATCTACCTATTTATTTAATTAAGCAAGATGCAGTACTTTAGTTGGCGAGGAGTCACATCCGCCGCGTCGCATTGTTAAAGAACCGTTTGTGGCTTTTTATAAGAAGTTCGCGTGCTGCTTGAAAACCCACCGTGTCCTGGAAAATTGAGTGGGCTTAGCCCAAACAACCCTGTTGGCCTCTCGGGGAAGTTGTTCGGCGAGCCAACCATATCAATATTCTCCACGAGTAACTAGACACACCTTACCTTAATTCTAATGATCAAAAACCGGAACTGTTTCATTGTGCTCACTTGCATTCTCTTGGGTATTGCATTCCTATCTATGTTCGACTTTTCTTTGAGGCCACTTGCGCCTCAATCGAGTGCTTTTCGCTCGTTAGTTGTTAGCGACGAAATTGCTATCGCATCCTTCCACCCACTCTTTTTCTCTCCTTGTGTCGAGATCAGGATCTCGATATAAAAGTGGCTTCTGGAGTTTGGTAAAAGTGCGCCCGCATCCACAAGTGACCTGACTGCAATTTGGTCTCAGTCACTAACCGAGCGCTTCCTACCGTTGACTGCTTGTGCACTTTTGAGGTCAATGACAACACTCTATTTGTAATCGCCACCGCATAGTGATCAAAAATGGCACCTTCCTAAATTGAGCTCTGTGGTAAGATTCCACAAGACCTGGTATTTGTACTGGCCTCACAAGTATGGATTTGTGTTTTTTCCATTTCGAACACTGTCCTGGAAACTGTTTGAAAAGAAATTGATTGTATTGCGTGAGCAGCATACTATCAGGTTGCCCAGCCCTAGACAGGAGAACGCTTAGGGTTCTCAACCAAAACCTTTGGTTATAAAACCTGACCGCAAGGCTGCGGTCCGTTTTAAGGAACAAGGAGCCACCACATTCTAACCCCCAACCTAGAGAACCAGGAGGCTGAGTTTATCTGGCCTCTAACCATTGACCAATTTGGTATGAGTGGCTCTGAAGGTGCAAAAAAGCACCACCAAGCAAAGCTCAATGGATCATTGAGGCACACAAACTATCGCACAACGGTAAGGTCCAGCCCCATTTCGATGGACCTGAAACGTCTCGGCTCCTTGGTTGTGGTCCGAAAGACGATGAACACGTTTGGCTGGATACACTTGTTGATATGGCAAGGAGCCCACCTCAATGGCGTTCGTGCTGTGAATATCTTTGTCCCACCCCATCTCTCTTAACCTCCTGCTCCAACTAGGATCTCATTATTTAACATTTTATACTTTTGCATAGTAAATTATTTTTTCTGCTGCATACTAGCCGGCAGCTAGCTTACCGGAACGATGCCAATCCGTTACCGGTAGCTCAGCTGGCTTGCACCTGTTACATTTTATTCCCTTTTTTTCTTTTAGGTATTGCGTCACAGTAGCTGAGGTATTTCCCACCTCTAGCTAACGTGTATAGTGTGTGTGTGTGCTGTCTTGGAAACAACGTCTGTGAAAATAGGCCGGTAATTTATTCTTCTCTCATTCTATATTTCTTCGGCGAAACCCGAACTTTGCCACTCGTTGCGTTTTGTGCGTGAACAATTTTTGTTTTCACCTCCACCTATCTGTCTTTTTTTCTATCGACTAATTGTTGCAGAATTCTGAGGTTGAGCAATAAGTTGTCACGCATCGAATTGCAGTCATCTCGGCACAGTTCCCTTCTCATGGAATCACGTGTTTGCCATTAGTAAATACCTCGGTACCACGTGTATTTTCCTTCTTTCTACCCTTTCATATACCAATACTAAATCAACTTACACTTAATCTAGACCTTTTTAATCTGCATAAAAGTCATTCCTCTTTATTTGGTTTGTTCACTTCTGTTATTCTGTTGCATAATCTGTGTCAGTTTTGCGTGCCCGCTTTTCGTTAAATTCTCTGTTGCTTGCTTGATATCCCCGGTATGGCTGCGCTTGATGTGAATCTTGACAAGGTGCCTACCTGTCTAACACCCTCCGCCTCGATTACTGGCTCCAGACTGAATCGTTGCTGGGTAGATTGAGTGCAAGGTCGTCGTGACCGTGCTAGGCTCAAAGACTAGTTCCATCCAGTGTGGAGTGGAATACAGCCCAGCCACTGCCTCGTGTATGTCTGGTAAGCATGTTTCCCCACATATCTAGACCGGAATACTTCTGCTATGCATGTTGAAGAAATGTGGGCCGGCTCCGTTGGTGAAATCTGGCTCCCATCCACATGCTTCCCTTTCTTATTACTTCGGGCTTACACTGTATATGGGGTGTGTGGGTGGTGCTGCGCAAACCACCCATAGTATCTCTGTAGGCACAGACATCCTGTGGCTGTCTGTGGAGACCAGTGACAGGCAAATCCGGAACCGGCTGCTGCCAGCTGTGTGAGTTTGACCGTGATCGGTTGGTTATACACTTTTAACGGACCTGCCTCTACCTAGCACCGGATCTAACCACCCTAATGGCTTAACATAGAGCCGCACAATTCGCTATTCAGGATCCAAGCCGCCTACATACCCTCTCACATGCCATGGTATCGTGAACTCTGAGCTTGGCTTCACGAACACTAATGTGGGTATTATTTTTCAACTACTGCCATGCAGTAAGTAGCACGACACATCACTCGCTCTATGTGCCGTCTATGCACCCGTTTTTGATTGAGCATTGACTCTATCTCCGCAATCAAGTGACTACATATTTGTCTGTCATCGAGTGGGTGTTAAACAGTCAGGGCGTATGTGTAGATTACCAGCACATGACTGTGGATCTTCAAGTAACTAAATGCAAGCACAGCTTCAAGAAATTGGTAGATACCTCCAGGCATTGGCACTCGTTCCTAGACAGCTGCATAGCATCGACGATACAAGTGACTTATGGATCACTTCCACGCCATCCATAAATCAGCTTCGTCTCGTTACTAAACAAATCAGCACACGTACGCATTCGGCGGGTAAATTAACTAGGCAGTGTTAACGGCGACGCCATTAGTGATCACATCCAACCGTCGATGGCCAACATGCGTTACAGTCTGTGATCTACAAACGCGCGATTTTAACACATACTTTCCGATTACTAAATGATTGGTTTGCATCTTGTCACCATGACAAGACATCAGTGAAAACCGGGAAATGGACCGGACTTAGATGGTATGTGCTCGTTATGAATGATGAGAATTTGCAACGTTGTTCTCTGCTGTGTCAACTGGTCTGTTTGTATACACCATCCGTGGCACTGCTGTTCAGGTACAAGTACTCATTTATTACCCGTCACGTACAGTGGCCATTTTTGGTCCATACTTTACTGCCGATTATTCCGAACTTTGTGCTTATGATGTTCCGCAATTTGCCTAGGCTGTTTGGCTTTGCCATTCCATGGGCCAGTTGGTCGTCCGAGAAATGTTGATTTGTTGGGCGCTTATTTTCGCACTCTGATGCATGGGAATTCAAGCAGCTGTTTGCCAGTGGAAAGGACCGATGGTTTCTCATTCTAGACAGGTGGTAGCACTTTTTGCTTCGATGATGCATGTACCACATGCTTCACATGCGGTTACTCCCTAGATCTTGTCCTTCAGCGCTTTCATTGACGACCGATTCGTTTACTGACTTTGTTCTGCATGCTTCCAACTATAATCTTCTTGGTACTATTTCTGCTTTCCTCCGTCAAAGTGTAAAGTACTGCTTCAGAATTGGCACTCAAGTGTTCTTGTGCTCAATATTGTAGGTACACAGCTTGAACAAGTGCATAGCTTTGTCTACATTGGTAGCTTGTGTCTGCTAGTGGTACCACTAATAGGGAAGTTTCTCTTCGCATCGCTAAAGCTCGGTCGGTGTTTGTCAACCTGCAGCACTTATGGCGTCGCCGGGATATCTCCCTCTTGGTAAAGGGTCTTGTTTACAATGCCACCGTTCGGGCGGTGTTGCTATTTGGAAGCGAACCATAACTAATTCGCGTAGACGACATGCGCCGGCTATCTGTCTTCGACAGCAGGTGCTTGACGAGGATTGCTCATGTGTGGTGGAAACAACGCATTTGTAACAATAAAGTCAGACATCATGTCTTAGGGAATGCGAGTATTCCCTTCACCAAGCTGGTTTTACTGCGCCAGTTAAAATGGTTCGGTCATGTCCTACGTATGACAACTAAACGTTTGCCCTATCACTCTCTGTTTGCTCGTGCAGGACTCAACTGGAAAAGACCACATGGTGGTCCACCATCCACCTAGCAACAACAAATAAAATCTTTGACTTGACGTGTTGCCACCATTGGATCCACACGTCTGCCTGGTTGGGGACCAAAGGACGAGGAGTGCCGATGGCTGAAAACAATTCAGGATATGGCTCTTAACCGAGACCAGTTGCGGAACTGTGTATATAACTGCTTAGCTATGGATACTTAATGTTTAACGATTAAAAACGACAAAAAATAAAACAAATATGGCGTGTGCACAATAACACAAAAACCCTCCGTTGTTTTTATATTGCGGCAGAATAGCTGAAGTGTGTTGCTCACCTTCAGTTACTGTGCCATGATGCTGATACGGTGTTCAACCTGCCTTCTTTTGATCATTTCCATGGTTATGGTGTGGATCTATGTCTATTTTTAGACTGCTGACTGCTACTACTATTTGTGCTAGTCGCATTTATTATTTATGAAATGTGTTACCCTAACCAGACCGATGAGGTAATGCTGAGATTCGACTAGTGTTGTTCGATAACAATGCTTCTGGCGCCGAACTAGATCGTCATTTGAACTTGAAACGTCTACGTTAATAAGGTCATTTCCTTCGACATACGTTATTTGGTAACACTACGCCCCCTTGGTGGACAGCGTGTGTTAGCCGAAGTTGTGACAAAAAGCCATAAAGAAATGATCCAAAAGGTCTGTTCGTCGCAGCACACACCTTGGCATGTGCGCGCTTCACAAGGTCAATCATACATATAGTCAAGTGCTCATTCTCCCTCTCCTATATGACAAGTCGTTAAACCTATGTCACACCCTATTCGGTTCATTGCCTCTCCTTGTGTACCATTGCAGTGACTGTTCTCTTTCCCTTAGAACTTTTCAATAGACGCCATTATTCTTTTTCCCGCTCTGTGTATTATCGTTGGGGATTTTGTGGTGCCACTTCTTTTGTGTGCTAAAATCCACAACACTTTGACCGCTGGGTAATGTGTGACTAGCAGTACGGAACTGGATTAAACGGAGGACTAGAGTAACCCTATTGGTGTTCGCCACTTCCCAGCTTGACGACTGAAACTGACTGTCAGCATTCTCGTCCGGTTCTCTGCTTCCGAGTAACCGAAGTGGCCTCTGTCCCAGCATCGCTCCGCTTCAATATGGACTGCGTTGGGACATTTTTCAAGGCCCTTCGACCAAGACAAGCTAATCCATTTGACAAGAGCCATCTCCAATCCTCCGTCCCGTGTGTCCAGCAATCCGGATAACCACGTGTGCAATCGTAACTCGTGTGGACTTTACAAATGTTCCGTTTCCATGGCAACCACCATTGTAGTTACTGCACTCTGCTGCATTCATTCACTATGATGTGCGTGTGCGACCTTCATCTGACCCTGCTGTCACCAGAGTACTTTTGAGTTTGGCAATTACCAGCAGTCACAGGTTCTTTGCATAGGTCCACAAAGCTACCCTGCGAGGTCGTCGTGCTCCCGCCCACGCGAGAGCTGATACGCTCGTGTGTCTATTCTTTCCACCTACTGATCAGCTCACTGCGTTCTTCATAGGCCGAATTCGCTGCCACCACATTATATGGCTATTCGTTTGGGATGGTATTGGGAATTTCACTATTGAACTCACATGACTGAGCGGGAGTGAGCCTCGTTAATCATTATTGCTTTCTCCCGAGGTAGGTCTCTGTTCCTGCTTGTCGACTATACTGCGTTAAGTAAAACTCGGGTGACCGTGCACACTATCATTTGCCACGTTCTAGTCTGTCCTACGTTATGCATGTGGGATGATAACTCCGTGAATCTAGTACTTAACATTGTATGTTTCACTAATACTTGCTCCGAACTTGATTTATCACTCGTCTCATTTGATTTGTGATCTATGCACTGGTTACGACAATTCCTCATCCTCCGCATTTTGCACGATACCACCTTACTAAGCGTTTGTTGACCAATGGTTGGTATCAACCGATTGTATTGTTTGCCTAGCAGAGAACGTTCCTTACATTGATTTGGTCACTGTAGCTCGAATGTGCTTTCGATCTCTACCCACCAACAGCTGAGTATGGACGCTTGATCTTGCGGTGTAGCATGATTCATTGATGCGATTCAATGTCCATTTTTTCTTCTGTATCGCTAAGGATTCATTTTACTTCTCTCGTTCACTCATACTCCAATAATCACCTAAGATGGATCTGGTCACGTTTTCACTCTCGCCGCCTGTAGTTAAATGCTTTTAGGAATGATTTGCCGAGAGGAAAACAAATGTGTCTAGAGAGGGAAAACATGGAACGCTTTGCGCAACCGTCGGACTGTATGTCATGTGTGGTTGAATCAAGCTCCACTAGTGCCTTATCCGTGCCGTCTACTACAAAGTTTGAACAATGAAATCGGAAGACGGATATTAGCAGATGCTAGCATTTCGTATTATCTCGTCAGTACCAATCCAATAACTGGGAACTCTTCTTATAAATGCTATAGGGCACAATTGAACCAATCAAGTTTATGCTTGTGGTCATTGTTGTTGGCATTTGGATCACGACAACTGCAGGTTAACTGGTTGCTTTTGGACACATAAGGCTTGCTTAATTCGGCTTATCGCGACGGCCTCGGCAACCCGCAAAAGGCTTGCATTTGTATGACGCAACAAAATCCTAAACGCCGGTGACGAGTCGCCAAAATGTGCCTATCTATGGAAGACACCGGCGGCTTACGCAAGCACGTATCGTCGGAAGCTGGATTGATTTACTTGCGTGGAACTCAGTTTGGTAAGTGTTTGGAATCCAAAAGCCTGTTCGGTTCAGCCGATGTAACTGACGCCGCAGTCCCATACGAATTAATAGACGCAATA
The DNA here is from genome assembly GCA_944474145.2 of Dicrocoelium dendriticum. Taxonomy (NCBI): domain Eukaryota; kingdom Metazoa; phylum Platyhelminthes; class Trematoda; order Plagiorchiida; family Dicrocoeliidae; genus Dicrocoelium; species Dicrocoelium dendriticum. The sequence goes on from OX104062.1 coordinate 2,747,702, forward strand.
TGATTTGGCGTCGTGTTCTGTTGATAATTACCGCCTCCGCAACACAGTACGTATGCTGATTTGCCGAGACTATGCGTTTAATTATCCTACTTGCTGCGGTGCCACCCTTGAATGGTAACTCCATATGTGCCTTTTCTTTGGGGTTGTCAACACCGTTTCTTTAAGCGGTCTAACCTGGCTGTGTCTGTCTTTGTATCGCTTTAGGCAACCATTCTCCATAAGCGTTTTAGTGATTAGCTCAACTTCCCCCCAGCCCGAATGAACAGTGTTTTCGCCAGCGCGCGGTTGTGTGCCATCGGTGAGAAACTAGCCGGAATGTGTTGACTTCCGGTATACAGATCGCTTAATGAGCCCATTATCCCTGCGACACATGAGAATGTCAAGATACGGAATACGCTCACTCGATTCGAATTCAAAAGTCACCTTCAGGTTGACGTGAACACTATTAAGTTGATCGTTTGATTTGCATTCTCGCGAAAAATTCAAATAAATAAATCGTCAACCGTACGCCATAACAATGCTTCGCTGCCGCGCGACCACGCATAGTCGCGCGTGGGCTGAGTATACCGCGAAGATTCCTGCCCCCACGCGCATTCGAACCAGTGACCTTATGATTGCAAGCCAGGCGTGCAGACCACTCGGCCACGGGCCGACCCTCGTGGAACCCAAAACAAGAATATCATCTTCATGTCGTTTGTAATACGGCTATATATATATATATATATATACATATATATATATACATATATATGCATATATACATATATCTTGGTAGTGCCCCGTGCTGAGGTTGATGTTTCATGCTTGATACTTTTTCACCGCAATTGATCTAAACCAACTTACACTTAAACTAGGTCTTTTCAAGCCGGATAAATTTCATTCCACTTTATTTGGTTTGTTCTGCCTACCTGAATAATGTTCTATTAACTAGCCAAGTTGCTTACGCTAATTGCGCTTATCTTCGGTATATTTTTGCGTTTGTAGCATTTTTAAGTAACTTGTGGACATTTCTTACTTATCACGGATTCGTTGCTAACCAACTTACTTCATATGGTAATTTAGCTAAGAGTTATGCCACCGTATCTGTATGCATTATTGGATTTATTTTATTTCAGCTTATCGTTTAAAGTGAATGGCTGTTGTTTGATATCCCCGGTGTGGCTGCGCTTGATGTGCATGTTGACAAGGTGCCTACATGTCTATTACCCACTACCTCGTTCATACTGGCTCCAGGAGACAGTTGGTCGTTTCTGGAGGGGACGGGGTGCACGGTCCTTGTGGCCGTGTTAGGCTCAAAGAGCGGTTCCATTCACTCATTGTGGAGCGGACTACGGTCCAGCCACCGCCTTGTGTGCGCTTTATTCCCAAATACAGTGTGCTTGTGTTTGCCTGCGAAGGAGTGTGGGCCGGCTCCGTTGATGAAACCTGTCTCCCATCCACATGCCTCCCGGTCTTATTCCTTCGGGTTTACACTGGATATGGGGTGTGTGATTGGAGCTGTGTGTGGTGCAGCGCAAGCCATCCATGGTCCCTCTGTAGGCGCAGGCGTCCTGTGTCTGGCCACAGTGACAGGTAAATCCGAAACCGGATGCCGCCAACCATATATCTTGGTATCAGCTGCGTAAAATTTTTGATGCGGAGACTGTGCTAGTTATTATGTTTTATCTCTAACTTATCTGAGTAAGAGTACGTTTCCTGGAGCAAAAGTAGATGAAGGAGCATCAAATTCTGCTTTAGACCTCGCAGCCAGGGGCTCAATGTGAAGCTGCTTGCAACATGCGCAATAGTTAAGAGTGGACGTGCCACTGAACAAGCGTTTGGTGAATAACTTTGTTAATTCTCGGTTACTTTCCTGTCTAACTTCCACATGCTGTCATAGATAAAGTTTCAATATTCCAAAATAGGAAGAGTGAGGGTTTTGATTAATTCCAATCTAGCAGGGGCTGTAGGGCTTTTGTGGCATATGTTAGCCGCGGATCGTCTGTCTCGAGCTATTTAGTAATGGGCTTGTTCAGGAAAGCGGAAGTCGGAAGAATATCGGATCCCAAGATCACGTGTAAACTATCGTATGGACATACTTTTGTTTTTAAGTTTGATTGACCCATCAGGGATCGAGCAACCACATGAAATAATGTTTGTTTTGTCGGTTGAGATTTTATCTGTCACTTCTCGGACCATTCTTCAAGAGAATAAAGATCTTCTTGGATTAAAAGTTGTGTGATCTGATTTGCATCACACCAGAGTTTATAAAGAATCTTGATGTCATCAGAATATAGAAAGAGTTGGCCATTTCTGATGGGCTTAATATTATCATTGATGTAGAGAAAAACGAAGGGCCAAGTAGAGTTCCTTGGATGACACCGCGAATAGTTGGGCACGGAGAGGAGTGGTGGTCACCTAAAGTGACTATTTGAAACCGATTTCTAAGCCTGTAACAAAAGCCAACTTAAAATCGGGTTCTGGATTCCAAAGAATTTAACCTATTTCCACAACCGTTTGTGTGGTACACGGTCTGGGTCCAAAAACGAAATTATTATTGCATAACCGGAGTCTGTAGTGTTGTTAAGGTATTTTAGCTGGCAGGTCGTTCAGAAACGTCTATCAATGAAACAATGTTGAGATGCGTCAAACAAGTTCAGAGAATTAAGGAGTTCCATCAACATTTTCTTGACTAATCTTTTAAACAGAATAGTCTGTAATTAGCAAGTTTGTGCTTTAGACCGCTTTTATGGTGTGGGATGATGAATGTGGTTTTCCATTGATCAGGAAAATAGCTACTTTGTGGCGATAAAGTTGACATATTCGACAAAAATAATGGTGATACTGGCCCTCCCATTTTAATAGCAATTGTAAGGATACCATCGGAGTCCAACCTGAGACGTTTGGTGGTTATCTTTAGCTGCAGTATAGTGCTCAGACACTGCTTAGCATTTGGTTTTTATGGTTTGGGGGCATACATGTATGTTGCCAGATTCAAAGATTACGGCGGCGGCAAAGAAGGCGCTAGACGCCTCACAAATGGTAAGTGGGTCACTTAGTGACTTACCATGTTCATCCAAGAGTCCCATGAGAGGGGAAGAGCTGTTTCTGGTTCTATTACAAAGAATAGTGATGTTTCTTTGTTTTTCTACTCGTTCGTAGAGCATTTGTTTCCTCACTTTTCAGTCGCATCTCTTGTGCGTTCGGGCACTTGCATTATTTGAAAAGTACGGAAAAAGACGAAGGCTGGTAAATGCATACATTTCGTATAGTCTCCTCAGTACCTCACACAAGTTGTCGTCATCAACCAAATCCGAAATTTGCCCATACCTCCAATGAAGGAAGCTCAGCCTATTGGGGCCAACTCATCCTGTGTATACCGATTTGTATGTGACTGCGAAAAAGTTACATAGGCAGAACTAATAGAACGCTGACTTCCCGAATAAAGAACATGTACCAAGATGGGTTCAACGTGAAGTTGCTCAGATTGCCTACCCTCGTCAGATTCCATGTTCGCGCAGACCGCCGGCTTCCTCAATAGGCAAACACCTATTAGACTCGGGTCACCAGATAGAGTTGGGCTCAGCGTTTAAAGTTGTGTTACGTCACAGTAATCCCCGCTTCCTTCGGTTTGCTGAGGCTGTCGCTGTTAGCCGGTTTAAGCCAGTCTTGTATGTTCAGAAACAATTATTTGTCAGCCTAAAGCTGTCTTGGACGTAGGTGTGAACTTCCGTCATTCGTTTTGCATCTTTAGCTTGTCTGGCTGCACCGACTGTTAGCTATATATATGCTTATCGATTATTGTTAATTGTACTGAGGAGACAATACGAAGTGCATGCATCTACCAGCCTTCGTCTTCTTTCCTTGCTTTTCAAATTGTTGAAGGGAACTAACTGCTTTAAACGTACAATATTGCTGAGTAGTTTCCGGTCCGGTGAAATCTTGCTAGTAATTTTCGCGACTTATGGGTGAGTAAGCAGCGTTCTTCTGCATCCTTGTAGCAGATGGGTTATGGCATAATGGATTTTCGTATAGAACGGTAATACTGTTAGGCAAAAATTGGTGGATAAGAAAAATGTATCCCAGTCGGAAGACCGGACCAAATGTTACTGTGGTGTCCAATTAATTCGTTGGAAAGAATAGTATGGGAGCGGGCTCAGATGGACATCTGATCTGTGAGACAGTCTAGTAGATCAACGTTTGCATCGACGATTCCATGTTTCTTTTCAAGCATCAGCATGAAAAAATCAGCTAGTACCGGGCCCAACGGAATACCCATATCTACTCCATCTGTTTGGCGATATGAGGATTGCTGGAATCGGAAAGGAACATTCTTCGGGCAAAGTAACTGGGTCTATCTCTGGAGGTCTGTCAGTATTGGTAGACCTAAATTCTCTTCTATCAGGTGGCAAATGTAATCAACTCTCTCTAGCATTGAGACATTAGTAAATAACGACTGTACGTCCACTGAGTACATAACCTTGCCGGCCAGGCTAGTTTCGTCTAGGTCTTCGATTATTTCTAAAGAGTCCTTAATGCCGTACAAATTAAACTGCTGCCTCAGTGGCGCAACGGTCGGAACTAACCAGCGAGCCAATTTGTGCTTCGTGGTCTTAGTGTCATGCCCTACTTGTGAGTTTGGTAACCCGTACAGCTGTGGTGTCGATGAGCCGCTCGACTTCAAGGTAAAAACTTGCCAACTGTTGATGTGTCGGGCAGCAATGTCCTGTGCTGGGAGAATGCCCGCACCCTATGTGTCATACACTTTTGCTGTTTTATAGACTTGCCATTCCGCTATTTTACCCACCAATTGCAGTGTTACCATTCATTTCTTACTGGTTTAGGCGGTCAACAAATATTCGAAGGATACTAGGTACTCAGTGCTGGTAGTTTGCTTTCAGCGTACACTCCGTTGCAGCATCCTTGGACGAGATTGTTCATCATGTGTGCACTACTCCATATTCACCGACAGCTCTTGTGTTATTAACGCACAGTATTTACGTCTCTGGTCCACACTGTGGCATTGGTTGCACTACTTGGTTAGACATTGTTTTCGGTTGATGAATAAGTGTACTACCGTCTCCATTGGCGACCGTCGCCTTGAAAAGCACGCGATCATTACGGGCTCGTGTCCTTACGTTTTTGGTACTTTGGCTTACAGAGAAGGATCAGTGGACCGATGGAGGTGTTTCTCGACAGCATAAATAATTTCTACCTTTTCCACTGTGTTGTGACAATTCTTTGCGTGTGGGTCATGTGATGTGTCTGCCAGCTGTTATCGTGCCCCACAGGTAGCGCAGATTTCGTGGGGTTGGAAGCGGTCTGTCTGTTAGGAAACGGTGGCTTCAGTATTAATTTATTCTTACTACTATTGATTCCAATCTTTCGTTGAGGGATTAACCCAATAGTAGCGTTAATTAGGGATGTTAATAACTCCTTGCTCGTTCATAAGTTGTCTTTGAAAAATTCCTGGAGTTAAAGGCTAGATCTCGTTCGAGTATTTCAACCTTAAGACAGCGATGTCACCACGTCCCACATGCATGATGCGCAAGAAATGGAATCAAGATCACACCACAGATACCCTCTATCTGGATTGGTTTTTCGCAACAGCAGCAAGCCACTATGTGACCACATTTGCGTACCGTTTCCGGAGTCCAGTCATTGCCGTCCACTGGCACTGTTTGATGTAATGCCTCACTAGTACTCCGGTCGACCGCACCCACGCGGTCTCGAATCGTTGGTTTTGGATTTCAAGGCAGGCACATGGTCCTTTCGATCACCAGCCAACATCTTCATTTCGCATCCTCTACGATGAATTCTCTTTATCTTTTCTGTGTATTACCGCTTTCACTCTTGAAGTCTCTCTCAAACTGAAGGCGCTTCTATCCATAGGTGTCCCTCAAATACCACTCCAAACGGCTTAGAACTGCCTTCTTAATTTTGCTAACGTCTTAAACCCCTGTAGTTAAACCAATGTGGTCGAAAGTTCCCGAGCCAAGCGAACTCATACGGGCCCTCAGTTTAGCCATGACAAACACCTGTTCTATTGCTTTGCGCGCGCGCGCGCGCGCCCGAATCACAAGCCGCTTTCTTCTGACCTCATTTTGATCTACGAATCATTGTGATTTTTAACGCGCCCCTTGGATGTTTTCAGTACTGTGGTCTGAGACATGTCACCATGTTCAGTTGCTTTGACCTCACATTCTGACCATGAGACTTTTGGTATTAGGGTGCCTATCACAAGAAGTCTTATTGCTTACCTGATGCTGCTTCACAGAATTCATCATCGAAGTTCAATAAACGCTATTTCTTGGTGTTTTTTGGACTCTAACAACACCAACTGTTAGCCCCTCTTGACCCTACAAGGTCTACATGTTTTTTGTCTTGCTGTTCGTCTAATACTATTTAACGTCTGACCAGCTACTTTGGTCTGGTCACGTACCTAACGCTTGCCTACTAACCGAACATATCCACTTGCGCTGTTCGTCGTTACCACGCCCTGCTTAAGATCCGGTCGCTCACGATCTTGCTAGCAAGAATCCTCGAGACTACTATCCACCTTAGTGATCTTATTCAATGAGCCAACGTCGAAATTCAATGACTCTTTTGTTTGACCTTTTTCACCTTATTACTAATTCTCCAAACAGACTTGTTTGGTATGTTCTTTACTGACTTTTTCATTTGTGTTATCCAACACTTATTGTTTCCTCTCATGAAGACGCAGGCGATCGTAGACAGTTATGCCACGCTTTAGAAGTTGGCGCATGTTTGTAGGCCCAGGTGACACGGTACGAATGTATTGTTGGTTCAGATGTTTAGCGCTACGATCAAAACCGGACCCCAGCTATTCACTAATCCTGGCTCAAAGAAGAGTTCTTATCTAACCTAGTAGTAACATTTTTTCTCCAAACAGTTTGCTCACTGTTTATTACAAGCTTGCACAAGGTTGTTGTTACCCTTCACTAACTAAAACTTCATTGTACAATTTAACTTTGCCTTTCAAACTCGCACTCTGTTATCACATGGAGACTAAGATTTTTGCTCTCTTTTTTCATTTTGGGTTGTCGTTGTTCCGTGGAGCCGGCTACTCAATAATTTGAAAAGCACGGTAAGAAGACGAAAACTGGTAGATGCATGCATTTCGTTTTGTCTCCTCAGTACCATTAACAATAACCGGTATGCAACTATATACTTAACTATGCGTGTGACCGAATAAGCATGAGGTGAAAAATAAATGACGGAAGTTCCACCCCTATGTCCACGGCAGTCTTAAGCTGATAAATAATTGCTTTTGAACACACAGGGCCGGCTTATCGCAACGGCCTCGACGAAACGAAGGAAGCGGGGATTAGGGTGACGTAATACAAGTGTGAACGCTGATCCGAGCTCTATCCGGTGACGCGTAGTCACTCTTGTGCGGGTCACCGAAGACGCACAAGAGTGGAGTACCACTTATGCCGATTCTGTCAATGGTAAATGCGCCGCAGCATAAATTGGCTCGCTGGCTAGTGTAGATACTTTCGCCTCTGCGACAACTGTCCAATCCATATAGTCTTAAAGATTCTTTTCAACTTATCGGTGACTTAGATGATATCAACCTCTCTGATAAGATCGTGTGTTCCTTGGATGTGGAATCTCTATTCACCAACGTCCCACTACAACAAACTGTTGAATACATATTTGAGCTAGCTGAGAACTCTAGTTATTCGTTACCAATTCTAGTCTAATTTCTAAAGGAATCCTTACTGCTATGTACAGCAAATGTTGGCTTCCACTTTCAGAACACCCATATTGTCAAATCGATGGTGTGGCAATGGGTAGCTCACTAGGCCCTGTACTTGCCGATTTCTTCATGCTGATGATAGAAAGAGGCATATCCACAGAAATAGCCCAGTTGCCATACTATAAGCGTTATGTTGATGACATATTGGCCTTTTGTTTATCAGAGCAGCAGATTGTCCAGTTGGTGCAGCAACTCAACTGCGCACATACCAACTTGCGGGTCACCTGCGAAGTGGAACAGAAGAACTGTCTGCCATTCTTAGACATCCTCATTAGTCGCAGAGATGACGGGCTCATTAGAAGGTCTATCTACAGAAAAGTAACCTGGTCCGGCCAATACCTGCACTTCACCAGCTTCACACCAGTGCGGTACAAGCGGACCCTTGTGCAAACTTTAGTTAGTCGTGCTAGACGAATTTGCTCGGCTGATTGTCTTGCCGGCGAACTAGAGTTAATTACAACAACACTCGTTGCAAATGGTTATGCACGTAGATTTATAGAGAGACACAGTCAACAGCAAGGCCCGAAAGACTTGGTGCATACGGCAGCCAAGAAAAAGATCTATATCGAGTAGCCTTTCAACGGTGAATTTTCTGTATTAAAAACCACGAAACGTTTACTCTCTGCTACGCAGAGAAGTTACTGTGCTGCTCAGGTTGTGGTCATCAATAGAACCTGTAACTTTCCGGTGCCTCCAACGAAGGAATCTCAACCGATAGGGGCCAACTCACACTGCATATACAAATTCTTGTGCGACTGCGGAGACAGTTACATAGGTAGAACCAATCGGTCTTTGACTTCCCGAATAAAGGAACACGTGCCAAGGTGGGTTCAAGGTAAAATTGACCAGCATCCCTGTCCCACTGAAGTTCCGTGCTTACGCAAGCCGCCAGCTTCCTCAATAGGTAAACACCTACTGACTACGCGTCACCGGATAGAGCTCGGATCAGCGTTCACACTTGTATTACGTCACCCTAATCCCCGCTTCCTTCGTTTCGCCGAGGCCGTTGCGATAAGCCGGATGAAGCCGGCCCTGTGTGTTCAAAAGCAATTATTTATCAGCTTAAGACTGCCGTGGACATAGAGGTGGAACTTCCGTCATTCATTTTTCACCTCATGCTTATTCGGCCACACACATATTGAAGTATATAGTTGCATACCGGTTATTGCTAATGGTACTGAGGAGACAACACGAAATGCATGCATCTACCAGCTTTCGTCCTCTTACCTTGCTTTTCAAATTTCTGAAGGGAACTAACTGCTTCAAATTACTCAATAATTCACATACAGATTCTCGATGCATCTTTCCTCTCTCGATTACTGTCATCTTTTACTATCTTGTTTTTTCACTGAAGGTTGGGTCACGAGTGCTTTCTGCCTATCACGGTAATGCATGATGAGTCGACAGTCAGAATGCGCGATGTCCGATAACAAAAGTAATCCCATACGTCATAGCAACCATTTATAGAACACCAGATTGGAACTCCAGCTGCTTCACGGCAGCTCTAGGGCTTTCTGGGGAATATTGTGGTAGACTGAAATCGCCCTAGTTGCTTGACTATTTCCACTTTTGTTGTCTTAGTAATGTGCATGTTTTCCATCAAACATCTCACTGTAATCGGTTTAGCAAATGCTTACGGGGCGCAGTGTTGATTCATTTGTGTGCAGACCCCCACTACTTCTCTTTCTCTTTATCCGTCATGCAGACAGTCTACAACTAATTGGACGAATATATATCGCTTGACCACCAACAAAGTCGTTTATCTAAACAACAAACGGTATATTCCTTGACAATGCGAGGCACAGTTCAACCGAACTGACTGATCAGTGCCCCGACCGTATGCGTCACTTTTGCGGATATACTTCCGTACACGTGTTCCGTCCGGACAGATCTCATTCCTTTCGTTTTGCGTACTCCCTACGCGGGTTATAGACACTGAGTTGTAGATAGATGTAGTGTGCTTACTACAAAGCAACAACAAGCACATGACTTTAGTGCTGTAGTTAATCCTTTGTACGCATTACATCCAATTCTCCAAGTTCTGTATTTTTTCTCTCCCATTATTGCTTTTTAGCATTCTATAATTTTTAGTATCTCATTTTTATATGCCTTATCTTTTTATATTGCGGCACAATAGTTGAAGTGTGTTCCTCACCCTCAACTATCATGTAATGATGACGATGAGAGTTCTATCTTCTCATCTCCGGAGCGTATTACTCAGAAACTCGGGTTTCATCACTGGCTATCACCTTTTCCACAAAAAATCAGGCTTACTCCTCACGAAATCCTCATCGGTCAAAATTATTTGGCGTGCGTTTTCTGCACACGGAATTCTTTCGTGATGCCTTCACTCACAATGGGTTCTGGGAGTCGCACCTAATTTTTAAGCAACCTAATTATAAGACGTTGATCAAAGTCCAGAACTGCTCTTAATTGATTTGTATTGTCTCATGTGTGAAGCCTTGCTGGGTGTCCTATACGTTATTCATCCTGGGTATCCCCATTTTTAGAACATTTCGTACCTCCGAAAACTTGTTCTTTCGTTCAAACATCCTTCTTGTGGGCGTTCTATGTTACAAGTAACACCTCGATCGTGGATTTTCCAAGTTTTGCACAAAAAGTTCTCGCGTATCGCCGCTTAACATCCTCGCGTCTCTCAAACTGCTGTTTATCTCGTTTCTCATGTAAAAGCTCGAAGCCAAATGACGAGCAATCGGTCGTTTTTTCGACGTCTCGATCCACCCACTGGCATGCACGCAGACTCGATTAGCCGGTCTCTGATTGGAGTAACAAAATCGGTCCACACAAGCCCAGTATTTAATCTGGCTTACTGTGACCGATTTCCACTACTTGCTTTCCCTGCATCAAGGCTAGCAAACATCCTGTCTCGCCTCACTCGGCCATCTTGAATGTGGTTTATTTTGTTGCATTGACTATCATTGCGTTCTTTCCACATTCGGTCCAACTGTGTCGTTAGCTGTGCTCTCTTTCTATCGGTCAGATTATTGCATTAGTTATCGCGCGAACCGATAACTGCCTTGTGAGGTTGGTCAACTCGTTTAGCAGTCAGGTGTGCTATGTACAGCGCTGCCACACGCCCTTGGTTACTGTACGGATCAGGAGACCTGGAATACAGCTTTTGTTCAATTTGGACCACTGTGTCACGGCGATACACTGCTGTGAGCGCAGTGTGAGTAGCACACGTATCCACCGAATGTTACGTTTCAACCAAGCATCCGGTGGTACACCGGATCCTATGTTGAACTGGAGCCATCTTCATCGGCCCCGTGGAATACATCGCATGACTGGCGGTCGTTCTCCTGTTTATCGGTAGTTTGGGTCCCCGTTTGATTAATCCACCGAGTAGGCAATGGTCCTTGAAGCGAAAGGACGTTAGAATTTTGAATGAGTCGTCTGATTTGGTGACATCCTTCGACATCTCCCGTAACATCAATTACTTGTATCTCTCTCCGACACAGTGTAGTCAAATGATCAGTGATATATTTCTATTTGACGAACTGTTTCTTGCTGCCAACCATACCACACAACTGCTGTTGCCATCCTCTTTCTCTGTTTTCAACCTGTTGTTACTACTATTGTCTTTTTTCTCTCTTCCCAATCTTTTACTTATCCTTATTCTCATAACGACTCGAAGCACCCATATTGCCTTGGTCGGATTAGGGTAGATTCACTGTTTTGGAATTCCATAATTCAGCGAAACGCATGCAGATCTCACATCAGCAATACTGTCGGCAAGCGACAACTCAAATGCATTTGTAACGACTGAGCTCTCCTCATTAACCCCACTGTTCTCTGTCGCTACGTGCTGCGCAGATGTCGTTTAAACTCCGCTCATTGATGCTACTGCATCTACTGTCTCAATCTGCAGTGACTTAATCAAGCCATCCTCAAAACTGCCGTAGCTAGCATCTCAAGCCACACTGAATTCAGATTAATTTTCCTCAGGATACCACTGAATGGGAACACAATTGCCTTACCAACATCCGTCTTTCCCTACCATACTGTTAAGCTATCAATACAACAGTGTATAAAGCATGCCTACCCTTGGCTGAGTCAATAAACGGACTTTTACTATCAGACAGTGGTTGTCTTCTTGGCCTCAGTTCACTCGTGTGAGATTCCGGCCTTCATCTTTAGCCACAGCTCGTTAACATTGCGGTTAGGTTCCCTTGGGCCGTACCGATCCGAAATCATTTATCTACTTCGCGCGTGAGACACTATCAGTGAGAAGTGTTTTGTCCTTTCCGGCTAGGGCTCGAAACCACTAGGATGTTTTATATCACTCACCGAGTACTGAATCGATCTGAACTCCTTTCACATTCGTGTCCCCCTTCAAGTTTGCCGAATTTAAACATTTTCATTCCCACGCATCATACACATACCACATTCACATTTGTCGACATATTGGGAACACCAAATACCGGATGCGCTCCTAGTTTTTTTGTTTCGTAAGACAGAACGCGCTTCAGCAGTTCATTGGCAACGCATTCCGGTGCTCCACTATCGTGCAACCGCTAGCGATTTAGCTCGGACTGAGCTACAACAGGTGGGCCCAGTCCCATTTAAGTGTGTGTGTGAGGGGGGGGACGCTCGAAGCCACAGATTAGAGACTGGAGGTCAAACGCTCCGACCACTATGCTATCTGTATACACTAGTGTGGATTTTTGGAAGTGCATCATCCATGTAAATCATAGGTTATCTTTTGTCTACTTGTTTAGCTAACTAATTACTAGTAAGGGAACGAACGTTTCAAGCGTCTACCTTGTACTCCGCAGGTCGACGGCATGGGCGTCGTCCCAGTATCCATAACCGATATGTGACTGGCGGAGATCGCGGGGCAGCGAAGCATCGGTGCGGCATACCGGCGTATTGCCTGTCTTCCAACTTAATTGGTTACTCATTTACTATTTTGCATCCATTTAACCCAGTATTTGATCATTTGACACAAGAAATAGTAGCGAGACTCGAATAGTCAACGTCGATATTAATAACATCTAAACTCAGTCAGGCAGCCATCACACGCCCAAGAGAACACTGCACAACCGTTTTCTTCTTTCGGGAATCGTCAATAGCGTACATTCCATATGACCCCTGAAGGGTCCGAACACGCAGCTTGACTGTTGCCACTCTTTCGTTGAGACCAATGAGCTACGTAGGGCGGTAATGACTGTTGTGGCCAACTCACTAGATGTGATATATCACCGCTCACTATCCACTGATTTGCACGTTGCTGTCATGCAGAGAACAGGGTAACCTTCTCACCAATTGACCAACTTGACGAAACATAAGTAGCTAAATTAACTTATGGTGTTATAAGCATCATTTATTTACTTACCCCGAGTGAATGAGCTCCGAGTGCTCATTCACTGTGACACAGCAGCCGTCATGTTCGGATGGGAAGTTCCGGCTTAACGCCCGTCACCCTTGTTTCTTCAACCTGTTCTTCCTTGGCTCTTCCTGGAACACAGTTACAGACTTTCGATTGGATCAGCCGCTTGCGCCTAAGCGATCCTTCGGTTAACCGGCTTTCTTTCAGTGGAACCCCTACCAACTTTGCTTTCAAATTTCAACCTAAAAGCCGATTTAAGACTTAGACGTTGAGCATTTTCAAGATAAGGATCTTCTCCATTACCGTTTCTGCATGATAACGACCGTCTAATCCAATCCCAGAGACACTTGCTGGTCAATAATTTGTTACGTAGTTTTTGCTTTTACGTGAAATAATTTAAATTATCTAAGCGCACGAAGGTCTTAGAGTTCTGGGGCACCCATTTTCTTTCTGCATTACATTTCATAATCAGATAGGATTGCGTAGGGTACAGATCTGTGTGTTGTATGTGGCGACATCCACCTAATCCGCTTTTGTTACGCCTCATCACACGGCTCCTCTTGCAAACAACCGCTCGTGTTGTCATGGTAACAGTGCCGATTATCCACATGTATCCGGACACAACAATGGATGTACCTACTGTGTAGCGATGCAAAGACACCACTCCCGCTGCGATGCACTTTATTCGTATTGTCTTCATCCGGTGAACGCACGTGAACCATGTGTTCATTGGATTCGTGAATCTGGAATTTAGCCCCCAAAATGATTGTGAAAACTCCGCCTCTTTTACCTTGTAACGCATCTTGCCATCTCAGTGATATTTATGGAACCCGGCAGGAAATTTCATTCCAGTTGTCTACCCGAGAATCGGATATTTTGTATTCCACTACTTCAAACACTCTTGTTATATGATGATGGAAATGCTGAAGTACCCACATTCACCCTCGCTTGGGAATGTTGTTGATCGTATGGGGTTACAATCATACGCAAGGTTTTAACTTGTACTTACTCACGGCTTTATCATATGCTCTCCTGTCGCAGCTGTGTGGCGTCCAACTGTCCGAATCGGTGTGGACTTTCTGTGAACCTAAGATCACGCCTTCGTCGGTTGTGATTTGTCTGCTTGGAATGCTTGCGATTGTACTCCTATCGTCTTGCTATTTAACGATCTTGGGGTGGCCCAATCAACCCAGGATAACCTCTCTAGAGCGGTCCCATTATTTGCTATGCGCTTCGCGCCTTCAGAGTGTCGTTGCAAAACCACCAACCAGTGGCCGAGTGATTTACCTACCTGGCTTACACTCATTAGATTCACCGCGGTATACTCAACTCACGCGTGCATGGTGGTGGTCACGCTACAGCGAAGCGCAGTTACGCTGTACAGGTGGCGCTTTATTTTTTAATTTTTGAGCTACTTGATGATCCCTTGACGCTAGATGGCGAGGAAGTCGATGTAGTTCATCAATGCACTTACCTTTGCAGCTGAATCATCAACAATTGTTACATAGCTACTAAAGTCAGTTCATATATTGCGAAAGCCGGAACTGCTTTTTTAAAACTGCGACATCTTTGGCGACAGAATGGAGTTTCCCTCCGTCTGAAAGGCCGTGTTTACAAGGTCACAGTGAGGGGCGCCCTGCTCTATGGGAGTGAGACTTGACCTATTTCGTTTGAAGATCTGAAGCGCCTTCAACTCTTTTATCATCGCTGTCTACGGAGCATTGCTGGTGTCGGGTGGCACCAGCGTGTCCGCAACAACAATGTGCGTAGTCGAATGCTAGGCAATGATACCCAAAATAGTTCCTTAGAACAATGTAACACTAAATAGGTTGTGTTGGCTTGGGCACATACTACTTATGCCCGTTCATCGCATACCGAGGATAGCTTTGTATTGTCTGCCAGATGTAGGGTGGCGCAATGCTCGGTTGTGTTGGCTTGGGCACATACTACTTCTGCCCGTTCATCGCATACCGAGGATAGCTTTGTATTGTCTGCCAGATGTAGGGTGGCGCAATGCTCGAGGCGGACAAAAGTTGACTTGGCAGCGGGAAAAGAAGTCACTGATAACCAAACTGGCTGCCGTCGGTCCGTCTCGCCTTCCAGGCTGCAGTTCACGTGACTCACCTTGTGCTCGGCTCGAGATGTTACAGGACATAGCTCGCAGTCCACACCATTGGCACGTCTGCTGCCGTCTCCTTGTCGGACTGCCTGTATAAAATGTATTTGGTGCTATTATCTGCAGAGTAGTGGCTGGTTATGACGCGGTCAGTGAAAGCCGCAAGGAAGCTGTCTCCTCGATGCCACATTATCTTTGCACGATAGGCAGCTGTTTGTTTTGGTATGTTGTTGGCAAGGTGTAGCCGCCTTGATCCTGATAGTTTGCTTAGGGTATTAAAGTTTTCTGGTAAGCCCCCTCTCTCCCTTTTATTATTCTTCGTTCCGTAGGTCGTTATGCTTGTATGGCAGCGAATCATTAGTTCAAACGACTGGTGTACTGCTGTTGATGATGACGGAGACAACTGAAACCTAGAAAAACATTCATTTTATCCTATTGGAAGTATATCCGCCTCCTACTGCGCTTTTGGATCCGATATCCGGCAATCCCAGCTTATTTGCTCTCGCATATGGTCTCGCCCAGTAGCTTTCCTCGGAGATCGATCGTCGCAATTTTTTCCGTTACCAAAGCAACGGTCACGTTATTTCTTGTTGTCGAACCGCTCGGTTCGAAACTCGGTTGCCTTGGGCGGCGGAATTGTTTCCACACCGATTATTTGCTTCCGCTCATTGATCGTGCCCTCCTCTAACTGATGACCCCTTGCAATCGTATCCTTATGGCTTTTTGAAAATTTATAAATTTAGCTACGCATATTGCTGTAATCAACGGCTCAACATATTACCAATCCACCGCTCAGCGCACTGTACTCGGACCATCGCCTGATGCTGTCGAGCACATTCAGTATGGTTTGTGTATACATTAAAATTGCTAAAGACTCACCTTCGCTTTGAATGCTGGAGTGGAACCCAGATTCACTCTGCATTCTACTCGTTTTTACTTTACAATCGACCAGGCTATACACGCATTTCGAACCAGGTCTGTGTTAGTTGTTTCAACCCTAATCCTCCTCTCAACACGTTTCTTGTTTACTTTCTGCGGACTGGCCAGGAACTGCTCCTACTCTCAATATGTTGAGCTATCTCTTTTAGGTGGTCGACAATTTCGGTTGCCTCCTAAGCTACCTTAGTGTTGACGTTTTAATGAACGAAGCCCCTTTTTGCACATGTAAGGCTCATGTTGATTTTACTAATCCTCGTGACCTCAGTCACTGTCTGATGGGCCGAGTTTACAAGGCTACGTTAAGAGCTGTCTTCGAGATATCCAAATCTTGTCTGTTTTTAATCGCCTATGCATTGGAAGCATCAATGATGCACCGTGGTAATTACTACTGACGACGTTCGTCGACGAACTTTCATATCAACCCGCCCTTCTTGACGTTTAGCTACAATTTCACTGCACAGATGGTGGTTTGTTCACGGGCTTCGCATTCTAGCCCAGCGTTTACCTCGCCATGCTCATCTGTATGCACACAGAAGTCGGCTGGAAGCGAAAACAAGATGCTCAACTTATGAATTAGAGGCAAATTATAAAGACGATCGGACCACATTTGGCTATGAGTTAGCACTCTTGATTCCCAGATTTGTGCCTCAAGAGCTAGAAACGCACTTGCTTGGAATTGTTTTGGTATCTGACCAAGACTCACACCTGATAGCGGTTTTTGGGACTACTGTCATTTTAGTTGTGATAGCTATGCTTATCATATTCAACGTGTGTTCTCGGACCGAATTACGTTACACACCAAGAAACCGATCACTTCAGCCGACCTGTACCCCTTCTTTGACATATGCAGTTTTACATCACCTTCTGGACATTGACCTCATTACCGACCCCTTAATGAAGTGTGCAGCTGCAACTAAGTTAATTGCTTTTGACAGATATGTTTCCTACCTTTGGTTTTCCCTTCTCATGGCCGTAATCATTGGTAATCATAACACTTCGCAACCTCTTTTTTGACTTTCACCTTTTATTCCGCTCTCGGTATCTATGAATGAGTGCTTTATTCTAACAGACGATTTCCAAGTTATAACCAAATACCTAGCAGGGTGCCATACTCGTCTTCCATCACGATAGAACTGTGCCTTAACGTTGTGCGATGGTTTGCCTACTTCTTCGACAGGTTGAGCTATACTCGTGTCACTCTTGAGAGCTGTGCTTACAATACTAATCCATGATTTGAGGTTAGATGAGAGCAGTATCCTAGTCTCCAAGTTGGCGGTTGGATGCTGGATGGCATTCATTTGTTAAAACCGGCTCATTGCCATCTTCCCGCTACCTTGCGGCCATGTTTTGACCTGCCGACTTTGGTTGGTGACTTCAATCATTCTTACCTTCGGAGTTGGGTGCTATGGCAGTATCCAAACTCACATACAACCATGAATATCTCTTCATATTCGACAGTGTCTACGCGACAGTGAAATCCCCAAGGATGTTGTCTCGTCTGGTGCTTGTATTCGTTGTAAATTGTTGACGATGTGTGTCTTCCTTGACTGAATTTGTTTGCCTAAGGGATTTATGTTTCGCAGGGACTCACCCCCCATTCCTAGGGTCCTCAGTGGTTGTGTGACGGGGATGTATCCGTTCGAATTACCAATGTGCTGTTGTTCTTGACGATAATAATAATACTAATAACAGTAATGCTTATTAGTCATTCCCCATAAAATTCCTTCTTGCGAAAATCATCGAGGTACTAGCCTTGCTTCCCATGCATCCCAACTCCGATGACAGTGTTCTCTGTAAGAACCGAATCACTAAAAGCCAGGCTGGCTTCAGCCAGGATCGTGGTTGTATCGACCACACATTTATTCTTCGCATAGGTTTATCGCATAGATACCCGTACAGACGACCGACTGTAGTCGGTTACCTTGACTAGCAAGCCGCATTCTGTCCTGTTGACTGCGCTAACTTGTTACTTTGTAGGCGCAGGCGTCCCGTGGCTGGCCACAGTGACAGGCAAATCCGAAACCGGATGCCGCCAACCATGATAGCCTGAAGCCAAGCGGCACGAAAATCCCGAGACCTTACGGGTTACAGGAGATTCATATGGCCATTGTTCTCATTCGCCCCGTGGTTAATTTGCCCTAACATGCATTCGCACAGTGGCTTGTTGAAATACTTGCACCAGTCGTACAGCAGCGAACACACACTACAGCCTACATAATGGCTTTCAATTCATTGAGAACATCAAATATTACAATATTAAGGAGAGAAAGTAATGATCTCCCTTGACGTTGTTTCCCTTTTCGCAAACCTTCCTCTGCTGCAGATAGTCGATTACATATATGTGACCATATAGCGAATTCACGAATAGAGCTATGTGTGTGTGTGTCCAAGTGCGTGCGTTGAAGCGCCTCCTTTTGTGGCGTACCTGTAATAGAGAGGTAAGCGGAGCCAATGCCCAGATACGGGGTCGCGCGCAGGCGTACCGCGGAGCACGTGAGCTGTCTGCTGCATGCGAAGGTCACTAGCACGAGCGTGGAAGGACCTTCGACTGTTTTGCCAAATTTGGGAATCGGGTGCAAACTGATTGACCAGCAAATACAAGCCCGAGTCAACGGAGGCGAACCATTCTGCCAAATATGGAAAATCCGTGGGACGGAATTAACTCACATTGGCTGAGAGCCAAACGCTTCCAAAATTAGTGTTTCGTTCACCAATAAATAGAACTGACCTATCGTGTAGAATAGACTCCCTGTTACCGAGCCTTGGCCTTCTGTATTCCGTCGGTTGGTTGGGCGCGTGACTAAGCAATCAAGCGGTCGTAGTCTTGCAGGCGCAGAACAGCAGCAGTGCAGCAGTACGAAGGCAGCTTTACAACAACCTGGAACGTGTAGTTCCTTTTTAACGGTAAGTACTACGGGCAGAAGTATGGTGTTTCCATGGGATCTCCACTCGGTCCACTGTTGCCTGACATTTTCATGGCGAAATTAGAGTCCACCAGGCTACAAACGGAGGTGAACACCTTTGAATGCTTCCGCCGTTACGTGGATGATACCTTTGTCGTGACTGACAAGTGCATCAACCTATGTAAATTCCTCTACCAGTTTAACCTGGCCTATGCAGCGATGCTGTTTACGTTTGAGAAGGAAACAACTAATCGCTTGCCATTTGTTGCCTTGCCGCTAGTCAGAAGAACAGACGGCTCCATCCAACGTCCTGTCTACCGGAAAATACGTAGAGCGAACAACATGCCAACTTTAACATCTTTCTTCCCCTGCGATATAAGCGAAATCTGATTCACCGTCTAATATCATGGGCACGTAAGATCTGCACAGAAGACATGTCAAATTATGAATTAGCATTCATTCAATATATGCTGTGTGAGAATGGGTACCCCGACAGATTCATTTTTAAAAACATTCAGAAACGTAATCCGGTACCGCTCTTGAAGGTCGAAAAAAAGAACTATCCGTAAGATTGACTTTAAAAGGAGATGCAACCGCAGAACGCTTATCTAGGAGCCTGTCATCTGCAGTTAAATCCACTTTCCCAGCGGTGACCGTGAAATAGACGTTCTCCACCGAACCGCTCAATTGTGCGCAAAACAAGTACACGCCGCCAACGCTGATCGGTTCAATGACCAGCTATCGATTCGAGGGCGCCTGTGGCGCAACTTATGTCGGTCGAACGACGCAGCACCTATCAAAACGCGTCAATGCGCATCACCCACATTGGTTACGTCAAGGTGACACTGGGGCTATTAACTCCATCCTGGCTCACCTTGTCGACACCGGGCATCAAATAGAAATGTGCCGTGTATTTTGGATAATCTGCAGCATCCCGCCGTTGGATTCGAGAGGCTTTCGCCTCCATATGCTTGCAACAGCCGACGCAATCGGTATTCGCTTCTTTCAACCTCTGTTATGTTCTCAAAAAATACTAATCCAGACTCTGCAGTTGTTTTGGCCAGCGGAAGTAGAGGACGCTGACGCCAGTTGCGCTGAATACTGAGCATAAAGAGCGAGCAGATAAAGATCTATGTCGCTCCATTGTAGGTGGATCTAGCACATGCGCGGAATCACGACACTGATTCCGGCGCGGTGGCAGCATATTGCAGCTGCACTACATTTTATCCGGGTGCGATGCACTCCCTATACCTGTAATCCGCAAAGTGCGCGCCAAGAAATTTCTTAAGTTCCGAGGGAAAACGCAACCGCCCATCAGTTCATGAACCTGGCGAGCACGTGATTTGATTCAAGTAAATTAATCCGATCAATTTTACTCCCACTGCTATTTCCCTTATGTGATTGTACTGGTGTAATGAGGAATCACCGAAAACTCACTTGACGAAATTCCTTCAACGGAGTGTTCTCCGGACACCAGAGAGAGTTGTCATCCTCGTCTGAAGCCTTCAACGTATCGGCGAAATGTAGTGGTCAGGTCAGGTCAGATGGACGATAGAGGCTTCTGCCTAACGAGCGTCCAGTTCTTGTACCGGTAAGTGAAGCGGCCCCCGGCACTTCGACGTTGGATTGTCTCTTCTTGCTTCTGCAAAGGAATGAAGCAAGAACAAAAACAATCTCTGCACTTTCATGTGTCAGCATCAAAATACACTACATATTCCAGTACAACTACAATATCTCTGGAAAAAGGATGGACCAACAATTGTCTAAGCCCCTTTTGAAGGCCTCTACGGTCTCCGACTTCACTAAATCAGAAGGAAGTTTATTCCACTAGTTAACTACTCGGTTCGTAAAAAACTTTGCCCTGATGTCCAAACGAGCTCTGTGATGTTTGAGCTTCAGGCGATGCCC
This sequence comes from Dicrocoelium dendriticum, assembly GCA_944474145.2. NCBI lineage: Eukaryota > Metazoa > Platyhelminthes > Trematoda > Plagiorchiida > Dicrocoeliidae > Dicrocoelium > Dicrocoelium dendriticum. Next base: position 2,768,680 of record OX104062.1, read on the forward strand.
GCGCAGATGGTCTGACGTAGCCAACTCAAACAGATGGGTGGAACTAATACCACTAAGTCCCTTTATGATCTTAAACGTCTCTATCAAATCTCCTCTCAACCTACGCCGTTCCAGGGAAAATAATCCTAAGCTACTTAGACGATCTTCGTAAGACTTCCCTCGTTGACCTTCAATCATCCTGGTCGCAAGTTTCTGAATCTTCTCTAGACAAATGATGTCACTCCGGAGGTACGGTGCCAAGGCCTGAACACAATACTCCAGATGTGGCCTAACCACTGCTTTATATAACGGCAATAATCCTTCTGCTTTAGTGTTACTCAGCGCCCTCCTAAGACGAAATAACTCGTGTCGTGCTTTATTGGCAGCATGGCGACACTGTGCCGAAGGCTTAAAATTGTTCGCTACGATGACACCTCATGTATCCACAAAATCTTACTCTTTTTATCCGGTATCACTATAACTGCTTGTATTATATCTATAAATTTTCCTTCCAATTATAAACCTTCGAATCCCTGTAAAACCTGTCATACTTCTTTGTGGGCACAGTTTATCGAAACTTTCACAAGTACCCATGTCATCGATAGTCCTTTTATCTGGGATATTAGTAAACAATGACGTCACATCGAATGAAAATAGCTGCTTGTTATCCACATTTTGACTTCTAATGCTGGTGCTGAACTGGAATGTGTCCAGAAAACTATGGGTGGCTAGCTTCCTCCTCGTTAGTTCCAGTAGTTCTGCTAACCACTTTGGGAACATATGCTACGGGGAGTTACTCATATCTAGCAAGGATTGCGGAGGGGCTCTTCTTTATGTATCTTGGATAATTCATACAGTCTTAGAATAATGGTGCCGACGGAACGAATTCTTTCGCATGTTAGAAAATCAATTAGCCCATTTTGTTTCCTTTGTTTAAGAGATTTAGATATGGGTTTTCCAGTCGTCAAGGTTTTGTGCTTCCCATTGGCTACTTTCACGAACATAGAGGAATCCTAAAATAACGCTTATCTTATGGTAGCATTCCGTTTTTTCCTTAATAACACTACCCGTGCATTTGTCTGGTCTTGATACTATGATCTTTTCATTTTTCTTCAGAACTTTTAGCTTGTCTAAATGCTCTCTTGTCAGCGACTTCCTAGTTGTCGTCGTGTGGGGCATATGCTGTTAACAAAATTGAACTAGAGTCGCCTTAAACTTTTCGACATTAATTCGCTTATGGGCACGAATTCAGTAAACAAATTCAATAATAATAATAATTCAATAAAATTTGAAACCTAGGGATAGCGCTTTAAGTATAGTACTAAGTAACTGCAATGATAAAAGTTTGAGAATATTCCGCTCAGGTTCCTTCGGAAATTCCACTCTGAACTTGGCGTGGCTGATGTGCTTGTTCAGTTCCAGCTCCTTTTCCTGCTATCGTTTTGATGCAATCCGCTGCACGTAATAATCAAATAATGCGTTTTCATCCCGTTAGATGATCCTGCCTCAGCGGTGCACCGTGTCGTTTTCCAATCAATCTGCTTATTTCCACCGTCCACGAATCCCTCCTTTAAGACCAGACTCCATAGTGCTTCCTAGATGGTGTTTACGTGATTTCGTCGGAGCGTAATGAAATAGCTCTTTGGATATTTCCCACGACCGATGCAGTTGGTCAGAAACTGCGAGGGTCGCCCGGTGCCCTACGCAAACTCGAGCCCGCGACCTAAGATTACAAGGCAGGCTTGTGATCCTTAAGGTAACGGTCTACCCCAGCATCGGACTTAACCGCTGGTAGCACTTATTCGTGTGCGGGTAGCCTGGAGCGCCTCGTCGTCTCAGGTTGGCCTACTGTTTACTTTCGCTTAGGTTGTCGTTCATTCCAATCACTGGCATCATATCCAAAATGGGAGAAATTTGTCATGGTCACTTCAAGTGGTGACTACGAAAGCCATGAAAGGATCTGGGTCCCTTAGTTGAATGTAGACACATTTTATGCCGGTTTAATGACCTGTTTTCTTTGCAAGCCTGTAGCCTCTCACCAGACTCAACTGGATTCTGTGGATATCCTGTGTTTTATCATCTTATCCCCTGGGGTACACTTTGCACATAAGGATTGTTCAACATTCTGCTGAACTGCGACTGACCGCCTTGCGTTGCCTTCTGGTACTTCATAGGTTGGCTCACTCTTTGCCTTATGGCATACACCATTGCTCCTTGGCTAGTTCTCTTCTCAAGTCATCTACCCAGCAGGTATATTCCACATTATTCCACTATTCCTCAACAAGTTATCTTTACCTTATACCTTGTTGTTTTGCAGGTTCGCGCTGCTACACTTGACTGTGTGGCTGTCGTTGCACACATTCTGGGTCCAGGCAATTTGTCACCTCTGTTGGCTGCAGTCTCTGAAGCGGACTCACGTCTTTCCACGCAATCATCCACTTCCAAAGATCCCTATGTGACCGAAGTACCGACCAGTGTATCTGCACATAACACTGGTAGCTTATTGGAAGCTGTCCAGCGCCGTTTGGCTCGACGTCAGCTACCCCAGTTAGACAGTCAAGGCCGCGTGATAAGAGGCTTCTCTAGTCCGACTGAATCCGGCCTTTCTACAATCATTCGCAATGGTGGATCTACCGGCTCACTCGACCGTAGCGACAGCGGTATCGCGGCTCTATCTGCCGACCTCGAGACTTGTGTACCAGCCGTCAGTCCGAGGACATCTTCCAACTGTACCATGAGATCCACCGTAACAACTCACCCCACTTCAAAAGGTAAGTCACGAGTTAAGCACTTATTGTTTATTTTGCGTTTTCCTCTTCTATTTACATATAGATCTGCTCGGTTTGCCAGTGAGTCTAGTCGCCTTGTGTTTTATTGGTCTGATATTACACGTACTAAAAATAAAACAGACCAGCAGTGGAAGTAGTGAGGCGAAAAGTAAGCCGGAACATAGTTGAACACGCCAACATCCGGGTTACACAATGTCGCAACTGGAAACCAAAGGTCGCATCCTACAGCGTCACTAAAAGTCAGGCAACGTCAATTTACACACGTTTCATCACCTCTACTGTCTACCTCTTGGCTTCCCACTGCACCTCAGCTTTCCCATGATACAGCTGGCGCCTCCCTTCTTTTTTTCTCTCCCCATTTCCCTCCATATTCTTCCCACCTAGTTCCCAGTTCACCTGACTTAACCTACTTACCCAAACCCTAAGCCCCACTCCAACTCACCACCCGAGCGATTGCCTGACGCAATTGTATGCCTCCATGAAAGCGTTCAAAATCGGGTGCTGATACGTGCGTCAATGTGCGTCCCGGACGATGCGTTATGCTGATCATCATGACACTCGATTTCTACGGTACTGATATTGCCGCACTCAGTGTGAGACGGCTTGCTTACCTAAGCAAGCTGCACGAGGATGGTTCTGGCTATACTCGGAGGGGAACGCGACCACATCACCACGTGAGCATGGGGTTGGATTTGTGCTATCCGACCGCATAAATAGCCAGCTGATGGCAGAATCGATTGACATCAGCTCAAGATTGGTTGTACTTCGTGTACACATTAGGCGTCGTAGGATTGCTACTTTTATTGGCATGTATTGTTCCGCCATGTCATCCTAGTGACACGAGGGATCAGTTTTGCGCTCAGTTGTCCTCCGTGACACGGTCTGTACCGAAGAGCGGCCGGCTATTCCTACTGGACGATTTCAACACACGCGTTGGGCTTTATGCTTCGGCATGAACAGACGTCATCAGACCGTATGACATTGACTCAGCCCATTGGAACGGTAATCGCCTGCTTCTACTCTTCGCCACTCACTGCCTAGCGATCTCAACCACTGGTGACATAGCAACTTGGACGCACCCACGGAGTGGTCACACTCACCTACTCGACTGTGTCATCGCAGGCCAACGTGACATGCCTGAAATGCACCTAACAGGTGTACAGTGTGGAGATGAGCGTGGAACTGATCTTAAGTTTGTGCGGACCAAATCGTACATATATGTTCGTGAATTATTGCATTGTTCCTCTATCATGAAGCCCTAGGTATGTTTTAGAGGGGGATTGAACTGCTAACTGCGATCACTGCCACTCTTGGCGATACCGACTCCATTTCTTCACTCAGCGACCAATGGCACCCCTTCACAGAACCGCTGACCATCGCGATCAGAGAAATGATCGGGCGTGAAATGTGTGCGCCGCAACTGGTTTGATGAAAATAGTGCGACCATTTGTGCATTGGTATGAGTGAATAATGTAGCTTTTGCATGGAATGTGGAGTGCACTGCCGACTTAGTGAAGAGAGTACATTTGCAAATTGCGTAGGTGTCTCAATCGGGAGCTCTGTGACAACAGAAATGTGTGGTGGATGGAGAACACAACGCAAATGTTATGCTACACCGAACGCTGTCAACATGATTAATTCTTCAACTCATTGAAGGCGGTGTATGGACCCACTTTGCAGCCGCTAAGGACGCTGATGGATGATAATTCAGGCGCAGTCTGCACACAGGCTGCAGGCATAATGCAAATCTGGCGAGCGCATTTCGACGGGGTCTTGAGCACCCGTTCAGAGTTTGACTGGCCTATGTTGCACGGGCCACAAAAACAACATATGAAAATGTGTTTTACCGATGCACCGACGTTGCATGAGACGCAGAGAGCACTAGTTCCACTGCGTAACGGCAAGTGCGCCTGTGTCGATGGCATACCGCCAGAAGCGTTGAAACACGACGGACCCACGTTGGTGAATGCGCTGCATCATTTGGTGCAACGTGTGTGGTTTGAAGATGAACTGCCGGTTGACTTGCGGGATGCCTTTATTTTAATACTGTACAAGGACAAAGCTAGCAGGCAATGCTGCATGAATTACCATGGTATCAACTTTCTGCGTTTTGTGGGTAAATTGATCTCACGAATGATGCTCAACCGCCCGCCACTCAGGTTGTTGAACTGAACGCGCCGGAGGAGCAATGTGGATTCCGTTGGAGCCGTAGAACCGTAGATTTGGTGTTCCGGCTCATCAGTTGTATGAACAATGCAGAGAGAAACCAGTCGTTGCACGCTGTTTATAGACTTCACCAAGGCAGTTGACACGGTTAACCGACAATCACTGTGGCTGGTGTTCGGTCAGTTTGGTTGTCTGAGTAAGGTTGTGAGTTTAGTTGAATGTCTACACAGTGATATGCGGGCTTGGGTGCAGCTCTTTGGACAAATGTTGGATGACTTTGCTGTTGTCTCTGGTGTGAAGCAAGGCTGTGTCTTCGCCCCTGTCCTGTACTTTTGACGCTGCTTCTGATTACGGTGTTCATGTGCAGCACCGTATTGATGGTGGCTTGTTGAACATCCGTCGTTTCGGGGTGACAACCCTAGTCTGTGAGACAACTATCCGTATGTTGCTGTTTACAAACGGTTTTGCGTTCTTTGCACGCACTGCGGATGAGTTGCAGCACATGACTTGTGCTCTGTCTTCCACAGCAGCCGAATTCGGGCTCATCATGACTTCTCACTTCGTTCTGTCAATAACAGTTTTGCAGAACATATCGGATTTAATCCGTCATATTCACGAGAGCAGACCACTGATCCTCACCTGTCCTTCATATATGTCCATCAGTTGCAAAAGCGTTCTGTTATTCTCTTTGAGATAGGAGTTATCATGCCGATTTAGATTCATACGAACTTGAGTACTTCTGATACTCATGATTTCCAAATTAACCAGGCACGATTACAGCTGCTGTACACGTTGGAGGAGAGTTGACACCCATCCACATGCTTCCCAGTCTTATTCCTTCGATTTTTGCACTGGACATGGGGTGTGTGTGTGGTGTCACCCATGGTCTCTCACATCCTCTAGCACAGTTTTGCCCTCTTTGTAGTCAGTGAGCAATTTGACAAGCAAACTGCTGTCGTTTTGACGACTATAACGTGCTGGTTTACTCCGAATTGTTATTTCTTGTGCCTTTGGCCTCCATCGCATCGCCATATGGGTAACGCGGGTTCGCTGTTGTAACGCAATGCCACAGATTACCTCCTTGTCGTTAGAGATTTTACTCAAGGTTCTGTCACCTACAGCTCGAACCCAGTTTATTTGAGAGCTTTTGCTAGATGCTCAGCTGATCCACCTTTTGCATGCATTCCTTTTTGTTCAGCCGAGGTAAATGGCTTTGACCGCTCATTTGATTGGCGTGGAGGTAGATTTCAACAGTTTTTTAATCTTAAGATTCGTCCATTATGTTGTGTGGATTAATGTAACTGTTTCCTGGCAAAATTCACCTATTCTGAAGTTTCTCGCTATCGGAGTATAAAACACACCGGTCAAGTAGTGCAGTATTACACGTATGGCATGACTTTATCTCGACTTCATTTTAATACACAGTCCCATGTGGTGATCATTCTTCCTGTGATGGTTTCGTCTTTAGTGTTAACTATCTACCTTTTCGACCGTTTTGTCTCGCAGGGCTTCGCCGCCGTCCAAGCGCTGTATGCAATCGTACGCGATTACCTTGGAATCCACGAACGGCTGTTAACGGTAACTCCGTCGCTTCTTCCAGTGGTGTCTCTTCAGTCACTTCACCGCGCGGTCCCGACAGCAATTCCAGCAGTGCCACAGGAACCCGCACAACGATCACTACAGAGACGGAATCTGAGCACGAACGAGATGTACGTATTCTGTCTTTTTGTCCCCACAACTTTTTTGATCAGCCCAGCTTCCGCGTACTCTTTTTCCCCTTTCTTCACTGCGCTGTTGCATTTCGGTCTCTTCATGTCTGTCTAGATCACAGGGGACTGCGTTTCCCCTGATTTTATCCCCCTGAGGTTTCCCGGGCCACAAGCACCAAAATCCGCCCAAATATGGCCAACTGGTCGCAACCGGCGAAGTAACAGAGCTACAGGACCAAAGAGTGGTCCTAATGGTGGATCAGCGGCAATGCAGTCTAAAAGCGTACCCACATCGGGTCGAATTTCGCCCATCTCTTTTCATGTGAGTCGGCTCAAACATATTCTCCGTCTTTGCTACCGATATTTACATCCTATTCATCTTTGACTGGACATTAGCTCATCTCATCACCGTCTACTGTCTTAAATTCTGTTGTGTCGGAGTCTTGCGATTGCTTCCATCCACTAACGACAGTGAGAACTCGAACGACCAGAGACAAACACCCAGCGTTTCTTGTACCTAGGCAAACTATTACGTTATATAGCATGACGCAGAAGAGTGAAAACCAACTGGAGTACGAAAAGCATGCGGACAAGTAAAGCCAATCAAAACTGAACAAATGTGGAACCGATCCGGTGCACACAGCGAACGGAAAGTGAGTGTGAACGTCAGAGCGGGGCCGCGATCTGTAGGCAAACATTACGACTCTAAATAGCCAATAGTGGTAGCGGAATGGTACGTTAAAATGAACATCAGTGAACCACCGGAGCCAAACAAAAGTCTGCAGTCATGAACCGTTGCACAAGCATACCTTGATTTTGATTATCTCTCTAACAAATTCCTTTTGTGAACACGTCGGCCGGTGGCCGAATGATATGCGCGTCTGCTTTGCTACCATTAGGTCACCGGTTCGAATCCGCGTAGGGGCGGGAGTCCTCGCGAAATACTCAGCCCACGCGCGACTGGTGGTGCTCTCGTGGCAGCGAAGCCCCGTTACGACGTACGGCTGGCGATTTATTATTATTATTTGTGAGCACCGTTTCATTGTTATTTTTTGTCATTTTTCCCCTCCTTTAGGATTCGCTAATATCCGTTGACCCAAGTCCCCCTCTTCCTCGCACTCCACGCGGTTCCTCCGTTCTGACCGCCTCGGATGTCGAACCTTGCACACCTCGCCGCAAACCTCTCCTGGAACCACTGAAGCACAAGACTGGTAGGATATTTCCCTAACCCCCCAAAGTGCACTTTCACACTTGCCCACCATGTCTTTTTTCACTCGCTATGACTTCACATTCGCTCTCAACTTGGTCATTTGCATGATGGACGCTTTCTCCCAGGTTATCGACTCTTTCTTTTGATGTGTAAACTACGCCCTAAGCAGACATTTCCTGTTAAGATGCCCGCATATTGCTAACAAAGCACTCTCACAAGCCGTTCTCTATCTTGTAGCGATAAATTGGCATCGGTAAGACGGATTCCTCACAGTTTTCACTACCCCATATCACACTCAGCCTCCCTTCGCTGATAACCCAGCTTTAGAGATTTTTCCGCAAGACGGTTCGATTAAGGGGTGACTACAGCTGTGGCGCTGGTGCCGACTTCAAGACATGTATAGTAAAGTCTCGAGCTACACAGAACCTGGCTCGCGTGTACTCTAGCCTGAAAGGTGAAGTCAACCAACGGCACGCGGTTTAGTCGTCGGTGTCTTCATTTTTCGCTTCAAAGCTTTTACTTATCTTAAATTTTATGTACCACCTATGCCCGGTAAACAAAACAAAGTTCTCCGCCGCAAGCAATGATAGGGCATACGTAGCACGTACTTTGACCAGTGCAATTCATTCAACATTATATGTCTTTCTAAAGTGTCGAGCTGACTGTCCCTGCCCAGTTCTTACCTGTGCACATCATCGATGTAGACACGCTGGTATTTTCCTAAATCAGCAAATCTCCGCTGACAGCGATGACCAAAGACTTGAGGTGTCTAAGATCCTCCGACCAAAGGCGCCAAGCCTCGCTCTCACAGAGAAGTGAATTCATCACTGTGATCCTGTACACATGGCCCGTCACACCGACGAATTCTGTTACTGGTGCTACAACTATCGTCATTCATGAAACATGTCCTTCGCGACATGTAAGTTATTTTTGGGGTATATGCATTCGTTGTTGCTAATCGCATCTTTCTAGTTCTTCGTCAGGGACCCTAAACATTAGGCGAGGAGAGTTCACTTGATACGCGTACATCGTGTCAACGACTGAGACCGTAGTGTCTTACGACCGTCAAACATAGAGACGGTACCATTTGCATTAGGCAAATCACCTAGTTCCTTTTGACATCCCCTCAGTGCGTGCCTGCATCGGGAAACTTTACGTGGTACACTACTTGTCGGATCTACTATAAATTCGATCATAATTAGAGAACCTTGTCAACCCTAATGGACATCACTTTTTGATACGATGTCCAGAAATTCGCTTCCTACCTTGACCCGGCCGGTGATGTTCAAGTATAAAGCACGTAAAAAATATTTCATGAGAATCTCCTATTAATAGGTCGAATGAAATGCAGCGATCCTCGGAGGTGAACCTATCCTTGGAACCGTTATTCGCCTACTGCAGAGTTAAAGGATGGTCTACACAGCTCCGTCCGAGACGGAAAGCTCTCTTTTCTCTGTCAACTTACCCCCGTTTCGCTGTAACACACACACACACACACACATATATATATATATATATATATATGTTTAAGTGTAAGTTGGTTTAGCCCAACTGCGTACTTGATAATCTTCTCCTTACTTGCACACGTCGTTCACGCAAATTGTGGTAAACTTGCGTAATTTTATCGCGTGGTATTTTTTAACTAACTTTCGGACATTTTGTACTTATCACGGATTCACTTATAACCAATTTCTTCTATATGCTCATTTAGCGACTATTTATGTCGTCATATGCGTTTACTTTAATCGATATCGGCATTTCGAATGATTGGCTGTTGCTTGATATACCCGGTGTGGCTGCGCTTGATGTGCATGTTGACAAGGTACCTACCTGTCTATTACCCAATACCTCGTCCAACTGGCTCCAGGAGACAGTTGGTCGTTGCTGGATGGGACTTGGTGTACAACCCTTGTGGCCGTGCTAGGCTCGAAGAGTGGTTCCATGCACTCAGTGTGGAGCGGACTACGGTCCAGCCACCGCCTTGTGTGCGCTTGATCCCCAAATACAGTGTGCTTGTGTTTGTCTGTGAAGGAGTGTCGGCCGGCTCCGTTGATGAAACGTGGTTCCCATCCACTTGTCTCCCGGTCTTATTCCTTCGGGTTTACACTGAATATGGGGTGTGTGGATGGAGCTGTGTGTGGTGCAGCGCAAACCACCCATAGTCCCTCTGTAGGCGGAGGCGTCCTGTGGCTGGCCACAGTGCCAGGCAAATCCGAAACCGGATGCCGCCAACTCGATATATATATATATATATATATATATATATAATGTTGTATGCGCGGAACACCTTTCGGTTTGCGTATCGTTTCTATTGGCTCATCGGTTTTGAGTTCGTCACCGATTAGCTTCATTCCTGGTTTTCTGTTGAGCCGTATTGCGGATTGTCCACCTGGGAAATGTTTGCTTTGAGCCGAGTAACAGTATGTCTGAAAGTGCTTCATTGTTTATCTTCTTATCATAATTTGCTTCTTATGGGATATTCAACACTGCTTTCTCTCTCTCTCTCTCTCTCTCTCTGACTTCACCAGGTAACCATAACAGTCGGCAGTTATCGGTGCATCCGCCTGTGCCTCTCTATTTCTGCTCCTACCTTGTCGATTTTAAGTAGGACCATCGTAAAATGTCGTCGTTGGTCTTGTCCATTGTTTTGAGCCCCGAACCGGTAATTTGTTTGTTCGAACTTCTAGTCGCCGTGTGTAGCTGATTCGCGTCATTATCGCTTAATAGGTTTATCTCGCTGTGGCTGCGACTCTTCACAAGACACTTTTCTCCGAAGTGAGCTTGAGATGCATCACTCCGTCTGCAATATCAGATGTAAACCCTTAAGAAACCGCATCATGATGTGGCCACTGATTGAAACTCTGAGGAACCATGAGCTGCAGCCATACATGAAGCGGCAACTGTACTGTATTCCGGTCCGTGATGGTACCGCGCTTTTGGATCTGGTGTGGTCGCACAGTTTCTGCACCCCGACTCCAGGGACCGCCACCAGCAGTAGTCTCTGGAGCAGGACGTCATGGTATTGGACATCATATGTGTGTGTGCGCCCTGTCAGCATCCGTCTCGTACGCATTCATGCCGGACACACCATGCGAGGATAAGCACCAATCACGCAGTAATACATGCTCAATAACGATATGTGTATCGTCATAAGCGCCGGTAATTTTTTATTTAAGAGAATTTGAGGCATTTCTTTTGATAGTGTGTGTGGTGAAGTGATGAGCGTGTCTACCAACCACCACCAGGTCCTCGGGTCACCTTCAAATTGTGGTTATTTCAACTCGAAGCGTCTGAGTAAAGTCAAAGCTATTGGAGGATTATATGACTGAAGGGGTTCAGCAGTGAACAGTTCGCTTTGGATACTTTGATCCCACCACAAAACGGTCTGTGATTTGCCAATCATCTGGTACACTTTTCTCCCGCCACTGCACCACTGATATGCATTCCGAAGAGGTCGCTTCAGTTGTGGCTCTGGGTTTGCACTAGGCACAGAATGCACACGGATGGCGCCACATCATTCACCCATTGTCCTCCTCACGGACGTCCTCGAGCTATTCACCATCTCTATAATGGGTAACTTTGACAACAGGTGCTACCATAATTACTAGTCGTAAGTCGTAGCTGTCCCTATCGCTCGTTGGTATGGACTTCAGCGCGTTTTGCCAACCGCTGTGCGATCTCTGGTTTGTAACCATTACTCGACCAAATGCAGGCAATCTTGCGCGGGGTAATACGGCGGCACCATTGTGCATTCGCTCCGGTACAGTCACATAACGATCGAGCGAACCTACATTAGCCTTATTGAGAACGATTGATGAGTACCGTCAGGACCGGTCGTTGTCGCGGTCCGTTATCACCACCTAACATTCCTAGGGTCCGTGAAGTCTACTTGTTTTCTTATTCACACGTATGTTACAGCTAGTCTGCTTTGCATGCTTAATTTTAGAAAATCATAATAAGTGCTACACGAGTAATGCTATGACGTGCGCCCCTAGCATAACTTTTGGTCAGGTACAGAGCAACTTTCGCCCCGCCTGTTTTGTTCGATCACTTGGGCTCAATTAACTGAATGCCCCTTCCTTGTGCATTTTTCTTTCAGGTCCGCCATCAGTATTTTCCGCACGACCAGCTCTTGGACGACAAAGTGGCCGCTCGCGGCAGTCAAGCGCCATGAGTTCGAATCGCTCCGATTCTCGCGAAGTTACCGAGACACCCCCTATTGTAAGCGACCGCAAGCCTTCTCACACCTGCCATTCTCATCGCACCAACAACTCTCCAACCGACACGGCGGAAGCGTACCATGATGATTACGAAGAGGACGATGACAATGCTGCCGACATGGGCGATATCATCAATGACGACGAGGACGATGATGATGCCAGCATCTCCACCTTTGAAGGTCTGCAAAGTGCCCGCGGGACCACCGAGCAGAGATTGGATAACGACGAGAAATGTTGCACCGATACTAATCGTTCTGGTGGACCGGGAAACAGGGGTTTGTTGTGTCGTTCTGTGGATTCTGAGTTGTCCGGGGTAGGTCGCTAGAACAACTACTGTCGTTTCCCTTATCACTTAACGTTGGCCACGAGTGTTTCTCACTCGATTTCCTTCATCTGCGGCTTATCGCGCAGGTTGTTCTTGCTGCATTTTTAGTATTAGTAGTAATAGTTATTATTATTCTTATTATGATTTTGTTGTTGTTGTGAGTTTCTTTACTCCAGCCACTGAATTCGCTGCTTTATCTGATTCCTCTCCTACTTCAAGGCGTCAGTCATATTGGATGCTGATTGTGGATTTCTAAACCAGCTGTTCCCTTCACTAATACTCATTCATGCAGTGCATAGCTAGATTTCCTGGATGCTGCAACTTTAAGGCTATTTTATCAACAACACATTTTTGCGCGCAGTCCGGTGTCACACAGTTGAATATACGACGGAGAAGCTGTACTCACTGCATTTCGAATGTGGCCATCCCCCCACGAACATCTGATAACTGACATGGTATCCCAACCGGACACCGGTTGCACAAGTACTGTTTCACGTCCACTTCATAGTGAATAATGAGTCGGATTACTTTCCGAACTAAACGACTGTTACAAACCGATACGGGGAGTCGGGTACCTCATTCGACTGCGCCTAGTGGTTGTGACTCTTTGTCAATTCCTGTGTGACAAAAGCTGTCGATGAGGTGTGTGTGGGCAGTCTCATGCGTCCCATTCCCCACCCCCCGGTACGAGGGCGAGAGAGACGTTTTCGTTGAGGCTGAACTATACAGCACTGCACTGTGAGATCTTAACACAGGGACCGTGTTTGACCACCAACTTCTGTGATCATCATTCCACTAACTAGTCAGGGGTAAGAGATACCTCAGCTGTTGTGTGCAATACGACCCAATCAGCACTCCTCGAGAATGAGATTGTGGTTGGAGAGGAGGCAAAGTGTGAACTTTGGGGGGGGGGGGGACAAAACAACCCACAACCCAAACGCCAACGAGGACGGCTTCCGGACATGTCAACAGGCGTCGGTCATGGTTTTTGGTGTCAGCCATTTGTGTTGTTCAGCGACAGCCCCGCTTTTGCCGCACTGGAATGTGTGTTACGTTCAAGTCACCTACGGTAACCCACTCGCATGCTCATCGCATGCCGTTTAGCCTACTCTCTTGGCTTCTATTGTTTGTCAACAGTGCACCTTATTGGATGAAATTCCGAATGCAGCAAAGGGTTAGAGATGACCTTTTGACATGTGCACGCACGCCGTTGCTTTGACATAGACGTGACTAGATGATGACGTCTTCTTTTATTCTTTACTAACAGCCACACTCGCCTACCCTTTTTTGTGTGCGTGTGTGCGCATGTTCATGCATACGTACCCCGATGGAAATTTGCCTATTCCTTGCACATACCACTGAAGTTAACCGAAATGTAGTAGTATATAAGTACAGTACAGCATGTGAATGCTGTGCGCCATATCAAAAATTGGTCCGTTCGTCTAGTATGTTAATTCTACACTTGTCTGTGTGCCAGAGTGTAATCGTTTGTCCGCGTCACTGCGTCTCCGTGGCATATTTTACTCCAACTTTGTTCAATACTAACATCTTGGGTCTGAGTCTGTAAACAACAGAGTGTCTACTCGTTTGCTTTTCTTTAGAGATTAATCACACTGGAAATCGGTTTACTCGAACGTGAATGTATCAACATTTCTAAACTACATATTGTCGTATTTGCACAGGCAGATGTGTTGTGTCTACGGCTAGATGTTTGGCAGCCAATAGAGTTTTGTAAGTACTCTGCCCGATGGAACCCCACCAATAGGCTATGTGCTGTTGGACTTTTCTACCTTCCAAGCTGGAGTACACATGACCCACCTTGTACTTGGATCTAGATGGCTCGCGATCCACATATGTGACGTGTCTGCTGTCCTCTTCTAATCAGATAGGCTGTTTAATGTGTTTCCTAATACGTTATCTGCGGGATAATGACTGATTATGACGCGAGGTTGAGAAAATCGCAGGAAAGCTATTTCGCCGATGTCACCTTATCTTTGCACGATAACCAGGTGTTTGTGACCGTGTGTTGTCGACAAGGTGTAGGCATCTTGACCCTGAGTGTTTGCCTTTGGCACTTGTCTTTTTGTGCTAAGCCATCCTCCCCTTTTAGTATTCTCTGATCCTTTGTTCTTAATGGTTTTACGGAAACGAAGCATCAGTTCACATGGCTGCTGTACTGCCACCGTTGTTTTGTTCCGGCTCGAACCACTTTCGTTATCTTACTTTCGCTCGTGCATCCTTTTCGACTAAATTTTGAGTCAGCTTGACATTACTTAATAATTTACTCGGGTCCGAAGAATAGTGTGACAGATGGGTAGTTTTCACCGCCTCAGCGGCGCATTTTCGACCTCTTCATGGTCTTATTTATTTTTCCCACATTGTGTGCAAAGTATCCACCCATGTGTTTAAACTCTCTTACGTAATTATCTGGGTGTTCAGAGTTTGGTATCAAAGTTTCATGGCGTACAAATGCTCCGGAGCTATGGTCGGAGTCCATCGGACGAATTGTCTCTGTTTGACAGGACCATGTTCCACCGCGAACGCTTCGTTTTGGTATACCATTGCCATCATCTTACCATCACAGTTCGGTCTCTATTCCCCTTCTCCGTCACTTTAAGAACGATAAGGTTTGGCCGCCTTCTTGTCTACCTCCAGTTGTCTGCTTTCTTCACACCTTTTAGGTCACCAGCATTCGAAGCGCGGCATCTCACAGACGTGCATTGCGCCTGTTCGAGGAGGCAGAGCGTCGGAGGCGCCTGGAAGAATCCAATGCCAGAACTGGACCGGACGATATCACTTGCGAACCTACTCCTGTGTCTGTTGTAGATAGCAGTTGTCCTATGCCCACTCTTGCGCCTGCTGTCTCCCCCGCATTGTCAACACTTCGTCCCATAGCGCCCGGAAAAGCCACGGCGCACAGGTAAGGTGTTGATTTGTTTTCCACTCACTTTACAACACTGGTTTATGTGGGTTGGACTAGTTTAGCAGTTGGAGTTTGTTTGCGCTCCATACGCTTACCTTCAGCTGAGCCTCTGTGATGTATTCAACCGGTATCCCATATCGAAATAGTTTCCCAGATTGCCCTCCCTCTGTTAGAATGCCACCCCTATTTGTACATGCGTTTACGCTTATGTAACGCTTTTTCCCTCCCATATCTGATCACGAGTCGTGGATACATGTTATTTTTCCTAAATAATCTACGTACACCATCATGGATATAAAATGTTTTGGAAAACTGGTAGCTCGGGTTGATCATTCAGTTGCTCATTTGTTCGCCGAGCTGCGAAACTTGTTTGCAAACGTTTCACCGCCATGCGAGGCGGCATCATCAGTGCATAGAGATGTGGACTGTAATCTCGCTGATTGAATTGTCGGCCCGTGATCTGCGTGCAGGTGACTTTTCGAAAGTGACGGCATATATATATATATATATATATATATATATATATATATATATATATATATATATATATAGAAGCGCAGAGAACGACACCAGCCTTTGTACTCGCTTTTTGTTGATTTCACCAAGGCATTTGATACGGTGAACCGCGAGGCATTATGGCTGGTGTTGGGCAAGTTTGGTTCCCTCGTAAGTTTGTAATTTTTAATGAATGTCTGCACAATGGTATGCGAGCGAGGGTGCAGCTGAATGGAGAGACCTCGGATGACTTTGCAGTTGTCTATGGTGTGAAGCAAGGCTGTGTCTTAGCTCCTGCCCTGTTTAATATATATCTTCATGCCATGATGTCTTGTGCTTTTGAATCAGCTTGTGCTTACGGTGTTCGTGTGGAGCACCGTATTGACGGTGGGTTGCTGAACATCTGTCGTTTCGGTGCAAGAACTCTAGTCTGTGAGACAACTATCCGTATGTTGCTGTTTGCTGACGACTGTGCGTTGTTTTCACACAGCGCGGATGAGTTGTAGCACATGACTAGTGCTCTGGCTTCGACAGCGGCCAAATTCGGACTCACCATGAACACAAGCAAAACTGTCTGTCTCTTTCAGCCTTCGCCGGAGGTGCAATCTTCATTATTGCCGCAAATCAGCATTGGTGCTGAAGTATTGGAAACCACCTCCTTGGGAGTGTGATATCGACTGATCAGCAGCTACACGTTGAGTTGCGTAATCGCGTGTCGAAGGCAGCAGCGGCATTCGGTAAGCTTGAGTACCGAATGTGGAACAACCATCAGCTTAGCATTGGCACGAAGCTGATGGTGTACAAATCCATGGTACTGTCCGTCCTTCTATACGGCAGTGAAACGTGGACGATGTACCGTCGGGATGTGCGATATCTCGAGCGGTTCCATCAGCAGTGTCTGCGACGTATTTTGCGGATCGGTTGGGGCGCCAGAGTTGCAGACACGGAAGTGTTGCGCCGAAGTGGGATGTATGCAGTGGGCTGCATACTTTTACTGCGACACCTGAGATGGCTCGGTCATGTAAGCCGTATGGATTCGACGCGAATACCGAAACAACTTTTATACGGTCAGCTGAGTATAGGGAAGCGGCATGCTGGGAAACCAAAGTTACGTTACCAGGACATGATCAAAATGAGCCTCACACGTTCTAATGTTGATTGCAGATCATGGGAATCGAAGGCGGTTGATCGTGGTGCATGGCGCGATCTAATCACGAAGGCAGTTGCTGAGGTGCAGGAGAAAGCCCTCATGCATGCAGAGAAGAAGCGGCAGTTGCGGAAGCGGCAAGCACCAATGAATTGTACTCCATCGACATCGAGCGCATTGTGCTGTAGAACATGCGGTCGCGAGTGCCTTAGTCAGGCAGACCTAGTGAGCCATGAGAGAGGTCACTCGGGACCACTGCCGAAGCGCCGACGGGTCCAGCAGTGAACGTATGCAGCACCGGCTCAGCGTTTGTAGGCACGCTGAATTCGATTTACTAACCGCATGCTTGCATGCTAAGTCTCTTTATTTCAGATGGTGGGTTTGCGATTCTCTCCTAATGCCTTTCTTTCTCATATAAATGTCAAATGGGCCATGAGCTGTGCCATTTGGGGCCACTAGAGAAGCGACGACGGGTCCTGCAGAGAATTACGGCGATCCGGCGCAGCGTTTGTAGGCACACTGAATTCGATTTACTAACCGCGTGCTTGCATGCTAAGTCTCTTTATTTCAGGTGGTGCGTTTACAGTTTTTACCTTAATGCTTTTCTTTCTCATATAAATGTCTACCAGTACTATATTCCATTAACTTGCACACCTCGCCTAAGCCAATTGTATTCGATCTCCGTAGCATATTTGTGTTCGTGGCATTCCGTGAACTATACTTCCTGACCTCGTGCACTTAGCTAGGATTTGTTTGTAAACAACTTATTACATATGCTATTTAATTAAGATTTATACCACCGTTTCCTGATGCATTAATCGAGTATTTCTCTTTTTCTTTTCTCTCTCTCTCTCTCTCTCAAGTGTTTGGTTGTTGTTTGATATCCCCGGTGTGGCTGCGCTTGATGTGCATGTTGACAAGGTGCCTACCTGTCTATTACCCACTACCTCGTCCATACTGGCTCCAGGAGACAGTTGGTCGATGCTGGAGGGGACGAGGATGTATAATCCTTATGGCCATGCTAGGCTCGAAGAGTGGTTCCATGCACTCAGTGTGTAGCGGACTACTGTCTAGCCACCGCCTTATGTGCGCTTTATTCCCAAATACAGCGTAATTGTGCTTGCCTGTGAAGGAGTGTGGGCCGGCTCCATTGATGAAACATGGCTCCCATCCGCATGCCTCCCGGTCTTATTCCTTCGGTTTTTCTCTGGATATGGGGTGTGTGGGTGGTACAGCGCAGGCCATCCATAGTCCCTCTGTAGGCGCAGGCGTCCCGTGGCTGGCCACAGTGACAGGCAAATCCGAAACCGGATGCCGCCAGCCATATATATATATATATATATATATATATATATATATATATATATATATATATGAACTTGACCGAGCAACTACCACAAGTAAGTTACTAAGCATTTTTTGCATGACTGAGTTTCTATCGTTCAAACAAGCGTGACAGGCAAGGGGCTACTGATGGGCCATAGATCATTGTGCGAGCGTATAAAATTTTGTGCGCCGTAGTGTTCGAGAAGGTTTATACTCGTTCGGACAGCGCTCTGTGAAGGGGATGGCTAATATCGGTATTTTAGACGTTATTTTGCTAAATGAGTTGACTTGGTTAGCTACAGTGTTGTTACCAAGTTCCATCCTTTAAATGCCACTACACCGGGACAGATGCTTCACTGACTTGGCAATTACTCTGCGGTGCTTACTCAGGAGACCAGGGATGATCACGGGAGAGCAATACGTCCAGTAGGATGACACATGCAGTGGTTAACTGTTGGATCGACAATGGGTTACGGAAGAAGATCCGAGGCATGTAACAGAATGAGAGACTTCTAACTGTGGCGAATGTTTCGTTCATATGCAAGGACCACGTAAACCCACTGTTCGGTGTCCTTCCCAGGTATCTAACTGAGGTGACAGAGATCAGACATTCACCGTATATACAAAGCTGCGGACACTGGGTTAGGATTTACCGGTAGTCATTTCCCTTGAACAGCGAAACGGGGTTTGGGCCAAAATGTGAGGTTCTCCAGGACGGTTTGTTGTTTGGCCGATGACTATGCTTGGATGATGGACACCCAGGATTACGTCGTCCACACACTTCAGCGAGATGGCTACTTCATGAATGGCGATTGAGGTAACATTAGTGGTAAATAGTACTGAAGACAAAATGGCTGCCTGAAGAGTCCCCAGGGTTCATGGTGTGTAAAGAAACATTTTTCCCATTAACCTGCTAAATTTAGTTCATCTGCTAAAATAATCTGTCAACAGAAGAATAACAGAATGTTGAACTCCAGAACCTAATTGATCGTGCAACCGTAGTTCACAATTCTCACTACCAAAAGCGTTGCTAACATCCGGGAAGCAGATGCGGATGGATTTGTTTTCATTATCCATTGACGACTGCACAGTTTGTTCCAGACATGTTACTGCATCTAAGGTGGACCTTGCGCTGCGGTGTGCAAACTGTTGTGGATCATCAAAATCTGTCTTCTGATCTGAGATCCTTTTAAGAATAAGCCTTTCAAAGATTTTGGAAGCAACAGACATGCTAACCTTCGGTCGATATTTGTAGATCCCATTCATTTTTTCACTGGCGTGATGCTTTCGTCACTAAGCTCAACGTTCTGGCTGAGTAACTCATCATTCAAACACATCTCTTCGAGGGCCACTCACCCTGTCCGCTACGAAGCAACGATGCAGCACAGCTTATCGCGCTTGTTCATGAGATTACAAACGTTGGTAGTGGCTATACGCTGGTCTTGGTTACGAACTATCGGATTTGCATGAAGGGCGAGCTATAGGTTTAAGCGAATTCGTGTTTGTTTCGTTGCCACCCGAAACTTTCAACTATATAGATTTTTTTCTCCTTCACTGCATCGCCACTTTAGCTCAACAATGTCCCGTTTGAAGAACACTCGGACAGCTAAATCTATATCCAGACTAATGTGCATCCTTTCGCCTTTCAGCCTATTAAGCCGAGTCAGTGTTAGCCTCGGACTGGCCTCGTCGGCGAAAGTTGCCCGCATAGGTCTGCACTCAGAAGTGTTTTTGCCAAAGCGGATGTTATGTCTCGTTTTCACTCTGTCCTCACTCACATCGTGGAGCCTATCAACCAGATTATGTGGACCTCATGACCATAACGTGTTTGAGGACTTAGATAGTTGATCTCAAGTGCGTGAGAAATCATCAGATTCGATCGCGTCTTGTCATTCGAAGTGCTTCCTGCGAGAGAGGAGTGGACTAGAGCCTTAACTGACTTTGACTGTTGGTGGTCAGTAGCAGGAAGCTTCTGTTCGTTTCGCCGCTTCTTCCCTTTCCATTGACCCTCATTCATTAGACATTCATCTGCGTCATCTGCGCAAAGGCAGTGGATACTTAGCCTCATTTGGTGTCGTGTCTTTGGAAACATTAGGATGACGAGGTAATGAGTTATTAGAGGAAATCGAATGGGAAGAAGGTCGGGTCGAAACCTCGATGGACTTTAGGCTAGTTTGCGGGGCCTTAAGTCTAGAGCTACTAATGGTCAAACTATTTTTGGCCGCTATCTGCATTTGTAGAGGTTATACGTTTCTCAGACGGTATTCAACTGCGACAACGGCTACACAAAATTTGGATGAAATCGTGTTGAATGGAACGCAAGAGATTATGGGAATCGGTGAGCAATCCAACACAGCAATCAAAGCATGTGAGGGCTTTTGTTGTGTCCAAGAATTTTCGAACAAGAACCGCAAGGTGGTTCCTTCGGTATTTTGGAAAAATGGTGTAAAAATGACACAAAATAGTAAGACATTATTTTTTGTACAATCTCCGAAATCTTCAAAAAGATACCGCACAACATATGATCCCAGTATAGGCCACGTCTCCTGTGTCTTGTTGTTGCCGTTGTCTTCGTCTTCGTTGTTGTTGCCGTCATCGTTTTCAAAGCACAACTACACTGTTTTTTAACAGGTTAACGCCTGAATGTATGCATTTTTTGCCTCGTCATCTTTTCTGATTCCCCCGTCATTCCAACTGAGTCCGCCACACTCCCGTTCCCTGTTTGTGCTTGACTTGTGCTAAGTTGAACTGAATTCTACAGATCCGCGTCCACACGTCTTATAGATCTAATGCAGCATACTCATAAGACCTGAGCGAATTAATAACTCGTCCGCTTTACTACGCTCATGGTGTGAGCCTTGATATTGCGCCACGTCATCCATTGTATTGTGTGCGTCTGAAAGAGGATTTCTCTTCCCCCTTATATGAATCAGCAAACTACTATGTTCTCCCCTTTTTCCGTAGGCGTGGTATTCAGCAAATTGCGCCTCAGGCCCCACAACTTTCACACTCGGTTGCCCCAATCACAAATCAGCGCCATAGCTGTCCACCAATAAATTCAGCTTCCCACTCATCGGTATCTACAGATTCCAATCTACCAGCAAATAATTCGACCGAATACAATCCATACAAGGGAGCTTCGTTTCGGGAGAATCCGGGATACGCCGGTCTAGTAGTTGGACGTGCAGCGGCGAGCACAGTTCAGTGTTCCTCCACACAGGAACCACAGCGTTCGAGTCATTTTCCACCAACAGGCGAGAGAAAACCACTGAAAGGTAGGTGAAATCCCTGTCTTGCATGTGTTGGATCATTGCAACCTTTTGCCCGGCATCGGCCGCATTATTCGCCTTGTGTTTGCTGGAGGGTGTTAGCTTTTTCGAACCGAAGACCCTGCATGCCAGATGACACACTTACGGGTCGTGAACATCAGCAGCGGAGAGGCAATGCTCGCAAATTATTGTTGCAGGATGGAACCGATACGCCACCACCCGTTCTAGGTATCAGCGAACAACCACTGGAAGTGGCGAATCGGTTCACGTATCTTGACAGTTGTGTCACCTCTGGTGATCGCATCACTGAGGAAGCTGCTTCGTGTATCAGCAAGGTTCATGTGGTATTTGAGAGATCCAATCTAGGATATTAGCCTGTCCGTGAAATCTTGGGCGTATAACGCTGCGATAAGACGTATGTTCGGATCAGAGATCTGTTCAGTTTGCACCGAACTGATTAAACGGTTGCTCATGTTTAATCGCCGGTGATTTCGGAGCATTGTTTACATCTGGGGGGAAAACCGGTTGGTATTGGCAGGAAACTTTCTGGTGCCTCACCCGAGTGTTTCCTAAAGTCTAATATCATATTTAAAATATTGCGTCCCCTTTATCCACTTTACCATTGCAGAAAGAAGACAAATGTTGCGAGATGTTAACATTTCGATTCTTCTTCGAAGTCGTAAACACAGTAAAACATGAAACTAACGTTCATGCAATAAGAGAATCAACACCACGACAGCCTAACATATAGTCTCAATTGATACAATCGTGTATACTCATTCGTTTACATTTTGCATTTATTGTGTTTACTACTTCGCACAACATTCGAAATATTAACATCTCGCAACATTCGTCTTCTTTCTGCAATAGTGAAATGGATAAAGGGGACGCAATATTTTAAATATGATATTAGACTTTAGGAAATACTCTGGTGAGGCACCAGAAGGTTTCTTGCCAAATACCAACCGGTGTTCCCCTCCAGATGTAACCAGTACTCCGCAACCGCCGGCGATCAAACACGAGCAAGCGTTTAATCACTTCACTGCGAACTGGCCAGATCTCTGATGCATACAGTAACACACGTCCTATCGCAGCGTTATACGCCCAATAGCAAGAGACCTGGTGTTATCGAGACCGTACGCGACGAGAGTTGGCAGTCTGTTAAAACGCTTGGGACGTTGGGCCGAACGCTTTTGCAAGGCAGTTTAACCAACCCGAGTTATCACTTTTTTTCGGGCGTTGAGCGCCTTTCTCCCTGGGCCGGCTCCTTGGATTCGCTCTCTCACGCAGAAGTCGAACGCGAGATCAGGCTTATAAAATTGCAAAAGGCCGCAGGGGCAGATAGAATTCCCCAGCCCTCTTCAAATTCGGGGGACCTGCTCTAGTAGATGATTTACACGACTTGCTAGTGAAATTTTCTGAGCAGGAGACTGTCCCGACAGACTGGAGCCGCTCCGTCTTAGTCCCAATTTTCAAGGGAAGCTCCCGTTCGAAATGCGGCAATCATAGATGGATCAGTCTGATCGCAATTGCCTCTAAATTACTTGCGTCTATCGTTCTCCACAAGCTGACTCGCACTCGTGAAAATCAGGTCCGTGAAGAGTAAGCCGGGTTTCGTCGAGGTCGGGGCTGCATCGACCACATCTCCACCTTTCGTCAAGAATAGCATCGTTTATTGGCGACCCACCGTTGTCATGTTTCTCGACATAATAGGTGCCTTCGATTCGGTGGATCGATGTGCCCTTTAGGACTGTCTGCTGAGGAAAGTTGTGCCTGATAACTACGTGAACATTATCAAAGCGCTGTACGCGCATATTTCTAGCAGAATGTGAGTTTATGGCAAACTGTCGCCGCCCTTTAATATCACCAGCGGTGTGAGACAAGGTTGCCCGCTGTCACCTTACCTATTTAACTTCGCGATTGAAGAAGTCACGGGAACCTGCGTTCGCTGGACACGACCTAGGAGGTATGGAGCTACTTCCTAGTAAGTGACTTCTTGACTTGGAGTATGCGGACGTTATTGCCCTATTTTGTAACAGCTCCCAAACGTGCTAAACAGCACTGGACCGATTATCACTGTCTGTCAATCGTTTTGGCCTATGCTTTGCTCCATCGAAATGCAAAGTCCAGGATTGGCAGGAACCCACCCCTGCGCTAACTCTTAGTGGAGGTGATCAGGTGGAAGTTGTTCACCAGCTCAAGTACCTGGGGAGTTATGATAATGCTTTGG
The DNA here is from genome assembly GCA_944474145.2 of Dicrocoelium dendriticum. NCBI lineage: Eukaryota > Metazoa > Platyhelminthes > Trematoda > Plagiorchiida > Dicrocoeliidae > Dicrocoelium > Dicrocoelium dendriticum. Next base: position 2,792,468 of record OX104062.1, read on the forward strand.
GATCGAAGATGAGGTTAAGAACGGTATAGCAAACTCGAGGTGCTTTTCCCAATCGCCGCCACCTGTGGCGCCGACGCGACATCACTCTCACCCTGAAGGGCAGAGTTTATAATGCAGCCGTCCGTTCAACCCTCTTATATGGTTGTGAAATCTGGCCCACCAGATCACAGACATAAAGAGGCTAGTCACGTTCGATTATCGCTGCCTAGCTCATGTCTGGTGGCAGCACCGCGTGAGCCATGAATGTGTTCGGCGTGGTGTATTTGGTGTGGGAAGAGCAGGTGAGCCGTTCAGCACCAGTATATCACGCACCAGACTCTGATGGCTGTGCCACGTGTTGCGCATGCCAACACACCGACTCCTGCGACGTGCATTACTTGCGCGCCGGTTGTACGGTCGGAAGAGGAGGAGGGGAGGTCAATCTGTTAGGAAGGAATACGCGAGTCGAACAAGCCAGGACCCCATCGCCTCGGCCGGCTATCCAAACCCATCCGCCCTGACTGGGGCGAACAGAGAGCCAACCAGGAGAAGCGGCCAATGAACGCTAGGTTGATGTTCTTTTATTGGCTGTAAGTTAACCTTTCCAGAGCTTTCCATGGTCGCTTTAAATACGCTGTTCACGAACTTTCCAATTTATCTTTATAATGAACGGTGTGATTTGCTAATTCATTCCTGTTGCTCTGCTCGTCCGATTCGTCTTCTCTCTGTCCTGTGGGGGGCCAGCGATTTCGGGTTTGATTGGGAATCAAGCGTCCATTCAGGCGAGGGACAAACACTTCAACTGGCGACGGAGATGGGATCCTGGCTTGTTCGACTCATGTATTCCTTCCTAACACAATCAATCACCTGGTTGAGAGAAATGAAATCCCTCACTTCGAAGCTGGCGTCGGTTGGTGCATTCCGACTGCCTAGCTGGGTGATGCACACGTTTGGTTGGACACAGTTGCTGAGATGGCAAAGAGCCGGCCGGCCTTTGTGTTGTGAGTGTCTCAGTCCATCCTCCTCTCTTTTAGATTCCCTCTCCATTTCCCATCTCCTACGAATTGCATAATATATTATTTAAAATTATGTTAGCTGAGGTGTGTTTCACTCTCGACTAACGTGTATTGTTGATGATGATGATGATGATTATTAGAATGTAACCAAACCAATCAACGAAACCGTTTGAGCAAGGCATAATTGGACAGAGCACAGTCTCCGTTTGAATCACATTCGATTGGCTGCTTGTCGGATTTTCGGTCCAATTCGTCCATACCGATTGTCCGCCTCAAGGTCGACTAATCATCACTAGTGTAATGACATTGCGCGTCGCGATTCGTTCACACAACGAGTGTTTGAAAATAATCCCTTTGTATAGTACAACTCGTGACGGTTTTTTGGTGTCCAGCCGTCCTCATTGCCCGCTGTCATCGGACAACTATTGATCCCACCGCTGTTTCACATGTTTAATATTAGTCTACTGGCCGTCATCACTTGACCGGTTGTATTCCCTGTGTTCTCCCCCTTTCAGGTCAGCACAACATCCATACAGGGCCAATATTCAATGCACACTCAGACATCGTAGCAACTATGTCAACAACATCAGCGTCAATAGCGAGTTCCACCTCATCCGCTGTGTCTCCTTCATCGTCCATCAATGTGGTTGGGCGGGGTAAGTCGCATTTACTGACATGGGCTGATTGGTCATTGCTACAAATAACTGGCGAATGATGCAAACATTCCAGTTTGTAGAGTTGCCTGCTTGGTCAAGACTACCTGTCACAATCCCAATACCAAGTAGCGCGTGCCAGATAATGTGTGGTTAATATATCCAACAAATACCACATAATCTATGCTCGAGTTTAACCTTTTGAACTACTCATCCGCCCTGTCATTAAGTACTTTGGTATATTATACGGTAACATGAGAATGAACGACAGAATATTGCTCTAGAACGCCTACAGTGACATCCGATTATTAGGCATTCTGTCATGAATTATCGAGAGTGTTGCAACAAACATCAACCGGAAACACATTCGGTGCTTCGCAGCCAGCTTCCAAATCAGATAGTCGTCCACATGCCCGGTAAAGTACTAGCCTCTAGTTTCAGCCTGTTGGGCATCGTCAGTAGTGCGCATCCATCGGATCCATCAGGATTCGAACCCATGACCACCACCGGCTTGAACTGCCAGTCAGCAGCTTATGCCACTGGGCCACGGGGGACAGCTTCGGACCGTCATGATTTACAAGCTAACTGCGACATAGCGCGTCTTATCCTCCACTGCCATGCAAGTTACAAACGTTGCAGAGGACAGTGTTGGCCCCGAAAGACACGACGTCCACTAACAGTAGCTATGTACGACATAGCATTTAGAAACTATCAGGGCGGATATATTTGATGTACTCATGAGTAGGGGACTTTGGTATAATTAATTGACGGTGTTTCTCAGCCAGCTTCCAAATCAGATAGTCGTCTACATGCCCGGAAAAGCGCTAGACTGCAGTTTCAGCCTGTTGGGCATCGTCAGTAGTGCGCGTCCATCGGATCCATCAGGATTGGAACCCATCGCTGTAAAGCACCGTCAATTAATTATATCAAAATCCCCTATTCATGAGTACTTTAACTTCGACCATTGAACTTGTTGCTACTTTACAAACTGCTACACATGATAACCTATACCTATCTGCATTCAAGCGGAATGCAGCATAGCGCAACTAAAGTTTTTACACTGGTTATGTCAAAGGCTAGAACAAGCATGCGCTCTAATTTCTTCCTGGTCAGATATCGCTATCTGTGAAATAAACTGCCAATCTCACTAGGTCATGTGATAATGTGGCAACATTTAGAGTCAAATTCTCCAATTACGTTTACCTAAGTCTCATAATCACTATATTCGCATGGGAAAAACCCATGAGGGGCCCAAAAACATCTAAACGCCCTCGTTTCCAAACCTTGATTTATGCCTCAACCATCCACTTATACAAAAGTATGGTTATTTTTCTACCTATTGATTTGTGCCACTACTGACACCGTTTCTCGGATCATGAGAAGTATACATGTTATTATTATTATTATCATTTGTAATGTCACTATAAATGGGATATCCATAGACTCAAGCACTAAGTTGAGCCTATTTCACACCGTTGTTTGAAGTATCAGTTGCATTACCAAATCCATCCACTTTCTGAAGTTCTAAGTCTAATTATAGCATCCACGACTTCCCACGTATGAGTATTTGTGTGGATCGAGCGGCGGGGCCTAGGAGGCTACAACATCCGTCAACCAGCTCGATCATTGTCATCAACATACATCCTCCTACAGTTGACCAGTAACCAGTAATGATGACGGGGGAAGTCTTTCTCCATGTGTCCTTCACAGCTTGACACACACACACACTTCACCTCCGATGCTTATTTTCCAGACCTTATACATTGGGCTCCAATCACACTCTCTCTTTGGTGGCGAATCTCTTTTTCGTCGACCCTCCCCCTGTGTCTTTCTATTGTGTGCTAAGTGTTCAATATCACACTGTCCAGAATGCCCTCAATTCTCTCTCGATCCGCTGCGTTGTGTTCCATGCAATTATCCATCCTTTTTTAGGATTGTTTGGACCTCATCATCAACTGACATCCATCCCATGCGCTCTGAGGCCCCATCCCAGTGTAGATGCGTCCAACAAAACCGACCGTAATGCACCACCTGGTTCGAGTGGAACCGAACACAGCTCCATGCCTATTGCCCCTCCTCCCTCGGAGTGCTATGACGACAGACCGATCAAGCCCAGTGTATTGAGTTTGGGTGCCTTGGCAGTACCTGGTGGCGTACTGAACACCGACCCCATTGAGGTAATGATTCTCCCTTGACACTGGTCCTTCTATGCACTCGTTCACCGTTTGTGAGCTTCCCGGTTGATCTCTCTCTCTCTCTGGTGCTGCGTTGTATTTCTCTGCACAGATTAAAGCTTCTAACAGCGTTCGTGAACGTGCACTGCAGCGGAAGACATCGGAGCTTCAACGGCTCAAAAAGCGTCCCAGCGCAGTGAGTAACACTTGTCTTCAATATCTTCATCGCTGATTCCATTGGTATTTATCTGTCCAGTTGCACTTGTCTGGAATACAAAAGCAGTTCAGCCACAATGGACGTTGCGCGATTTGCAACCCGCGTCTCATCTGTCCGGTACACAGTAAGATTCGTGAACTATGCAGATGACAGCTACGAGTATCCGGCGACCGGCTCGCGCTCCCTCAACCCAAATCTCACTTTCGGTTGATTGCGTGGGTGGGCAAATTTGTCTGTCAGTGCACCGCGCAGAGTCGTGCCAACATTCAGTGGCTATAGATGCAGTATACGCCACGAAGCCATGCGTCCCCGCTATGTAATTACCTGTCTCGATGGTTTCAGGTCTCGCACTGATGCAAATTTCTGAATCTGTTTATCGGAATCATGCAGATCGGCGATTGCACCGTAGCTTGTTCCTGAATGAGATCATCTTTTTATCCGAACAAGGATAGTGTATCCAGTCATCTCTAACTAAGACTACCGGTCTCATGGAGCTAGTAATCGAAGTGACAACGTCAGATGCGTCAGATTTCCCGCCAACGTTTGGTGATGTTCGCTTCCGGATTCGCCTGTCACTGTGACCGCGAGCAACCGAGATGTTCGCACCGCTTCTTCACGCTGTGTAGCCTTCTGGCGAGTACAAGTAGTATGGAGAAATGTAAAGCCGTTTGTTAAATATTATTACAGTGAGGGCAGAAATAAGGTATGCAGGAAGAACGTTGCACAGCTAACGTACTCGAATGGGGAAGAAATACGATCACATTCCAGTAAGTTAGAATGCGTGTCTAACTTTAACTGAGAGTCTATGAATGTTGAGGTTCTTCGGGATTTGGTAGACCATTATAAGATCAGCTTTACAGGCACCGATATTGCCCGCTGTACATACTGTGAAACTGATTTAAGTTAGTAGGGGGTTGTGCGACCAAGTTTAATTACATCGTGTATCTGGTCCCGTGCGTCACGGTGGCTGGTATCTTTCCAGACTTTTTGACTTGTTGTCTTATTCGGGTGCGAGATCCATACTGGTTCACTTCACTGAAATCTTCCAAATCTGTTTACTATTCCTCCTACTACTGATGATACGGGTAGTCGGATAAAACTGTGTTGGGGCAGATAGACAGAGTTCATGGTTGGAAAGATAGTCCATGGCCAAAATGTCACAACGATTGTATTGAAGAACTGGGTCGGGGTCGAGGGCGTCACCACCTGTTGGCACTTCCCCTCTCGATTTTCGTGTTTTCCTTCAAGTGTCCGTACTTCCCAGCCTCTTTTTTCTCTCGGGTTTCAATCTTCTGTAAAGCATGATACATCATTTTTATTTGCTGACGATATTAAAATAGTCTATAAGCTTCGGCGTGACGTGCTTCACTGGACATTACTGCTCATTCAAGATGATTTACATTCCCTTGACTCATGGTGCTGCACATGACTGATGAACTTCTCACCTAAGAAATCAAGCCTCGTGTCTTACGGCTGCTGCATCCCCGAAGTATCTATCACCCTAAACAATGTACGTGTCCCTACGCAGTTGCCCACGCGAGATCTTGGCATTAGGTACTCGCCTACCTTCAATTTTTCCGAATAGACCCAATACTAATAGCACATGCCAGACGGTCTATGTTCAAGTTATCAAACAAAAAACACATAACTCGTGCTAGAGTTGAGTTTCTCAAGCTACTCTCTCGCCCCATCCTCCAATACTGCAGCATAATATACGGAAATATAACAAAGAGTGACAGAATTGCTGTGGAGAACCTGTAGAGGTCATTTACTAAACATCTGATTGGTAAACACTGCTATGAGTTATCGAGAACGTTGCAATGAACTTTATCTCGAACCACTTTGGATTCGACGATTGAAACACAACTTGTTACTACTTTTCAACATGTTACACATAAAGACCTAATCCAACCTGCCTACAGACAATTTGCAACATTTCTCAACTCGAGCGCTTCGTCACAAAGATTTTACACTGAACGAACGTCCACTCTGAGTTCTTCCTGGTCAGATACAGCTATCTGTGGGATAAACTACCAATAACACTCAGACCATGTGATAAGGTGGCAACATTTAGTAGCAGACTCGCCAATTACCTTTATCTAACTACCCTAAGCTCTATATTCACATGGGAACAATCCCTCGATGAGCTATTCCAAGGGGCCCAAAAACTTATGAACACCAATGTTTTCATAACTAGGCTTTGACCTCAACCCTCCGCCAGAATGTTAACACATGAAACGCATATCCCAATACTCCACCTATGCATGTCACCCATGCAAGAGCATGGATTCTTCTGTACAAATTGATCTGTGCCGCTATAGACAGTTTCTCTCATCAAGAGCAATATGCGTATTATTATTATTGTTATTATTATTACTACTATACCGTTAGTGTATTTCCTTTATTACGGCGTTATTATGACTGCTGCACCCATGGCACTGTAGACCTCAAGTCTCCCGGTTGGTCAACTCAACTGAATGGAACTACCTTCTCTACTTTATCATATCGAATATCGCCTCTAACCGCCTGGATATCCAATCCAGTAGCCCTCATCCAGTATGGTGTGCCCAGCGTAACTACCTTTCATCTTCCCTCTACACATCCTCGACTGACTATCCTGTGACTCACCGAGGACGACGGTTAGCACACATCTACGCATCACAACCTAATCAGCGTAGGAGTTCAGTACGACCTTAGTAAATTTCCCGCCTTAAAATAGGTAGACGATCCAGACGCGAACAGCCCTTCACGGCAGTCTGACTCGATCGGTCTTCTAATGTCTCTGACACAGTAATTTTGTCTGGTATCCTTAGTGCGCAGCTATCTGCGCTCGCAGCGTAGTGTCTCCTGCCGTTAACTGCGGTTTTGACATCTTACCATTACCGTGAATCTTTTCTGTTTTGAAAAGCCCCACACGTCTGTATCAAGCTACCCAGATAGGTGGACTTATCGGTTAGTTCGATTAACCGTTCGGTGACCGTGCAAACAGGCGGCATATCACCCCATATCGAAAGGCGCAACGCACTACTCACACTGTTCGGTGCTGGATCCGACTCCCCCCCCCCGTAGTCAAACTCTGCTGCATCTGCAATGATGGGCGCACTGAAGTCAGTTTACGTGTTGCGAAAGCTAGAACTACCTTCTTAATTCTGCAACATTTTTCACGACGGAACTGGTTATACCTCGGTCTGAAAGGTCGTGTTTACATGGCAACAATGAGGGCCGTCCTTCCCTATGGGAATTAAGCGCCTTCAAGTCTTTGATCATCGCTGTCTGCAAAGCATTGCTGCTGTTTGGTGGAACCATCGTGTCCACAACGATTATGTCCGTAGGCGAGTGATAGACAGTGGTAATCAGGTTAGTTCCTTAGAACAACAGATAGCACTGAAGAAGCTGTGTTGACTTGGGCACGTACTACGTATGCCTGGTCACCACTTACCTAGGAGGGCCTTTTTTAATCTGTCTGATGTAGGGTGGCTCAAGGTAAATAAAAATTGACTTGGCAGCGGGAAATGAAGTCACTGACGACCAAACTAGGTGCCGTCGGTCTGTCTCGCCTTCCGCGCTGGAGTCCACATGACCTGGCTTATGCTTGGCTCGAGACTTTGCAGGAATTGCCTCGCAGCCGACACCAGTGGAACATCTTCTGAGACTCCTAGTCGGCTGGGGTGCTGAGTGGTGGTGCTGCGTTATCTGAAGGGTAATGGCTAATAATGATGCGGGGCAGTGAAAGGTGCAAGGAAGCTGTCTCGCGGATACCGCCTTATCATTGCACTTTAGTCAGCTGTTTGTGACCGTATGTTGTTGATTCTTGATCCTTGCTTAGAGCATTAAGGTTTTACGCTGTGCCCCCTTCTGTTCCATTTTTTATTCTTAGTTACGTTTTTGGCCCTTAGCCTTAAGGACCACGAGCCTGCCTTGTAATCCGCGGACGCGGGTTCGAGCCTGTGTAGGGACGTGGCGACCCTCGCAGTATCCTTCGCCCATCTGCGATAGGTGTTGGTTGCGCGGCAGCGAAACGCCGGAATGCAGTACCGGTGCACTGCTGATACCATTTTACGTTGGTCACCATGGTAGAACGGCAGCGAAGTATCGGTTCAGAGGACTTAACTAGTGCTGTTAATGATGGTGAGGATGCTTTCATGGTTTGTAACAGGCGTGTCTTATTTTTACCTCTGACGCGTACATCTGCGGTACTCAAGGCAACAGCAAGCTATTGACTATTCTCCATAACGTTGATGGTTCATTCACACTCTTCTGATTTGTGTACTCTTTCTGATTGCTTACTGGTGTCCTCTAGACTGCTTTTTATTAATTTTGGTGGGGACATTTCATACCGCGTCCAATTTCCCTGCTTTTTTCTATATCCCGATATGGTTCACGGCATCCGTTTGCGGTTTCGCCTTTCATTGTTACTGCGAACAGCTATGGGACGTCTTTGGCTACTGAGAAATTAACGGCGGCTTGCTGTGCCGTCACCCATTACTCCATCCACACACAGACTGCATATCCAGCATACATTCGAAAGAATAAGACTGGGAGGCTTGTAGATGGGAGCCACGTTTCATCAATTGAGCCGGCTCATACCCCTTCAACGTGCACACAATTCATCCATTTGCTCGGAAGGAAACATACATCCCAGACGTACAGAAGAATGTGCTTGCGCCGTAGTCTGTTCCACGCTGAATGGAACCACTCGTTGAGTCTAGCACCATCGCTAGCACCATGCACCCCTTCTCCTTCGGAAACGATTAACGGTTTCCTGAGACCGGTGATCGATACAGTGGCTTCCCATAGGTGAAGCCCTGTCAACATTCGCATCAGGCGTAACCCATCTGACACACCAACTTAAAAGGACCGTCAGAAAAGCGCAAAGACCAACAGCAACAACGATGCGGCACATGTGTTACAGCTACCGCATTTTCAGTCTGGGTTAGGGAATGGTCCCGAAGCCCTAAACTTATACATCTAACGTGCTTATTGCTTCTTCAATATAGGCTCCACGCGGTCACATATTGATGACCTAGCAGAGCGTATCGGATGAGCTACACGGCTTGATGTGCAACAGCGCCAGGCGCTTGACGTCGACGCTTGTAGGACCGGTCTGTTTGGCTTCGATGCAAGCAACCGTCTCTGGCGCACATGGGCAACGGCATACTTGATGTACTCACGTCATTAGCTGCGATCCATTACCATTTCGTCCCAACACCTAATGTCAACATTCAATACAAGGCAAAGTCTTATGCACTCAGAAAGGTGACTATTCAGCTGTGCACAGCACGCCTTCAGCATTGTAAGAAAAATGAAACTAAAAACAGTGAATACGCAGGTAGGTTTATAAGTGGAATAAAGAGCATTATGATAGAAATACAAACTTGCTTATAAGCTCCATAACGACTGAAGTCTGGTTGCGCAAAAACGCGCTAGGTATGGAATTATGCATGAGTGGTAAGCACATATACGGGCATGCATAGATCTATACTTTTGTCTGGTTTAGGAAATTGATACAAGCAAGCCTTTTGCGGGAATTGGTATGAGTCGACACAAGAATGTCCACAATGGTCGGTTTTGAAATACCACTACATCGAGACAGTTGCCTAAGTGACCTATACACCATTTTGCAATGCTTTCTTAAGAAACCAGGTAGCGTCACATTGGAACAATGGGTCTAGCGGAGTAAAACAGACGGTGATAAAACGCAATATATGGGACAGTGGAAGATGGCAAATGAGTAGCGTATAAAGGAAACCTTCCTCACTTTTGTGAAGTTTTCATTCACATGGAGTGATCAAGAAATATCACGGCTGAGTGTGACACCCAGCTACTCCACTGACACGGTGGAGTCCAACCTCTTACTAACTATGTGAAGTTCAGGACATTTCGTGGGAACTGGCTAATAACGACGGCCTTTGTATAAGGAAAAAAAACACCATTGCATTTTAATGCATTCAGCGGTACAAAGTGAGTTTTGGACCGCAATCCAAAGTTGTCCAGATAAGGTTGTCATATGTCTGATGACGCTGCGGTTGTATGTGGATTACTCAAAACCACCTCGCCTGCATATTTCAGCGACATCACTTTATCAGGAGTAGGTCATGACGCGACGTAGGCGGAAAAGTGGTACGTAGACAGTGTGGCTCCTTGAAGAACTCCAGTGGCTGTGGTAGCATCGAGCAACGTATACCCCCCAGGTAACCAGTCCCTCAGCAGGTAGACGATAGAAGGTTGAATTCCAACATAATGTAGGTTTCTCAAACGTAGCCCACAGTTTACACACCCACACACATGTGCGCACGGATTTGTTCGTTACCAAAGTTTAAAAGATGAACCGGGGATCACCTGGACTTTCTTCTGCTTCACACGAACTTGTCACTTTCTGGAATAGAAGTAACCTTCTATTTGCCATATAGTTTATCGCTTTGGTTTCCACTTTTCTTAAGATCTGCTACTCTGTCTAACGCCGAAATCGACTGCTTACAATAGCATCCTGATGCCGCTTGGCAGTTCGACTGCGTATTCGTGACTTCGTTTATTTCTCACGTTTGCGACGGGCGGAATTTTTCGCAACCATTTTTGCACTCGTGCTCTCTCACATCCGCGATCCTGTCGCACACCCGACGCCACATTCTGCTACACAGGCTCAGAATCGATGGAGTTGGATATCCTGCCCTTGGGTGGAATTTCCTACAGAATCGGCAACTGCTGGTTAGAGTTCGAGGTGTGCTATCTGATCCGATTAACATCAAATGTGGCGTTCCGCACGGATCAGTTCTAAGTCCGCGTCTATTTCTCATGTTAAGTAACGGATTTGCACGCTTGATTGCCTCGTGGCGACCTAATGACAGCCTAATAGAGTTTGAAGAACCCCAACTAATCGATTAGTAATGCTCATCAGTTTTTGGAAAAGCTCAAATCCATGGGGATAGACCATGAAGATGTGGTGGTTTCTCTTGACGTCACCGCACTTTCCACCTCAATCAACTTACAGATAGCGAATGAAAACTTCAGAGAACGTCTGAACAGTAGGGAACAAACGACTGGGAATCTGACAACTCAAAGCATATGTAAGCTCCTCGACTTATGTCTTACCACCTTTTGCAAATTCAACGCAGTGTTTTACGAGCCAGTGTGACGAGCTCCAACGGGGTCCCCATTTCTGGACTTATTGCGGAGGTCATCATGCAGAGGTTGGAAGATGATCTAATTCCAGTCATTCGAGTGTGATACGTTAACGATACGTTTGTAATTCTCAAACGCAGCCAACTAGAGATCGCACAAGACCTACTCAACAATGCAATGGAAGATATTCGCTTTACTATGGAAAAAGAGGTAAAAAACCAACTACCCTTTTTGGACGGGCTGGCTACCAGAACAGTGGAAGATGAATTACAAAATTCAGTGTACGGAAAAGCGACACACACCGATCAACTCCTGAACTCCAACAACAATCACCTTGTGTCACAAAATAAGCTGTATACGGACCCTGTTTCGTAGGATAAAATCGTGTTGCAATAGTGCGGAAGCGAAACGAAAGGAAGAGGAAAAACCGTTTTATGTCTTTCATTCTCAACGGCTACCCACGCAGTTTCACCTAAACCGAAGAAACACAACTGCCGCACCTGAACACCAACAACAGCAACAACGGCGAAAGGTATTGGGAAAGACAGCCAGACTCCTCAAGCCGCACAATCTGATGATAGCTCGCCTACCAACCGACTTTGAAGGAAATCTTATGTAGACCTAAAGGAAAACTGGAGGCACACGAACGCCAAAATTTTCTCTACAGGATACATTGCGGGAACTGTGAGAAAGAGTACGTGGTTCAAACGGGCAGAAAACTATCTGCATGAACACAAGAGCACGAGCGTGCATATCGATACCATTATGGATCGTCACACACCTCAGCGCATGTCGATAAGGAAGAACACAAGGTGAACTGGAACAGCACGAAAATTCTGGCGCACTAGGAGACAAGAAAGGAAAAAGAATTTCTCGAGACATGGTTCTCTACGGTGAATTCAGTGCATCTCCACATTAACCTCTATCCTGTGTACCTACAGCTGAGAAAGCATGAAACGGCGGCCGAAAATCGAACGAACAGAGGTCGCGGGACACAGATCCACGAGGCCAATATCAAACGCTACCTCCCGACGACACTTTTCGTGATGTTTTCGTCTACGCAACAGTGCACTGAAGATGCCACTGAGCGATGTGGTGAAACGTTTATCTGTAAATTACTCAGTTCAGAGAACGAATCAAGACGTGAATCCCAACCCACCTCGGCTGCCACCTACTGTAACTTAGCCACAACACGAATTTATTGGTCCATCTGCTCAATTTGACTACGCAATACAGTCGACTAGAATCTCGGCGAAACTTTTACTCTCTTCGTCTGTGTCAGCCATGGAACGCCCTTCCCAAGTACGTTGTTTCCGCCTCCACTTTACCTGTAGTTAAAATACACCTTGATGCTGCTTTAACTCGTGTTCCTCGACAGAAGGTATAATGTGACGAACATTGCAAAACCTGCACTAACGTACACAATTGTGGTTGACTCCTTTGCACATACCTTTATGTGAACACTGTGGGGATTCCACCAAACCGTTTTTACATTTCATCGCTTTGTTTTCTGTTCACCATGTTATGGTTCTCATTCTGGCCATCCTACGGGACTTGTTAAGCATCTGCCTTTCTTTTTACCCTTAATGTACCATTGTCCCATTGATCTTGTTGTGCATAGGTTGCTATACTTCCCTGAGAACTCAAAAGAATGATGTTCTGGCCGGACTGTCGATCAAACTCTCTTAACCTACGGCTATTTCTTTTGATAGTTGTTGATCACGATGTGTTTGCTTTGGTTCCTTTTAGGAGGCAGTTGATCCATCAATCATTTCACAGGGTTGAAGTCACTCAGTTGGTTACCATGAAGGGAAACGCTTGACTAGTGAAACAAGGCCGATCGCTAACTCGTGCTTTTCGTTGCCAGCTGGATTGAAGTTGGCTTTCTTTGAATGCCATACAATCTGTCCATGATCATTGAGTTCTTGTGCTCGGGAATTGTTTTCTAAAACCGTGTCACGCGTCTGTGATTTTCTCCTTTTGTACTTGGCCTCATAAGTGCCTCTAAATGACGTAGCAAGTGATATTCTCGATTTTTGTGGCATTCACCTCATCCTGTGCGTTCTGTGGTTATTGAGGACATAACTATTGTCACTCAATCCTCTTTCTCTCTTTGTGCACGTTCGTGTGCGTAGCAGGTCGTCGCTGGGACCGGTTGTGAGCCGAACACCCGGTGGCGCTACTATCATCATATACTGCCATCCAAATCATCTGCTGATCGCATCACCGACGCTATAAGAATCCACACCACTCATTGTTTTTTAGAACGCTGTAACGTGACTCGTACGATATCGACGAATGTGACCTCGTGGGGTCATTCATTTCTTGACAACCATGTGCCGAAGAGAGATTCTGTGACAGAGGGCTGTGAAAATTCCGCACTAAATTTACGTTTTTGACACGCGCCCTGTCTCGTTTACACACGTTAACCTCAGGAAAAACGCATTTGTGTTTTTTGGTATTTGTCTTGTTTTTCCGACTCGTGTGCGGTTGTGACAATTTTTCAGCTCTGTAGTCCGACATTTGCAACCGATATCTTTGCTTTCCTATTGTTTCATCATGTTAGATTTTGCTGTAGCGATGTGAGATGTGATTACTTGACACGCGTACTTCTGGTCTCGGTTCACAGTCAACCTGTCTAACAACGGCCGAGTCACCGATTCCTGCCTTCAATCATAGATGAGTCAGATATTGTACGCTGTCACACACACACACACACTGCCTCGGTGCTTAACTTTGATGGTTATCACGTTCCCAATGGGCAGCTCCTCTGTCCCACAGTTGTCAGTATGAAGAAAGAGTTTATAGACTTAGCGGGAATAATGGACAAAACTCGCGGTGAAACGGCGTGCCCCAAAGCCGTGAACGTAAGAATGTAGCCGTACCGTGGACATCGTGTTGGTTTGCGACGAGACAGGAACTTAACGCGATGCGATGGTTTGCCTGCCACAGCGATCCATTGGACTATACTGGGTGGTGCTTTTGCACCTTCAGAGCCACTCATACCAGATTGGTCAATGGTTAGAGGCCTGACAAACTCAGTCTCTTGGCTCTCCCGGTTGGGAGTTGGATCGTGGGTGGCTCCTTACTCTATAAATCTGACTCTCTGTAGCCCATTGCCACAACCCCGCTGCCTTGCGGTCAGATTTTTGAACCAAAGACTTTGGTTGAGAACCTTGATCGTTCTCCTGTCTAGGCATGGGAAACTTGACATTATCCTGCCTACGCAATACTGTTAAACCTTCATTAAACAATTTCTTGATGTTCTGGACGTCGCGGAGAATAACCGGTATTCTGTCTGCTGCATCAAGCCAAGTGGATAGGGTGTTGCATGCTACTGATCAACTCTTCCCGCCTTCTTCTCCCTCTCTTGCGCATTTTCGTCCCTATCCTTCCGTTCCAACCACTTTTATTCCTATTTTCGACCCCCATCTTGCTTCAATAATCGTTTATCTTCTATATTCGACTCACACCCAAGCGCAGAGCGTCGCTCCGGTCCAGTCGTCAAGTTCATGTTCAGCCAAACGGGCAACACCAATTCATCGGCTCCTATTTACAGCCCTCAATCCTCCCTAAGTCTGATTTGCCTATATGTGCGTACTGAGTTGCAAACTGGCCAACAGGCAGCACTTGCCCAGACACTGACGACCCTATCAATCGATGTCTGCTGCATGTCAGAAACGCGGCTGCAAGTTTCGAGTTCTATGATTACTCTGTGATTCCCAACGTGCAACACTGGCGCTAATTTCTCATTACGTTAGTCTGGAGATGATGCGGCTTCAAATGCGGATCAACACTCGGGCTGAATCTGCCTTGTTCGATTGGATGTGCGCTATCAGATTGGCTGGCTCGTACAAAGCATCTAAGTTGCGTGAGGACAACCGGTGTTTGTTTGTCATTTCGGCTTATGAGCCCACAAATGGTAGCGTTGACTCAGCAAAAGAGGACTTCTATCACCAATTAAACACGCTCTTCCGTCACAGAAAAGTACCGATACTACGGCAGTTGCTGGAGATTTGAGCGCCCAAGTCTGAAATCTGTCAACTGATGAGCTTCATCTGGGCGGTCAACACGTTGCAGTCTCCCCTAATGATAACGGTGAGCGGTTGCTACACTTGTGTGAAAATGCTCATCTCTTTCTTGCGAGCACTTACTTCCGACACAGCACCCACAGAAGAGTGACCTGGCACCCACCAACTTCGGACCAACCATGGACACAAATCGATAACATTGTGATCAGTTACCGCTGGTGAGTATGCGATTTGGAGCACGAGCGTGGATTTTAACCACGCACTTGTTTGCGCCGATCTCCGGGTGCGTTTCCGGGGCCGTCCGCAACGCCGCTGTGGACGCATGGATATTTCCCAGCTGGCGAGGCCAGGTTTTCAGAATGCGTGTCAAAGTACGCTGTCATCTGAGCTGAGTAAAGACCCACTGAACACAGTTGAAGGTCGCTGGTAGCATATCCGCCAGACGTTATTAGCAGCAGGCATGTCTTCATGTGGTAAATCAAATTGCCAACCTAGACAATGGGTCTACACAGTCTCCGATGGTTGGACCAGATGTGGCGCATGACAGCACACCGACTCCTGCGACGTGCGTTGTTTGCTTACCCGGGGTCTGAATGGGAGAACTGGAGATGAGGCCAAACGATGACTTGGTCAAGAGGAATTGCAAATCTCACTTTGAATTTGACGTCGGTTGATGTTTCTCCACTGCCGGGTTGGGGTCCCAAGGACGATGAACCTGTTTGTTTTTATACACAAGCTGACTTGGCGAGGAGCCGACCTCATTGGCATTTGCGTTGTGTGGATCTTTGTCCCTTCCCTCCTCTTCAGCTTCCCTCTCCAACAACGACCACAACCCAATTCATAATATCATATTTAGCACTATGTTCGTTTTATAGCTTTTGTAATCAGTTAAGTTTAATCTATTTTCTTCTTTGTATTGTGGTGCATTAGCTCTGGTGTGTCTCTCACCCTCGACTAACGTGTATTGATGATGATGATGTGTTGGTTAGCAAACACCGCAGCACGCATCCAGCGACTAGTGTTGGATACGGTGACCTTTGGAACTCACAACCACCGAACGCAGTGCCAAAGGTCTGATTAAGAAACTACCACAAATAGTCTGGTTATTTTTCCTAGGCCCCTACTCGATACTATGTATTAAATTAGCAGCGAGTATTGCATGTGTCTGCATCGTGAGGTCTTTCCTGCAGAACACCCTATCTGGATTGATCAGTCGACCTTCGCGGATGTAAACAAAACAACGAGATTTCATCATTGGTTCTTTAGCGGATCCGTCTTTGCTGTTTTTATATGGCTTTAATCCACAAAGTTCCACGTGAAATTACACGCGTTTCTCTTCAGGTATCCACTTATCATTTTATTTACTTCAAGTCGGCTTCCTCGCATGCTTTCATCTTTTGATCTCTGATCCACGTTTTCACCGTTAGCACTGCACCGTGCTGCTTCACATATAGCCCTTACTAAGAAGTGTGTGTGTGTGTGTGCTACATATATTTTCTCGTGTGATTCTCTTTTGCGGTTTGAAAGCTTGTAAGCTCCATCAATAAGTGTGTTGATCCGGCAACACTGGAATATAAATAGTTTATTCTCGTCACTGCGAGGCACACCATCAAGGGCGTGATCATGGTATTACAGACATGTATGATCGGCAATTGCACAAATTAGTACATTTTGACCAATAGCATAGGAATTTGTGTGTGTTGAGATGTAAAACTATGTTTAACTGTGTATTTGGAAGGGGACATGTTGTGTGAGTAGGTAAATGTGACTGTGTGTGCTTTTGTTCGTTGTGTTCCCCATCAAAGGGGGGAATAAATGGAACGCTTTGAATCAGATGACGTCCGTGATGTGTGAATGATCCTCCGGAAAAGGGAAGAGGCAGTGACTTTATTTAGTGGCGAGTCACATCCGCCACGTCACAGTGTTGTTAAACGGATACTTGTGGCTTTTTATAGGGAGAACGCTTGCCAGGCGTAATCCCACCGCATCCTGGAACACTACCGCCAAACCATTTGCTGGAACGGGATTTACCCGAACCACCCAGCTGGCACCATGAGGAGGTTGTTCGGCTAGCCAACATCACCATTTCGCCACTGGGCAGCGGTAGCGTTCCACCAGACCGCAGCGCCAAAATTTGAATTACGATATTGTACGCAAATGTATTAGTCTCGTCTATATGAGCATTTATTGTCCGATATATTACAATAAACAATAATTCTACCTTTGAAATGGTTTATTATGCGTATAATTAGAACATAATCCAGCGTTTAAAGCAAATAAGTGCTCCGTCGCGATAGGCAAGAAATAGTAAAAACCGGTTTTTCTGATGGATGTACGGCTGCCAACATGAAAAATGTGAGTGCACATGGCTGCATATAACTTAACAAGCATATATGCTGCACCCACAGCCAAAAGTTAGAAATTACTGCCGAAAACATAACTTATCTACGAAACTTTTGAAATCGGTTATTAAAACAAAAACATAATGATCTCGGTATTTTAAGAAAAATAATGCAATGTATCGTAGGGCAATATCCTAAAGTTCAATGCGCTTGTACAGCGAGAGCTTTTATGAAAATCCCTCACTTATCACCACCCAGATTGCACACTACTCTGGCAGCCACTGTGTTTACTTTTGTTATCTTCTATGCTACTGCTTGTGTAGCAGTAGCCTAACGAAACCTAATCGCGCGCCCAGCGGCAACATGAAGCCACCAGACGAATTCTGACCGCAGCAGACCAACACCATCATATTCCGATGACAGGTTCTGTGATCATTTCCGGTGACATGAATGTTCAAATAGGTCGCTTCCTGGACGCTAGTCAACGCTTGGGAGGCCATTCTGTCTTCATTACCTGCTAAGTGATCGATTTTTCTACTTGTGTCACCGCGATTGACAGCACAGACCTTCGCTTCGTGTCCACCGGACTCCATGTGGTGCCTTGCACCCAGCTTGACTGTATTGTTATCGACTGTGGATCACAGTAGTTTGTGTAAAATTATCCATGAATCTGGAGTGCATGCCTATATTCTCATTAGGCATCGTTACGCGCTCTCTTGATTCTTACATTCTCAGTCTCAGCTGGGTGTTTGTCTCCCAGTCTCCTGATAAACTCAATTCGTGACCCAATGTTGCCAATGCGGATTGACTTCTTAGCTGTCACTGAAAAACGAGTTGGATGGACATATTTTGAACTGTAGTCCTCTCCATGTCACCATGAGAAAGGCAATCGGAGTCATGTATCCGCGTAACTTCCAGGTTTCTACATTCTAGATTGCTTTCAAAGGTGTTGATCCGTTCTCTTGAAGCACACAGATGCCGAGTCCTGTTAGGATTCAGTCCGTTGTCCTACATGTCTTACGATTGGTCGCATGTGTTCGTGTGAGTTTCGAGAGCCTTTAAGATGATAAAGGTCGGTGCCACTTGGACGGGCAAGTATTGTTTCAACTCATCCAGAGCACATGGAGCCAATAGCTGCGAAGCAGACAATTGATCAAATTTTATGTACGCCAACCAGACAATTTCACTGAGAATTCTGAGGAGACTTTCTACAGCCATGCTACGATTCCATCATTATCTAAGTTAGCATGAGATGTCGAACTCTCGCCTTGATGGAGGTTCGACATGCAACGGAACCAGGTGTTTGAACCTGATAACCTTACTTCCTCGCTACCATGGGATGGTGCAAGTTCCCTAGCTGTTAGTCTGTCCTGCTTCACTCACCAACACCTGTTCGATAAAACTCATTAAGATTGTTCCCCACACCTCCACCAGTGGGGACATTTTGTTCCATCTGTCCCATATATTACTCGTATTATTCCTCAATCAGAATGCATTTCGACAGTTTGGATGATCGCGCAAAATGATGTCACATACCTACTAATAAGCGTATCCTTTGTTGGTTTTTGATGTGTAAACTGAGAGAATGCGCTTACCGAACGTTTACAATACCTGTGTGCGTGTCGCAACACATTCGGACGCGATGTGCCATATTTCTTTTGTGAGCTCACTGGGAGGCACTCTAATCGGATCGCTTGCGTGGTACCCCAACCCAGACTACAACACGGATCACCTACTAAGGCAGCTAAGATCAGGGCAAATCCTCTAAGCTCGGACCAGTGGTTTTTACTAGTTCTTACCAAATCGGCAAACTCTACCTGATGTAATTCATTTATTACAAGCTATTTGAACTCGCATGTGCTCAACAACGTGTCCTCCATACATGACTCCAATCACAGCATTAGTACTTTTGGCTTATCGCGTTATTTTTGGATGCCCTTGTACTCCAATCACTTGCTTCGCTTTAATGATTCTCTTTTGCGATTTGTTTTTAGGTTTATCCTCTTCCTCATCATTGTTTTTTCACCTGATTTCTTGCATTTTCTCATCTCTGGATATTATCCTAATTTCTCAGAATCTTTGTCACCCCGCCGGAGACGAGGAGACCAGAAGTGTGTCCAACGACTACATCCCACCACTGGACGGTAAGCAGTCTTTTATCTAGAGCATACCAGCTAAATTGAGCTCTACTCCAAGGAGCCCAGTAGACATGACCGTCTCGAACTCCGCGTTCGCATAGACCGCCGGCTTCTTCGATCGACACGCACTCCTTGTGTATAGCTCGAGATCAACCCGAAGTTCAAAATTATGTTGCATCATATTAATTTGCACTCCATCTGATTCGCCACAGCTGTCGCGACAAGTGAGGTTAAATTTGAGTTTTATACTTAAAAGCACTGCTATTTCCGCGTTCAACTTTCACGTTCTCATTGGGCTGTTCAAATTGATAGGACTTCCGATAAATTCCTTGTCCGAATAAGAATATCAGAAGACGAAAGTTATGGGTCGACACCGTCGTTTCATGTATACTCTTCGACCACATATATTTGCAACTAACAAGGATTCGAAATCAGTTCACACGAAATCAGTTGGTGGTCAAATGTTTTCCGGTTGGCGCGTTACACGCTGCCACGGTAGGCTTAGGGTCACTAACAGCTGCATTTGAACCCAGAGCGGTGGGCGCTGTCGATCTTTTTACTATTTGCTTCGAGCAGCTTGAGAATGTGAGGTCTTTTACTGCGTATGTAGACTAAAACTGATGCCACTCGCCTCTTCGTCTCAATAATACGACCAGTGCTAGAGGATGGCTCTCCCGCGTATTGTCCTATCACTCGGGGCGAGGTAGAAAAGATTGAGCGATTGCAGCATGTAGCCACCAGGTTGATTCCCAACTTACGAGGTGTGCTGTACGAAAACCGGTGTAAGAAACTAGGGCTGTACACCCTAGCTTATCGTCGAATGCAGGTTGACCTCATCATGACGCACTGGATATTACCTCGATTAGATTAGCCCATCTTGAGGCCACTGCTTCATCTGCGCACACCAAGCAGCACACGAGGACACCGGTACAAGCATGTCGTACCGGATTTGAAGCGGGTCGCTCACCAACTCTGTTTCGAACGCAGAGTGGTGAATGTATGGAACGACCTGCTGTAGCACGTAGTTGAGGCAAAGTCAGTGTCGGAATTTAAGCATTTCCTTGACAAACACTTTGCCGAAGCAAAGTATATTGAGCGGAACACAATATAACAGGTATTTTTCCATGAGTGACGATTGATGCAGCTACACAGAGCAAAATCCTTTTGCCGCTTCCAACCAGTAATTAGTAATCAGCATCCGGGTTTACCTGGTGACCGGTGCTCATCAAATGCCTCGCAATTCCTGAGGCAACTTTGCTTCTCTTTTCCCCCGATGCAGCCGTTGCCACCATCCAAAGTGATCGGTTCCGCAACCGTTTCGGTATTGGTATCCTCACATCCGTCTATAAACAGCGATCCCTTCACATGTGAATTCGAAATTTTAACATACGTAACCGAGTTAGCCTAGGCTGATGACATCGCTTTACTGGGTGACGACCCTTTCGGACTATGTGAGCCATTCTTAGTCACTGAACGGATTGAGGTATGTTAGTACGATATGTGCGTCACCTCTCGAAGTCTAGGCTGTTACTCCAGACTGGCACTTACCCGTTCCCCTGCTCACCCTTGAAGGCACCCAGGTTCACTAATTAGCTGACATTGGCCACCTGCGCGTCTGTGTTTGCCCTATTGAGAAAGAAACGTCTTTCTCTCCATTGCCACAGTTTAGTTGGCGCCTGTCAACTTATGGCCTATTTGGGCTTCTCCTTGTCCCCAATATACCAACTTTACAACTCCACTGTTCGACCAGGATGCATGGAAACGTAGTCCTTATCAGTTCGTATGCACCGTAGACAATAGGCGTTTGGTGTGAACACCGAGCTCACAGCGACAAAGTCAGGCTTCACGTCTTCTAAGATGCACTGCTTTTGGTACACCGATTTGACGACTCACACCACTTACTACACATGTCCCGTGAGCCTTTATACCCTCGTGTTCTCTTCGCCCGTGAATGGTTGAGCTGAAAAAGACGATATGTTTAACAGCATCCCCCACAAAGTCGGTTGCTTCACCTATAATCATCGCCATCGAATCCACACACACCTTTCTGGTTGGGAATCTACAGGCGATAAATCCCGATGGTTTCACACACTTGAATATGTCCACTTCGCGAGTAGATCTCTTCAATAAATTTTTATCAGACCATTACAATCATGCGAAGGGATCAGGTACGTGGTTGGTAAATTTATTATTTTTGCTTCGAACAAAGATATTTCCTTTGATTAGTTTGGCTTACTAGTGCACATCCATCATTGCATTTCACAGAGGAGATTGGAAGTGATGGGAAACGCGTTTTTGCGCATTTTGATAAAAAAAATTACAGAACGATGGTCTCTAGAGAAATGCTTTTCGGAAACCTTCTACGACTGGCACCACTCTGGCTCTCGCCCTCACTAATTTCAGATACAACGCTCACAAATATCATGGAAACGGATCAGACTGCACGGAAGCATCTTGGTGAAAGCCGTTTTCCATGACTACTACCGAGCGTATACTCTGTGGGCTTCCGCCAAAGTCTGAATGCATGGGCGAAAGCCGCTTTCCATGACTTACCGTCCTGCACTTCAGTTGGGTATATGTTCGTCCAATCCATGTGGGAGAGTGGCGTCCCACCGACCGTGTTTTGGCTCCGTATCGGCGATCGGCGCCTCGGTTGCTTTCCTGGAGATTTCCTTCCTTACAGTTTGTCCGCTAATTACTTCGCCACGACGCTTGTGAACATGAAAGATGTCCATCATAGGCTGTACCACGCCAGCCAGGACGTACCGAACTTTCCTCCTAACTGAATTTCACCAGGCATTTCTAATTTCGCAAGGCTTAGCATACCAATCTGTTTTGTGTGGGATTGCATTGTGGTTACATTTCCATCCTGACGCAACTGTTTCTGTCGGCCAGGTCAATCGGCACTTACTTGGATTAGCTTTTCTCTCAATGTGCCATGAGGATTGTGAGAGATAACACGATAATTTCCTTATAGTTCAATGAGTCAGGAGTCATTCTAATGGGACGCCAATCGTCGAACGTCACCGATTTATCCCCGCCACAGGTTATTCACTTATAACGCATTCCTGACTCACACTCCGAACTGAGTACGTCCGCCGACGCTGTTCAGGCCGACCGAATTAAGACAGCCCACCACGCGTTTGCTAGCTTCAGCAGTTGTTTCCTACAGCCAAACTCAGTCACATCCTAGAAAACCACTAGATTGTCGTTTCATGCTGTTAGAGTCCGTCGATGGTGCGCATTCAACCTGCACACTGAAGAACTAGGACTCACTGATATACCCTTTAACAGTATTGTTGGAGGTTATTTAACCACGGTGAATAGCAGTAATCGTTGTTACCAAGCAACCACCTGTGGTCTGATACCGCCCATCTTCCAGCTTGCTGAAGTCATGGGCGGCTACCAGGGACATGTATTCTACGACTGGCCATCCCACAACTTCGGAATCCAACTGGAGCGCTTTCTGATTTCTAGGCATTAATCGATGCAGCGAGAATTCGGATCGGTTCCCAGGCAGCTTCGTCGCAGTTATATTTAACCGTTGAATACTTGGTATTGACCTCCTTTGAAGAGCGTGTGAATTCCCTTTACCCCTTTGCTTTTTTAAACTCTTCTAGCTTGTCCGTATTATACTGAATGCTGAATACTGTATTATAGAGCAAGTAGAAATGAATTCTGTACAACTCTTTCGAAATATGGTGAAAAACGTTGTAACAGTTGTCAACCGTGAATATCGTTGTGGTTCTCATGTAACATTTAAAATATCTGACTTAGGGGTATTGCAGGACGCACAAATGTGAGATGTCATCGTAAGTGTGCAATCGTTCTCTGAATCGAATAGTGCTAAAATATAAATCTAACAACGTTTTGAACTGCTGCACAGATGTTGCCTCCATCACATGTTCAGGTATACTGTTCCAAATGTTTACCACTCTCCGTTCGAAGCACAGTGGGTGGGGAACACATTTCACATCCGGCACGACAAGTTTGTATCTGTGTCCACGTGTGCTGCATGGCCCTCGTGAGTGCAGCATTGGCCTTAGCATTGGAAAGTCACCGAGATGTAGAATACGGTAGGCCATAATGAGGTCGACTCGCATCCGACGGTAGGACAAGGTGTAGAGTACTAGTTTCTCGCACCGGTCTTCATACCCCAAGCCACGTAAACTCGGGCTGAGCCTGGTAGCAACGTATTGGACTCGTTCGATCTTTTGTACCTCGCCTCAGGTAATCGGAAAGTAGGCGGGCGAACCGTACTCTAGCATTGGTCTAATGATGGAGGAGAAGAGGCGAGTGGCAACCTCTTCAGACCATGTGCCGAAGCTACGTTTGAGCGCCCAAAGCATGCGCAGCCCGTTACGATATAGCCTATTCGTGTTGTCCACGGACCTCATATATATATATATATATATATATATATATATATATATATATATATATATATATATGCAAAGCTCTACGAATAGACATAATGCCATCAGAAACCATGGGATTCAAACGAAGGTACAGAAATAGTAAAGGAAAACACAACACAGCAATGTCCATGGTTTCGTCAGAGGGCGAGATACTACCCGGTTGCCCAAGCCGAAGTAGAGTGTTGACTTGGGTGACACCACCCCGTGCCTTTGGCTGAATAGCCTGTCCGCAAGGCAGCGGAGCGAATTCAGGGAATCGCGCCCATTGGGAGCAGGTGACTGATTGCTCAGTTCATGTGCCTTTCATTTGTTCCTTTGTCAAACAGGGGCCCAATGCTCCCCAGAAGTACAGCATAACGTTGCTGGAATGCAATGCTTCGCCAGGATGAAGCAAGGGGCAGTGACTTTATTTAGTGGCGAGTAACGTCCGCCACCACTTCACAGTGTTGTTAAACGGACATTTGTGGCTTTTTTAGGGAGAACGCTTGCCAGGCGGATAGCCACCATGTCGTGGAACACTGCCGCCGCACCATTTGCTGGAATGGGAATATCCCGAACCACCCAGCTGGCACCACGAGGAGGTTGTTTGGCAAGCCAGCCGTGCGCATTATATACTGGTCAATATGGATAGATCAGCCGCTGTGCAGTCGACCAGATCCTAAGGATGTTGTTCGAACTCTCTCTTACTGTCCGTCAAGGGACTGAGTGTTGCACACTAATCATCACTTCGTGAGCACTCGTTACTCGGCCGCGATTCCACACGACGTATGACGCTGTGACCCCCATCTGGTGTCCCTACAATAGCCGGTTCCGCTGCTTTAACCTGCTAGCTGCTATCACATCATTACCCATGCCCATATACACCAGTGATGGATTCCGATTGTCGTTTACTCGCGCTTCGAGACTCGATTTACTGCCGGAGGCTTTACTGAACAACAGTCCCATCCATGTGTGCGTCGACATTTTTGAACCATTGTATTATATTTTGCCCACCTTTTTAAGGCTATTAGGCTTAATATCAGCCGTGGTTTTTTTGAAGCACCCGCACTTCCTTTCACTTCAACATCAATCAACATGCTTCATCTGTATCTTTGTACTCCAGGATCCTTTTACAGCTCACAGTTGATATTTGATGTTCGAAAGTGTAGACACGCTGTTTACCTGTTCTGCATGATCACAATACTGCCAGTTTTTCTGTGTGTTTCCGCACTGCGACGATCGCTTAGTTTATCCTCTCTCTCTCTTCCCTTTTATTAGGTGACCATATTGTCCATCAGCCTCCATCGAATGCAACTTGGCCCCCTCCCGGGCGGCTTCACTCTAGTCCTTCCCGCTTGGTATTAGACACGGGGGATGGTGTGTCGCCTCGCTTCACTAACAATCCAGCTTCGGGCGCTGCGAAACAAACGGACCACTTGTCTTCCGAGTCCACTGCGTTGCAGAGCGCACTTCGATCGGGCTCTCATCATCACCCTGCAACTCTGTCCTCTGGAAAACAATGTAGTCCGGTCGATGAGACATTGCTGCATGAAATCCAGTCAGTGGAGTGAGTTTCATCCCATGGTTGTTGTGCTCCTGGATCTGACGAACTTAGTTGGGGCTCCAACTTCTCATCGAGTCGAAAACTTTGCGCCTTACATTAGACCCGAAAAACGACGAGTTCATTCGCGTTTGGTCATTGGTCTCTACAATGTTTATTACTCACTTCTAGCGATGCTGAGTTTCGGTACTGGCGTTTAATGACAAATCCTCTGACACTTCATCGCAATTAGATTACATGCAATATGGGCTACTTCTTAATCCGGCGAGACACCAGACTGCCTTTTCGCCCTATTGGGGCTCAGCAGTGGTGCTCATTCGCCCAGTCTCCTACAGGGAACCGAGCCCATGATTTCCAGAAGCTTTAACAACTAGCCAGCAGCTTATGCAATTGGTGATGATAGCTGACTGTCACGGAGGCGAAACGGCCAGTGCAAGTGAGCGGCTGACAGACTTGTTGCCATGACCGAATCGGAAGCTGATGAAATCTGACATCAGCCGTCACTTGCGTTGCTATGCCCCCGACAGAAAGCTGACGAAATCGCACCTCCTTTTCCCAGGCGTGCAATGCTGGGCTTGGCCTACCGGGCAGACAGTCAAGGACTAATCAGCTAGGCGGTGCAACAAGGATTTGTGGGTGTGTCCCATAAATATCAACCTACTTCGTACCCAATAGACACTAGTCGCTCGAGTTCGTATTCTGTTTTCCCGGACTAAATTGGACGCTTGAACATTCAACGAATGGGGCAAAACGCACGCGTTGAGGTCAAAAAGCAGGTCAAAAAGCAAGCACACGTCACTACCCGCAATCTTCGTGCTGCGGGAAGGCAGGTGAACGTCTTCACGATAGCAGAACACAAGGCAGAGGACAGAGGCGAGGCCTAGCGATTACAACACAGGCAACACAACTGAAGAGGTTAGTTACGTTCGACCACCGGTGCCTTCGCAATTTAGCTCACATCTGGTGGAAACACCGCGTGAGCAACGAGCGTGTTCGACGCCTTGTTTACGGCACAGGAAAAGGAACTGAACCGCTCAGCACCGTTATTTCACGCACCAGACTCCGATGGCTGGGCCACGTATTACGCATGCCAGCCCACCGACTCCCGCGGCGTGCGTTGTTTGCGCGCCGGGGGTGTGGATGGAAGAAGAGGAGGGGTGGCCAAGCGATGACTTGGTTCAGAGGAATGAAGGCCCTCAGTTCTGAGCTGGCCTCGGTTGGAACGTCTCGGCTCCCTGGTTGGGGTCCGAAAGACGATGAACTCGTTTGGTTGGACACACTTGCTGATATGGCTAGGAGCCGATCTCAGTGGCGTTCGTGCTGTGAGTTTCTTTGTCCCACCCCATCCCTCTTAGCCTCTTCCTCCAACCACGATCTCATTATTTAGCCTTATATAATTTTGCATAGTAATTTTTTTTATTCACAGTGGCCTGCTGGTAGCTTACCGGAACGATGCCCATCCGTTACGGGTAGCTCAGCCAGCTTGCACCAGTTGCATATTTTTCTCCTCTTTTTTCTATGTATTGTGGCACAGTAGCTGAGGTGTTCCCCACCTCTAGCTAACGTGTATGATGATGATGATGTATGATGATGAACACAACCGAACGTTGGGAGCGTTACAACACTGAACGTCATGGATTAAAATCTAACTGCGATATGACCCGACCCATCTTTCGCTGCCATGCAATCAGTGTAAGCTTTATGTACCCAAATGGGTACATTTTCAACATTTTACATCAACTGTAAATGCACCAAACGGGCAGCATCAAAGATGTTAAATTTCCAGTTGGTTAGAAAAATGAGATTGTTGCACTGTTATAACTCGATCGCGAAACGATCCCATAACGCTGAACTATGTCTTCGGGATTAGCATCACTCAGAATGAAACAGGTTTCAGTAAACCGTTTCTTCATAATTCGTTTCATTTGTCTCCGAATGCAATCGATCGGGGATCCTTCGCGATACGTCAACGTTTATAATCAAAACGTGGATAGAGTGGATTGGTCTCAGTTGATTGAATAAATATATGTTAGCTTATTCTAGCAACGCTGATACATGTACGGTAGATAATGTAAAAAAATGTTTGCCGAAGGGCAACGGCCAATTTAAAAAGACGCCGCCACGTGTGCAGGTTACTGTACGTGCGCAGGGCAGTGGTTGGCCCTCAGACGTCAGAACCTCCCTACCAGTGGTCATGAATCCACACAGTATTTTGATGACTGGTGGGACTAGTGTTTTTAATTCCTTATGAGTAGATGTATTTGTTAAAATTTATGTACTAATGGGTAGAGAACTTTGATGTAATTAATTGAGAGTTCATCGCAGCAGGTTCCAAATCAGATAGTCGTTCACATGCCCTGAAAAGCGTTAGACTGCAGTTTCAGCCTGTTAGGCATCATCAACGGTGCGCGTTCATCGGATCCGAACCCATGCCCACCATTGTCTTGCATCGCCAGTCAGCAGCTGATGCCATTGGGCCACAGGGGACGGTGTCGGACCGTCATGATTTACAAGTACACCAAAATATCTGCGCTAACAGTGTCTAAGTACTATGTCGTACATAGCTACTGTTAGTGGACGTCGTATCTTTCGGGGCCAACCCTGTCCTCTGCAACGTTCGTGACTTGCATGGAAGTGGAGGAGAAACGCGCTATATCGCAGTTAGCTTGTAAATGGTGACGGTCCGAAGCTGTACCCCGTGGCCCAGTGGCATAAGCTGCTGACTGGCGGTGCGAGCCACTGGTGGTCAAGGGTTCGAATCCTGATGAATCCGATGGACGCACACCATTGATGATGCCTAATGGGCTGCAACTGCAGTCTAGGGCTTTTCTGGACAGACAAATAAAATAGACATCAGCAAACGCCGGAACGCATTATCAACGCTTCTCTGCCGCTCAACCACCACCAGTCGTGCGTGGGCTAAGGTAACTGTGAGAGTTGCCCGGTCCCTACGCAGGCTCAAAATCGCGCCCTATTACAAGGCAGGCATGTGATCCTTAAGGCTACGAGCCGACGTTGGCGGGCATGTTGATGACTATCTGATTTGGAACCTACTGCGACGAAGTCTCAGTTAGAATTTGATTTTGCCTGTTTGATTGCCTGTTAAACTTCAACTACGTACACTGGCTATGTCGCATCCTTCTCATGTCCGCTAACTGGCTAACGTATCGCTTGATTGGGTGAATAACCGGGAAGCCTGGTATAGCGCCAGAGCACGGAGTATGCACTATGTCACTCTGTTGGGTGATGCTGCCTATGGGTCGGCCCTATCTACATGCACTGTTAAACGTGGTGTAGCTGCAGTCCTATGGACACCGCATTCACCCACTTATTTCCGACATTTTTAAGTTTACTGCTTCATCCCAGCTGCTCACAAGCCAGCTCAGTCTAACATCGATCCGAAAAGCACCAGACGATCGTTTCGCTCTTCTCTAACTTGTCAGTGGTCTGCATTCCCTCGATTGTCTGCTGGAGATCGAACCCAAGACCGTTAGCATCTTATGCCAACTAACCAGCAGCATATCCCACTGAGCCATGGGGACTATGATATACCGTCTGAAGTTGCATGCTACCTGGAATATAACGCAACCATTCGCACGTTACACAGTGACGTTTGCAATTTTCCTGGTTTGCGCTCTCTGCACAGTACTCATTCGACACGCCTCCATGCGTGCCTGTGAACACCGTTGTTATCCTAACACTCTGTGCCCTCGATTAAGCGATCAGTCCCCTGACTCCTCGAGCCCTGAAACGGATTTGCTTCCCCCGGTTACTCTGCCAAGTGAGGAGAGCAGTGTGCCACTGCGTAGGAAGATAACCACAGTTATCACCTTTGTCCCCCATAGCTGCGAACTACTGTCCCCCATTTTGTGTTTGATCATTTCAGATGCCTTCAGATCATTGATCACGTTTTGTAGCCACATACCCAACCTTCCGCATTGATTAAATCAAGACTTTCATGTCCCTACTGGACGTCTGTTTCGATACGCTCCATTAGCCATTACTTCTTATGGTTGAGTGAAGCGGCGAAGTGGACAATCCATGTATTGGCAAAAGGTATGGGAAAGTTGATTAGGAAACTTACTTCAGACAACAGTTGTCACTTTCTCGGATCGGGATCGATCTCTATCTTGTGTGGTCGTGGAGTCAATGGCACTGCCGCATCTTCTTCCCTCTATCTTCGGTTAATATTATCTCCTTTTATCGACCCATCTTTCCATCGTCTTTCCTCGCACGCCGCCGCTATCGTCGATTACTGTTGCCCTGGCAACTGGGTTCACTACATTCCAGTACTCTTCTCAAAATTCTCATTAAGCTGAACCGGTCATTTCTTTCATATCACGGTAACTGTTGTGCTGCCCTCCGAGAATCAAGAAGAAAGTCTGGGCTGCGATCATAAATGTTTAATAATAGGATTCGTAGTTATTTGCAGTGTACATAAGGTATTTCGGTGTTGTTCCCTCACTAACTGGTCCTTGTTAGCCGGCCTGTAACCTCAGCTACATCCCATTGGTTTGGGCCCGTTCTCCATACATTCCGATCCACGCTTACTGAGGTCATGGTTACGTTGGACTTGGGTGTTGCCCGGCGGCGTCTGATTGTCCGTCCGCCCATTTAATCGATGATCCCACGGTTGCCTATCTGTCATGACTGTGTGCCATCCTCTCGCCGTTTAGCCGACAAATCCGCTTTCCAAAGGCGTGCTGCGCTGGACCGGATCAGTCAGCCATGCTCGGCTTTCCTCTGATTGGACCCCAGTCCATCGGTACCGCATCAGTTCCGTTAGCTTCACATCTCAACCGCCATCACAGTAACAGAGGAGCAAACAAATACGCCGATTATTTAGGGGTTTCGATGTTGCTTCTCCCAACATCGTCACCCCGCGACCGACTGTTTCTTCCTCGTTTGTACTCGTTTAGTAGTGGAACTCAGAACGGAATGGTTAACGGGTGACGCCTTAATTACTGTGCTACTACGATCCGTTAGCAATGATTGGTATACTGATAAGAAATTCAAAGTTGGCTTTGGAGTACCACAACTGTGTAGTAATTTGCGACACAAATTCCTTATTCAGATCTTGGTTTATTGTAAAATTTCTGTCGTACCTACAGCGTAATCAGACACATGCACATGCCTACACTCGCCGTCTGAGGCTGTCGAATTGTCTGCGATAGCAATGCACCTATCTTACTACTCGGTCGCGGATTGCCAAATAAATGTACCCTATTCTCATTACCGAGTTTAACTTTTGTGACAGATGATCTGCAACAAATGTGATGACTTCTTAGTAGGGGCCTTAATGAGATTGATGAAACTAGTGCTTTGGAGGGATTTCCACCCTACCTATTGCCGTTTCGCGTATACTCGTTTGTATTCCTAAAAAGGTGGAGTTCTTAAACGCGGCATTACAAGCCACCCCTTAAATAGCCTTCTATCCATCACTGTGGCTCCCTAAGCAACAGTCAGATAACCGATTGCTTGACCGTCGACATCGATGAAATAAAATCTCTTGGAAAAGCCAATCACATTAACGAGGAAACGATTTAAGTCAATAATGTTCCACATAAACATCACTTCGTTCCAGGAGAATTGAAGTCTATCACTCGACGCTCACACCTGCTTCCTCAGTGGTTTGTTCCGTTCGAACTACGTTTTTCGGAAGCTGAGGCTTTTGGGATTGATTTCAGTAGCCGCCTCGTCAACGCGCGTCTGCATCAAGGCTGTGATTTCTGACTTTGGTTATGATTGTGCGCCCGCAGGGAATGTGTTCGTTTCAGCCGGAATCGCTGAAACAATATCTAACAGTTCTTGGCCCACTGGTCATCCGGTGTCTTCAGCTTCGTTTCGCATGATAATGAGACTACCATAGTTCCGTCCACGACTACTTCTTTCGTTATTGATTATTTCATTTGTGCCAATACCACTCAGAAGTAAGACCTCTTGTTCGGATGCCCTCCTCTCACTCTCTTGCCCAGAACTGTCAGCGGTGGCTCCCGCGGTACTCAATGCAACCGGTTCTCACCCACCCATCCGAGTGCTTTGGACAAGCCAGATCGCCCGTTGCTGAGAGGCCGTTCCGGTTTAAATGCTCAGGCTGCTTGTCCAAGTCTACAACAGGCTCTTCAACTCATTAGCTCGGAGGATTGGGAAGCCAAAGTGTCCGGGTTGGAGGCTATCGCTCAGATTGCCTTGAATAAGCCGTCCACCTTCTGTGCTACCGTCAATGATAATCACACCGGGAGTTCCGGATCATCTTGTACTCCCGGACGATCGGCACAATTTCTTAACCCAACTGAAGCTTTGAATCAAGCGGTACAAGCCGTGATCACTGAGTGTCGTAATTTGCGATCTCAGGTCAGTCTTTTTACCTCGGTCTAATTTATACGTATTTCTCCATAGCCTTTGTCTTCTCGACATCGACATCTCATCCCATATTCTTCTTGAGTCTTTTTACCATCCAGCTTTACTCTCCTCACAGGTATCGCGACAGGCTGTTCACACACTGAGCGGCCTGTTTCATGAATTAGGCCGAAACATGGATCCACATGTCGAGTCGTCTGTCCGGATACTGCTGGGGAAAACAGGAGAAGCCGCAGCCGTGTTTCTCCGTGATGAGGTAGCTGTGGCTATGAATGAATTGGCGCACGCAGCCAATCCTTCTAAAGTTTTGGTCGCTTTGTTGCAACACGGACTAGGGTGAGTTTGCCGTCTGAATGTTTGTTCGAAACACTCCGTTCTGCTGGATTTCACGCTGCGTTTGATTTTTGCAATACTCTTTCTTCACTACATAGCCACAAGAACGCCGCTGTTCGGTTAAAGACAGCGCTCCACATCTCACAACTGGTGGAATCTGTGAGCCATGTAGACCCCCCGTCTCAGGGCACTAGGACTACCCGCACATCGCGGCGAGAGCAACCTTTTGGATCGATGTCCACCTCTCAGCGCTCCTCTTCAACTAGCGCTTCCCAACTGACCGCCAACATGCCTGCGCCAGCTGTCATTTCGGGACTGATGGACCGCCTTGTAACTGCTCTCAGCCAATTCCTAACTGATGGTAACCAAGAAACCCGGTTAGTCATATCTAAACTTTTTTAACTGTTTTGTTCCTGACGCAGTAGTGTTTTTGCTTTTTTTCATGTCATACCGCTCGACCTACTGACGCGCTTGACACGGGCATCCTATCCTATTTAGGGACTCCGTGGAGTTGAATTTTAAAAGCTTTACTCCTTCATCCTACTGTGGTTACCTCGAAAACACTGTACTCGGTGCTGAAGTCAAAAGGTAAAATTTCCTTAGCGGTCCCTTCGCTGCGTGAATTGACACAGTGTTAGCCAGAATGAAGACACTCTATTGGGCACTCTAGTGAGATTTCCTTCCTGATGCCTGTGGCATTGCACTCCCATAATGGCTTGCCGCATATTCAACATGGTTACGCCATTGCATCTTTTACATGGCCGACGTGACTTATTTTGGCATCTTGATGTGCTTGAGAGGTGCATAAATACCTACTCTCTTGACATCCAGACTGTGCCTTCAATGTACTGGTGTTGAGAGTTGACCTCCATGAAACTGATATTGCCATTGTATTTTATCTCTATATATTGCGGCGCAACCGTTAAAGTGTGATGATGATGACGACGACGACGATGATGATGTTGATGTTGATGACCCACTAAGCAAAAGTACGGGTAAGGCATTGTTAGTGTGAACATACCGAAAGCATCAGACACGCACATACCTGTTGGAATTTTTCATAAACGTTCTAATTGATTCGTTGCTAGTATCACCATAACGGATAATCGCTGAGGGAATGAAAGTCCGCAGGACCAACAGCTAGTTGTACGCAACAAGCGGACAGGAACCATCAATTGTCTGGCTTGTTCTCTTAATCCCGCAGTCTGGTGGCCTTAAGTGAACGGATCCGGTATAGCTTGCGGGGGTCAATAACACCATTCATTCCTTACATATGAACGTCTGGCGCACTTAATCACTTTCCACACTAACAATGCGATGGCACCCTGATCTGTGCCAGCGAGCACCCTCCGATTCACGTCTGTCCCAGTGAACTTAGCATCCCAATTTATTTAGAAAGTCCTGTAGTAATTATACGCTGTTTCACTTAATTCGGCGGTTTTTGTAGTAGGATACGTCACTAAGCAGACACCGGTTATTTCCTAACAATTCGAAGTCCACGAATGTGCTAATTAATTTCACTCTTTTGGTAAGCTTCCTTCTCACCCACAACCAAGCACTCTACTCTACTACTTCAGTTCACGACGGATTTGCAATTTCGCCTTTGGTGATGTTAGATCGCATTCACAGGGGAAGACTTAGAAGCTGCGGAGCTGCTTACTGGCGAACAACTTCTTGATTTGTTATATGCTGACGATATTGCCCTAATCTGTGACATCTCCCCAACGTGCCAAACATCACTGGACAGATTAGCACTGGCTGTGCGTCACTTCGGGCTTTGCTTTGCACCCTCGAAGTGCAAAACATTCCTTCAAGGTTAGCTGTGACCCACCCCTGCGCTCACCCTTGGTGGGAATCAGCTGGAAGTCGTTCAAAAATTCAACTACCTGGTAATTGTAACAGCGCCCTTGGGATCCAACACCTGCTCACTAACCGTATAACAAGTTCGCTACACTTTTGATAAACTTCGCTGCCTATGGCGCCGGTGCGACATCTCTTTGCTTGAAGGGTATAGTGTACATTGCAGCCGTCCGTTCAGCTCTCTTTAAGGTTGGAAAAACTTGGTCCATCAGGTCGACAGACATATAGAGACTCGCCACATTCGACCATCGCT
Organism: Dicrocoelium dendriticum; assembly: GCA_944474145.2. Lineage (NCBI taxonomy): Eukaryota > Metazoa > Platyhelminthes > Trematoda > Plagiorchiida > Dicrocoeliidae > Dicrocoelium > Dicrocoelium dendriticum. The sequence goes on from OX104062.1 coordinate 2,826,901, forward strand.
TCCTTCGCAGGTTAGCTCATGTCTGGTGATAGCACCGCGTGACCAATGCGTGTTCGGCGTCGCATATTTGGTGCAGGAAGAGCGAATGAACCGCTCAACACCGTTATTTCACGCACCAGTCTCCGGTCGCTCGACCACGTGTTGCGCATGCCAACACACTGACCCCTGCGACGTGCGTTGTTTGCGCGCCGTGGATGTGGATGGAAGAAGAGGAGGCGTAGCCAAGCAATGAAATCCCTTACTTCGATGTTGGCCTCGATTGGAGCCTCTAGAGCGCCTGGTTAGAGACCGAAGACGTGAAACACATTTTGCTGGACACACTTGCTGGCATGGGTAAGGGCCGATCTCAATGGCGTCCGTGCTGTGAGCTTTTTTGTCTCTCCCCATCCCGTTTAGCTCCCCCCCTCTAATCGCGATCTCAAATCTTAGCATAATACAAATTTTTCTTTCATACAATTTTTTGCTGCATATTAGCCGGTTGGTAGCTTTCCGGAACGATCCCCACCCGTTACTGGTATCTAAGCTGGCTTGCACTTGTATTACGTTTTCTTTTTTATTATATATTGCGGCACAGTAGCTCAGGTGTTTTCCACCTCTAACCAACTTGTATAATGATAATAATGCTGTTAGGTCCTCACCATGGATCCCAGCCTAGTGGCACTGAATGAGGCAAAAGCATTTCCCCTGTTTTTTTTCTTCTGTGGATGCAGTGACCGCACTGCCCAGTCAGTGATCAGCAGTACGCCGGCACACTGTACCGAAGCTTCCCTGTCCTGCGACCACTACCGGTCGCGGAGACGACATCTCCACAATGGTACTTCTCTGGATCACGTGTGCGGAAAGTGTCACGTTATTTGCGTCTTGTGCCACCATCAAACATCGGCATAAATAGAGTACATAGTGTGCTTCCTGATGCGCGAACTCTTTACATCTGTACTGGACCGCGTCACTAAACTCCCGGTTTACATGTTGTTTCTCTTCACTTTCCAGCTACTACGGTCGTCGACTTTTGAACTCACTGATGCACTACTCCGATTTTGAGCGGTCGGTACGCAAACACCTGAGCGGTCAGATGTTACGAGTTGTCCACGAAGCTATGGATCAGCTACAAACCAAAGTAAGAGCCTACACGTCTCCCCACAGGGGAACTATCTCACGTAATCTCCTGTCTGGATATTTTTCACTTTTATCATAAACGCCTTTTCGGAGCCTAGTGAGCTCATAAGGCTTTTGGATGTCGCACAGTTCCTCATTCTACGTCTTCGCATCACTCATCGTATTCGCGAGTGAATTTCTTTTTGGACACAGCTCGTCTCGCATTGAGATTCCTCGTCCACTCACGCTTTGCGCTCTCCACACCGGGATCGTGTGTTACCCACTCTGTGACACTTTTGGTCCACCAGACTGGTCGCATTACTTCCAAGAGTTTAGCCGTTGGAACCCCCCCCCACCAATTTTTAGTACCGGTTCGGGTCATCTAACGCCATCCGGCACACATGCAACGGTAGCGGATCTCGGTATACCGTAACAACTTTTATACCGCTCTGTTTTGTTGCCCAAATGCTGTTGAATGCACGACAAACTGTAGCCTGAGGTTGCTTAACGTGTACAAGCTTATGAGTAATGTGAATTCCATTGGATTGCGTCTGCTCAATCTGACTTGCAAGTTACTGTGAAGAAACCTCCACCAATTGTGTCAACAACGGGGTCCTCACTCACAATGTTTTTTCTCCGTTACCTAAGTAACATATCGTTTCTAGTACACCTTATTTGCCGTATTTCTTTAATCTTGCATCCAACGCTGGACTGAATGCGGCAGTACGAGGCAGTAAAATTTAAATCTGCACATCTCCATCGGGACATGATCAAAGTATCTCACCTGTTGCTACTCTAATCGCTCTTCGTTCTTACGGGTTATCCGGATAATGCCTGACTCACAGTATTATCAACCTCACTAATGTACGATGTAATTGTCAGTGTACAATCGTTCTCTGAATCGAATTGTAATGAAAAGCGAATCCAACATCGTTTTGAGCTGTTGCATAGATGTGGCCCGAGGTGGAAAGAAGTTGACTTGTCACCGGGAAACTAACTCACTGATGACCCTACTCACTACCGTCGGTCCGTCTCTCCTTTCAGAGTGGAGTCCACGTGACTCGCCTTGTGCTTGAATGGAGACTTTATAGCACATGGTTTGCAGTCGACACCAGTAGCGCGCCTGCTGCCGTCTCCTAGTCGCACTGCCTGTTTAACATGTGTTTTAGTGCTGCTATCTGCGGAGTAATGGCTGATTATAACGCGGGGCACGACAGCCAGCTGTTTTTGATGATATGTTGTTGTTGTTGTAGTTGCCCTGAACATTTAGTTAAGGCATTAAGGTTTTCCGATGATGACGACGACGAGATCGCCTCACAATCGACGATAGGACAGCGTGTTGGGTCTTAGTTTCTCGCATTGATCTTCTTACGTAAAGCTCTGTGAACTTGAAATGAGCTTGGTAACGACGTGTTGGACTGCTTTCATTCTGTTCGCCTCGCTTTGGGTGATCGGACAGTAGTGAAACATTCGAGAGCAACTTTATTCCCCAAAAATTGAGCAAATTTCATATGGTAGAAATCGAATACTGCGCTTTTCTGACAGTACTTTCAAATATCCCGTAGTAGACATTGCTCAATGATGAACTGATCCAATTTCATTAGTCTGAACCTCGAGTTAATGGGGAAATTCCATAGCAGTGGTTTGTAATCGCGGTGCACCAGTTAACCGCATGATGCGAATAAGTAAATGGCACTTTCTAGTTTTTAATATGGGTTGTTTCACGTAAGTGAAAAGTGAATTTCGCATTTGCAGCTATTCATGTAGTGGTGAGTGGGTAACGATGAAAAATCACAACTTTGTTATCCATACCATGCAATCCGATAAAGACTACAGTGTATGATACTAAAACAATGTATTTCTTGCGAATGACTGGAAGACGCGATTCCTAGCGTTGGGTCGTGACATAGATGTAAATATATCAATCAGCCCTCCATCAGCGTGACTGCCTTGGAATTTAAAGCAAGATAAGCCTGTCTGTCATGCGCTTACATGTGACTATTTTTTCTAGCTTGGAATTTATCCAACTGCTTTTGTTTGGATGACACTTATTGGACATACCTTTTTGGAAAATCTTCGTAGTTAGCGATTTGTTTCCTTCAGCTATCGCTGTCAGTGACCTTTGTTTAAACAAATCAATACTCAAAGATTTGGAACAAACTTCCAAGTGATATCAGAACATGCTATACGCTTTGCAATTTTAAGCTTGCTATTAGTAAGCATTTAACCGTCCAAAACGTGATTAAGATGTTCGGGACATCACAGTCCCTAGATAACGCATTCGAAAACGGTATCCATGGTGCCTGAATAAATTTCTGAAACACATACACATAACATCTCGGACAACAGCCCCTTTCATTACATTTTTTTCTCTCGGCCCAAATATCTATCATGTGATTGTAAAGCATCCTGATTCAGTGGCAGGTAAAAATAGCAGAACGATTCTGATTACTCTGTGTAACATAATTTGCAATTGCATCCATGTTTTTCTCTGAAAATGTATTGATGAAATGTCATGGAAAAGTTGTACCATTATTTGATCTGTTCCTTATAGAGAACAGCTTCTCGCATAGTCGAGGAATATACAATTTATTTATTTATTTATTTATTTATTTATTTATTTATTGACTGCTTGTGGTCGTTGTTTCTGCCCTCGGATTGCGGTCCCCCTCAGTTGCTAACACTCTTTTCATTCGTTGCATGCCACTTATTGGTTCGTTTGCTGAGCATCTTCATTGGCTTCATTCGGCTTGCATGCTTTTAGCAATATGGTTTGACTGAAATGCCTGTTAGTAGCTTCCCTTCAGTCCATTCTTAAAACCATCTAAACAGACATAATGTATACAAGTCTTACCCGGATAGTCATTGGAGTTTTTCTTATAGTCGTGCGGTGAAGGTGTCGGCTACGACACAACAGTATTTTTCGTTGTTCTCTAATAAACGGATTTTTTGTTATCTTATCCCTAAATGTATTGGTTCAGTTATTTGGGGACTACTAATTTTACAATAAATTCCCTCGTCTCCTTTGCATGTTTTCGACACTTTAGAGTTTCACGAGACGAATACGAGGGTTAAGGGGGCTGTCCGTTAGTTTTTATTTTACATCTCCCCACCGCATTGTTGTTCTACGGTGGGATTGTGAGATTCTGCTCCGTTCTGTGCAACGGGAAATTATCTCGCTCCCCGAACTTCGAATCACTCAGTGATAACAAGACACCGAAATGATCCAGCTATAACTAAATTGATACAACATTCCTACAGCAAAAGGCCCATCCATTGCACAGTATGTCACGGCTTCTCGGAACAAATGACAGTTACAAAGAAGGCACCTTCCGGTAAAGTCGCAATTCATGAGGCTAGGTAAGTATGAGCAAAGTCGAACCTACACAGTGGCTGGTCAACCGTCGCATCCCGCGCCTTTCGTGCGCGAACTCGGTGTACTCTCACGCCACGACCTAAAGTCCATGGATCACACGAATAGGCTTTACCAAAACAGCCTTCGTATGCTTTGGGCGCTCAGGCGCAGTTTCAGCACTTGGTCCGAAGTGATTGCCACTCGCCTCTTCGTCTCAATAATACGACCAATGCTACAGTATGGCTCTCCCACTTATTGTCCTATCACCCGGGGCGAGGTAGAAAACATTGAGCGAGTGCAGCATATAGCCACCAGGCTGATTCCCAACTTGCGAGCTGTGCCGTTCAAAGACAGGTGTAAGGAACTAGGGCTGTACACCCTAGATTATCGTCGACTGAGGGTTGACCTCATCATGACTCACCGGATAGTACATCGAGTAGATTACCCCATGTTGAGACCACTGCTTCATATGCGCACACCAAGCTACACGCGGGGACACCGGTACAAGCTTGTTGTACCGGATTTGAAGCGGGTCGCTCACCAACTCTGTTTCGAACGCAGAGTGGTGAATTTATGGAACGACCTGCCGCAGCAAGTAGTTGCAGCAAAGTCAGTGTCGGAATTTAAGGAGATCCTTGACAAACACTTTCCTGACGCAAAATATATTGAGCGGAACACAACCTAACGGGTATTTGTCCATGAGTGAAGATTGATGCAGCTACACAGAGCAAGCTCTATTCGCTGCTTCTAACGAGTAATCAGTAGTCATATTGTCCAGATTTACTTCGTATGAAAAGACTGTAGCTTTCTTCGCGTACAACCCTTTGACACGTGTACATTACTTTGATCGTAGGAGCACCGTGCCGGTATTCGATCTCTTTTATTGTTGTCATTTTAGTTCCCATTTATTTGCGTTAACTTTATCAGATTGGCCCCTTACTCTCGGCTACTCTCCAAATTCTCTCCGAAGAGCAATTTTGCAACTTTAAGCTTCTTCATAAATAATGGCGCCAATGGAAATCAGTTAGCAGGGAACTATCGGGGTGTCTTGCTGGTTGCATGATGCGGAGCACCTCGGAGGGACAATGGGCCATGCTCAAGGGAAAAGGAGACATCGTGCGAGGTGCCATAGTTTTTATCCACTTTCTCTAAATGTTTGCATAGGTAGATACAGACCCATACAACACATGAGTAGCCTTTACTGACCATGTTCCAAGTGTTGTTCTACGAACTATCTCCACTAAGTAGATGTTCCTAGCTCAATCATTCGCGCTCCTTTCCATGAGGTTATGAGCAGTTCCAGTTATGTTGTTTTTATTCTACCATGCTCCATGCGCGATTAAGTACAAACCAACGACCTTGTTATACAACCGCCCCTCGATGGCATGCCATGCGGTAATGGAACCAGTACTTTTGACAGTAATACTCACGGTTGGTAATCTCCTGATGGGGTTACTGGTATAACGGTGGATACACACGGCTGGAGTCGCATACCATAAATGAACGATTTTGAAGTGGTTGCTTGAACGCTCTTACTGTCCTCCAGGCGCTTTAGCTCTTCATTAACATGGAAGACCGCCCAGGCGTGGACTATTCCCCGTAGAAATCGCCCGTCTGGACACATGTCTAGCTCCTCTACTTAGTAAGCGGCAATTTTACCGTGAGTATCGGCCTCCAGCTGCATTGGATGAAGAATATTACCTGTCTCTTTTTCTCTTGATAGAATTCCATGTTGTTAGCCGCACGTTCTAGAACCATTGTACCTCTACGTCTATAGATCATCTGTTTGATCATCGCCTGTCTATCTACGATTGCAGCCCACAAATAACCACGCTCCTACAGTATGTTGTGAACTGTCTTCCATGTAATGAATGCATTCAGCTTCCGCATGCTTCGATCATTCCAACACAGTGTATGCACTTGATCCGAAGAGAATGTCACTCATTTATACTCTCTGATACAACATTGCCAATGCTCAATTACACTGCATCCATCGATTATCCGGTCACCCGGGGCAAGAAACAAAATTTATATGTGTTCAGCATAGCATACATACCACGCTCATCCCCAGTTTTCGGTGTATATCCTAGGAAGACCGATAGAAAAGACTAGAGCTGTACATCTTCTCCTCTCATGGGTTTCGGGTAGACCACATAAAATAACCTACCGGATATTAAATCCGCGCCACTTCCCTGCGCTGAGGCGGCCGCCCCACTTTCGAACACCATGCGGCAGTCGCGATCACTTCTACACGTTTGTAACACCGCATCTGAAGTGAACAGCTTGTCTATGCCTATTGATGCTGGAGACAATAGTCTCGGCGAAATCTCTCGAAATTCTAGAACTTCCTTGATGCCCACTTTGCAGGTTTCATGTTTCGATAGCGTATCGTACTTGAATGGGATATTGAGCTGCTATTACATGCTGATAATGTGCGGTCCTAAAAGTGTCGTTATTCGTCTTGTGTGTCTAGAGACATTCAGATGAAGTTCCATATGTATACTATTCAGTATTCTTGACGTTTTTATCTTCTGACTAACCGTTATTTTACTTCTGACCCCATCTGTTAAGTGAAAAGTTCGGATCACCATCCTGCTGAGTGAATACCCACCTTTAATGCAGAGTTTCTTCTTTCAGGGTGTTGGTGAATTTCCAAGGGCCTCCGCCGGTGTTCGTCGCGGTGGCTACTCACCCGCTTCCAATCAACGGTTACCACGTGGCTCCAGTGTAGGAAGGCCACCGTGCTCCTAACACTTGGAAGCATTGAACTTCGTCGCCCACACACACTTTCATGCCCAAGTGCCTATTGTCTTTTTACATATCAACACCACACTGGTTTCATATCCGAATCCGTACTGGAAGCAAGATCCCCTTTGTGAACTTATGCTTTATCTCATTTCCACATATTTTTCACCCTGTTCAGTGATAGCCTCAATTCCCTCCCCTCACCTAACGCTATCCTTCGGGCAATTCCATGTGATTGCGCTCATACCTCCATCGTTCTCTTATGGTACAGCCACGCCACAAACCGGAGCCTAACACACACACACACTCACTCATAAACTTTCCTTTTTGTTCACACGCACGCTATTTGACTAGCCGCCAACTGCAATGCCGATCTGTACCATTCTCCAACTAGATTTATTCCGTGAACAGGTTCACTTCCTCTGGCTCTTTCTGCACACCTCTGCCCCTCGCGTCACTTGACTGTGATCCATCGATGTGTTTGACCAGATCATCGTAGTTATATTCTACATGCGTTTTGCACCTTAGTATCCCAACACTTTAGCTACACCCATTCAGATGTGTCCAGGCGTCAATCGCTCGTTTTGCCTCGCCTTCCACTCAAGCGCACTTCAACTCAGAATGAATATAACACTTTATTTTTTTTCTGAACTGCGTTTTCCTCATTACCTCGAACGAAGCGAATTCAGTGCGTTGAGAATGGTATGTAATGTGCGAATGTGTGCATAACTATGGGTGGCTTTCATTGTCGGGGGGTGCACCTGGTAAAACCTCGCAGGGCCTATCAGTGTCTAAACATTTGTCCGCAGATGCCTGGTTACTTTAATGTGGACTATTGATGTTTGATCTTTGAACGGGCTGATGAAGAATGTACGCTTTCTTTTCTGATCTGGTCATATATCATGGCTAGATTTCTGTGTGTGTCAGGTTTGGTCGGCGTTGCACCCAGTCGATGGTAGCCAGTCTGCGGCCAACCATGTCATCGTAGAAGAAGCAATTATGGGGTAATCTTGGTCCGCCGTCGTTCAACACGCAACTCTTTTCCCGCAATCGGGCATTTGAACCCACACACTTATCCGCTGGTACTCCGCCACCGAAGTTTTATTTCGAACGCCATCCACATTGTGTCTTTTCAAAGCTTCTGCGCATCTGTTTACTGTACGGACTCGGGTTCACTGCCGGGAGTCGTGTAACATAACAGCTTGAATCCCTTCGGAGACGTGCAACCAGTCAACTCGAAGTTGTCCTATCGCTTGGCGTACTTTTTACCTATTCACCGTAGTGCTATCCAATTATCGTCGATCGAGGTCACCGGTTCGATTCTGCGTAGATACGGGTGACCTGGCGGTATACGTAACCCTCGTACGAATGCTAGTAGTCGCTTGGAAGCAAAGCATCGATACAGTCAAAGCACGATTTATGCATTCGTTTAAGAATATTTTCGGCAATTTCTACTTACACTGCAAACAGTTTGCAATTTTGAATCGGTGGGAACATGATGCGAAGTGACAAGATAAACAAAAAGTAAACAAATGTTCTCGCCATGTTTGCGCCGTCACTTTGGGGTTGATTAACAAGCGAGATAGACAAGGCAAGATGGGGTTGCGATACGATGAGTTACGGGCAAATGCAACTTTAACTCTCGATCGCGTGGAAGAAATGGTAGTCATACTTACTAAAACAATGCGTCGGTGGTGAGAGGGGTCTTTTAGAATCTTAACTGAAAAGTTAAAACATGCGCCTGCTTGATTTCTAAAGCACACAATCTACGGAGACTTCAGTGCTTATTCCATGGCATCGAGAAATACATTTTAGCAGTCACACAATAAGAGCATAATCCCATTGAAGAAGTCCTGGGAAAATCGCAAGGGAGCATTCTATATATATATATATATATATATATATATATATATATATATATATATATATATATATATATATATATATATATATATATATATATTCCCCATGCTGAGGCTGATGTTGCATTGTTGATGCTTCTTCACCGCAGTTGGGCTAAACCAACTTACACTTAAACTAGGTCTTTTTAAGCTGGCTAAATTTCATTCCGCTTTATTTGGTTTGTTCTGCCTCCCTGAATAATGTTCTATTAACTGGCCACGTTGCTTACACTAATTGCGCTTATCTTCGGTAATTTTGTTGCGTTTGTAGCATTTTAAGTAACTTGTGGACATTTCTTACTTATCACGGATTTGTTGCTGACCAACTTACTTCATATGGTAATTTAGCGAAGAGTTATGCCACCGTATCTGTATGCATTATTGGATTTATTTAATTTCAGCTTGTCGTTTAAAGTGAATGGCTGTAGTTTGCTATCCCTGTTATGGTTGCGCTTGATGTGTATGTTGACAAGGTGCCTACCTGTCTATTACCCACTACATCGTTCATACTGGCTCCAGGAGACAGTTGGTCGTTGCTGGAGGGGACGGGGTGCAAGGTTCTTGTGGCCGTGCTAGGCTCAAAGAGCGGTTCCATGCACTCAGTGTGGAGCGGACTACGGTCCAGCCACCGCCTTGTGTGCGCTTGATTCCCCAAATACAGCGTGCTTGTGTTTGCCTGTGAAGGAGTGTGGGCCGGCTCCGTTGATGAAACGTGGTTCCCATCCGCATGCCTCCCGGTCTTATTCCTTCGGGTTTACACTGGATATGGGGTATGTGGTTGGAGCTGTGGGTGGTGCAGCGCAAGCCATCCATGGTCCCTCTGTAGGCGCCGGCGTCCTGTGGCTTGCCACAGTGACAGGCAAATCCGAAACCGGATGCCGCCAACCATGTATGTATGTATGTATGTTTGTTTTTTTGTATGTATGTGTGTGCCCTATGCTGAGGCTGATGTTGCATTCTTGATGCTTCTTCACCGCAGTTGGGCTAAACCAACTTACACTTAAACTAGGTCTTTTTCAGCTGGATAAATTTCATTCCGCTTTATTTGGTTTGTTCTGCCTCCCTGAATAATGTTCTATTAACTGGCCACGTTGCTTACACTAATTGCGCTTATCTTCGGTAATTTTGTTGCGTTTGTAGCATTTTAAGTAACTTGTGGACATTTCTTACTTATCACGGATTTGTTGCTAACCAAATTACTTCATATGGTAAATTATCGAAGAGTTATGCCACCGTATCTGTATGCATTATTGGATTTATTTTATTTCAGCTTGTCGTTTAAAGTGAATGGCTGTTGTTTGATATCCCTGGTATGGTTGCGCTTGATGTGTATGTTGACAAGGTGCCTACCTGTCTATTACCCACTACATCGTTCATACTGGCTCCAGGAGACAGTTGGTCGTTGCTGGAGGGGACGGGGTGCACGGTTCTTGTGGCCGTGCTAGGCTCAAAGAGCGGTTCCATGCACTCAGTGTGGAGCGGACTACGGTCCAGCCACCGCCTTGTGTGCGGTTGATTCCCCAAATACAGCGTGCTTGTGTTTGCCTGTGAAGGAGTGTGGGCCGGCTCCGTTGATGAAACGTGGTTCCCATCCGCATGCCTCCCGGTCTTATTCCTTCGGGTTTACACTGGATATGGGGTATGTGGTTGGAGCTGTGGGTGGTGCAGCGCAAGCCATCCATGGTCCCTCTGTAGGCGCAGGCGTCCTGTGGCTTGCCACAGTGACAGGCAAATCCGAAACCGGATGCCGCCAACCATATATATATATATATATATATATATATATATATATATATATATACCCTTGGCGATCTCCGGTTTCAGATTTGCCTGTCACTGTGGCTAGCCACCGTACGCCTGCGCCTACAGAGGGACCATGGATGGCTTGCGCTGCACCACCCACACCTCCATTCACAAACCTCATATCCAATATAAACCCGAAGAAATAAGACCGGGAAGCATGTGGATGGAGCCACGTTTCATCAACGGAGCCGGCCCACACTCCTTCACAAGCAAACACAAACACGCTGTATTTGAGAATCAATCGCACGCAAAGCGGTGGCTGGACCGTAGTCCGCTCCACACTGAGTGCATGGAACCACTTTTCGAACGGAGCACAACCACAGGGACCGTGCATCCCGTCCCCTGCAACAACGACCAACTATCTTCTAGAGCAAATATGGATGAGGTAGTGGGTAATAGACAGGTAGGCATCTTGTCAACATGCACATCAAGCGCAGCCACACCGGGGATGTCAAGCAACAGCCAAACACTTGAGACGACGATATCAAGTATGATAAGTCAATTAATGCGTGCAGATATGGTGACTTAACTTTTCTTCACTATATGTGCATATAAAATAAATTGGTTGCCAACAAATCCTCCATAGGTTCAAGGCGTCAGAATCTATATTTTAAAAATCCCACAATTGCGAAAATCTTATCGAACTTATCTACAGTTAGTTAAGGCGACGTGTGCAACTTTATTGAAGATAATTCAGGTAGAAAATAATATGTAAGAGAAGCCTTAGGACTATATAGCAAACCTACCACCTGAAATAAAGAGACCCAGTATGCAAGCATGCGGTTAGTAAATCGCATGCAACGTGCCTACAAACGCTGCGCCGGTTCTGCCTACCCTCTCCGCAGGAACCGTCATCGTTTCGATGCTGGTCCCGGGTGGACTCGCTTATGGCTCACTAAGACTGCCTGATTCAGGCACTCGCGACCGTATCTGCTGGTGTCGATGGAGTACAACGTATCGGCACCTGCCGCTTCTGCAGGTGCCACTTCTTCTCCGCATGCACGGTGCCTTTCTCTTGCCCCTCAGAAACGGCCTTCGTGATCAGATCGCGCCATGCACGCCGATCAACCGACTTCGATTCCCTACACCTGAAATCAGCATTAAAACGTGAGAGGCTTACTTTGCTCATGTCTTGGTAACGAAGATTCGTTTTCCCTGCATGCCACACATGACCGATCCAACTCAGGAAATGTATGCAGTCCATTGCATACATACCACCGGCGCAACACTTCCGTATCTGCAACTCTGTTGTACCAACGAATGCGCAGAATCCGTCGTAAACACTGTTGGTGGAACCACTCGAGATATCGCACATCCCTCCGGTACATCGTCCCATCTCGCTGCAGTATAGAAGAACGGACAACACCATGGATTTGTCTGACAACAACTTCTAGCCGACGGTAAGCTGATGGTTGTTCCACACTCGGTACTCCAGCTTCCCGAATGCCCCACTGCCTTCGGTACTCTGATACGCAGCTCATTGTGTAGCTGCTGATCAGTCGACATCACACTCCCAAGGTAGCAGAAGCTGGATGTGCTTTCTAATACTTCAGCACCAATGCTGATTCGCAGCACGTTGTAGATTGTACCTCCGAGGAAGGCTGAAAGAGACAGACAGTTTTACTTATGTTGATGGTGAGCCCGAATTTAGGCGCTGTCGAAGCCAGAGCACGAGTCATGTGCTGCAACTCATCCGCGCTGTGTGCAAACAATGCACAGTCGTCAGCAAACAATAACATACGGATGGTTGTCTCCTAGGGTAGAGTTCTCGCATTGAAACGACGGATGTTCTGCAAACCCACCATCTGTACGGTGCTTCACACGAACAGCGTAAGCACAAGCCGCACCAAACGCTCATGTCATTGCATGAAGATAAATATTAAACAGGAAAGGAGCTAAGACACAGCTTTGCTTCACACCAGTGACAAATGCAAAGTCATCCGAGGTCTCTCCACTCAGCTGCATGCTCGCTCGCATACCACAGTGCAGACATTCAATTAAACTTGCAAACTTACGCGGGCAACCATACTTACCTAACCACAGCCACAATGCCTCGCGGTTCACCGTATCAAATATACTGGTGAAATCAACAAAATGCGAGTACAAAGGCCGGCGTCGTTCTCTGCACTTCTCCTGCAACTGACGAGCCGAAAACACCATATCTATGGTGCTGCGACCGAAACGGAATTCACATTGCTCTTCCGCCACGTTAGGTTCCACAACCTGAGTGACGAGGCGGTTGAGCATGATTCTGGCCATCACCATGCCCACACAACTCAGCAAGTTGATGCCACGATAGTTCATACAACATTGCTTGCTCCCTTTGCATAAGGACATCCTTCAGCCTAGGAGGCACCTCCTCCTCAATCCACACGCGTTGCACCAAGTGGTGCAGCGCAGTCACCAACGCGGGTCCGTCGTGTTTCAATACTTCAGGCGGGATCCCGTCGGCACAGGCAAAATGGCCATCTGGCAGCTGAGCAAGCGCTATCTGCATCTCATCCAGTGTCGACATGTGCGCCAGATTCACATTCACATCATGCTGCTTGAGGCTGTTCAAAGTAGGCCAGTCGATCTCTGAACGGTTGTTTAATAGATAGCCAAATTGTTTTCGCCAGATCTGCGTTATGTCTGCAGTCTGTGTACAGGTAGCGCCTGAACTACCATCGATCAACGTCCTCTGCGGCTCCTACCTTGGTCCATACACCGTCTACAAGGAGTCAAAGAATTTCTTGTGTTAGCGGCATTCGGCGTAGCATTCCATCTGCTTCGCCTTCTGCGTCGACCATGCATTTTTAATGCGGCGTAGCTCTCGGGTCTGTCGTCGTCGAATTCTGCGGAACTGACTACTCTTCCCCAAGTCACTGGGGTCTGCTACATTCTTCCCCGACACCAATGCTCGAATCTTCGCATTGTTCTCATCAAACCAATCAGCCGCTTGCAGTTTGCACGCGCGATGGTCTCCTCGGCAACAGCTGTCACCTGGTCGCGAATGTGGTGTCATAGTTCGCCCACTGTGGCTATGCATTCCACATCACACATGTGTGCAGCCATCGCCTTCTGCAGCCAAATACGTTTCGCCACAGTACCGAGGGAGAGAATGTTAAATTTACGCCGATTCACGGCGGGAGTGCAATGCATAGCTTTACAAGAAATCTATGTACAGTTTGGTCCGCACCAATTTGTGATCGGTGCCACACTCAGCTCCACGCAGTACACGTGTCATGCGCACTTCACGCATGTCACGCTGACGTACGATGACATGGTCGAGCAGGTGAGCGTGACCACTCCGTGGGTGCGTCCAAATTGCTATTTCACTCAACTTCAACATCCACAGCAACAACATTCCTCTCTAGTTAATTTGCGAATCATGTCTACCAGACGTACACAAGGCGGTGGCTGAGCCTTAGTCCGCTCCACACTGGATGGAACCACTCTTTGAGCCTAGCACAGCCACGAGATTGTGCAACCCACCCCCCCGGCGGTGATTCACAGTCTCCTGGAGCCAGTAATCGTGGTGGAAGGTGTTAGACAACTAGGCACCTTGTTAACATTCAAAACAAGCGCATCCACACCGGGGATATCAAACGACCAACATGTAATTTGAGGGAAATCAAACACACAAAATGGACACAGAATATGCAGCAAAAGAAGAGACCTGAACAAATCAAATAAAGTGGTATAACTTATATGCAGATTAAAGAGATCTGGTTTAAGTGTAAGTCTGTTTAGCTCAACTGCGGTGAAGAAGCATCATGTATGTAACATCAACCTCAGCACGAGGCACCGTATGAATACGAAAGAAACTGAAAGATAAAAATGCAAACCGGACAGTAAATCTACGGCAGAATAACAAAACTAAGCAAATTAAAAAGGGTATGAATTTTAATCTACTGTTAGGGTGACGTTGGGCAAGTGCAAGTACTATCAGGGGATATCAACCGAGTAACATAGAACATCAAAGGGAGAAAACACGCAAAATAAACAGAATATCCGTGAGATAGAAAACTGCGCAAATCGAATAAAACGGACTAGGTTATATCTAGTGTAATGTTGCGAAACTAAATGTAACTTAATTTAGCCCATCATCTTTACTATCATCACCATCATCAACCTCATCGTCCTTATTATCATCCACAACCTTTTCGTCATCCTCATCATCATCGCAATAATCATTATCATCCTCATCCATCATTATCATCATTGTTATCATCCCGCACCTTTCGTGCGTGACCTCGGTGTACTCTTACGCTACGACCTAAATTCCATGGAAAGCACGAATAGCTTTTACCTAAACAGCCTTTGTATGCTTCAGGCGCTCAGGCGCAGCTTCAGCACTTGGTCCGAAGTGATTGCCACTCGCCTCTTCGTCTCAATACTACTACCTATGCTAGAGTAGGGCTCTCCCACGTATTGTCCTATCACCCGGGGCGAGGTAGAAAAGATTGAGCGAGTACATCATGTAGCCACCAGCCTGATTCCCAACTTACGAGGTGTGCCGTACGAAGACCGGTGTAGGAAACTAGACCTGTACACCCTAGCTTATTGTCGAATGCGGGTTGACCTCATCATGACGCACCGGATATTACCTCGATTAGATTACCCCATGTTGAGGCCACTGCTTCATCTGCGCACACCAAGCAGCACACGAGGACACCGGTACAAGCTTGTCGTACCGGATTTGAAGCGGGTCGCTCACCAACTCTGTTTCGAACGCAGAGTGATGAATGTATGGAACGACCTGCTGTAGCACGCAGTTGAGGCAAAGACGGTGACGGAATTTAAGAAATTCCCGGACAAACACTTTGCCGATATAACATATATTGAGCGGAACACAACATTACGGGTCTTTGTCCCTGAGTGATATTAAATGCAGCTACACAGAGCAAACTCTACTTGCTGCTTCCAGCCAGTAATCATCATCAACATCACTATCGTCATCATTGTTATCATCATCATCTTCATCATCCTCACCGTCATATTCGTCATCAACATCGTTATCATCATCATTATTACCATCTTCATCATCCATCTTTATCATCATCATCATCATCGACCTCATCATCACTATCAACATCATTATCCTCATCAACATTCTCATCATCCTTATTTTTATTATTATCGTAATCATTATCATTCACTATACACGTTAGCTGGAGGTGGAAAATACCTGAGCTACTGTGCCGCAATGCATTAACGAAACAAAAAAGCCATACAAGAAATGCACGCCAGCTGAGCTACCGGTACACGGATGAGCATCGTTCCGGAAGGCTACCAACCGGCTACTATACAGCAAAAATAATTTGTATTAAGCAAATTTTGTATTATGGTAAGAGATGAGATCGCGATTGGATGGTGGAAGCTAAGCGGGATGGGGGAGGGACCAAGAAACTCACAGCACGAACGCCATTGAGGTCGGCCCCAAGCCATATCAGCAAGTGTATCTAGCAAAACGTGTTCCTCATACTTCGTATCCCAACCAGGCGCTCGAGAGGCTCCAATCGAGGCCAACGTCGAAGTAAGGTCCTTCATTCCTCTTGACCAAGTCATAGCTTTTCCACGCCTCCTCTTCTTTCATCCAAACCCCCGGCACATAAACAACGCACATCCCGGGAGTCAGTGGGCTGGCATGCGCAACTTGTGGTCGAGCGCTCGGAGCCTAGTGCGTGAAATAATGGTGCTGAGCGATTCAATTCCTTTTCCTGCGCCATAAACATGGCATCGCACGTGCTCGTTGCTCACGCGGTGTTGCCACCAGATGTGAGCTAAACTGCCTAGGTACCGGTGCTCGAACGTAACTAGGCTCCTTATGTCGGCTGATCTAATGGACCAGGTTTTACAGCCGTAGAGTTGAATGGACGGCTGCATTATGCAATCTACGGTAAGGAAAGAGAGAACAATACCTTGTAAGACCCCGTAATTGGCTGGGATCGCGGCAAATCTTCTACCGAATGGCTGCGGCGTATTGCTGGTGCCATTTTTCTTTGTATTACATTCTCACTAACTTCTTGCTTTTTCTATCAGTCTTTACGGTTTAGAACGGGCTTTTGCTAGCAGCGTCGTTGTGATTGCATAACGACGAAGCAAAGTAGAAGGTAACAGCGTCTGCTACTACTTCTGTGTTAGCGTTGTTGCTCTTATGGTTGTACAACGTTCTAATGAACTACGAAAAAGTTACCAGGACTCCCTTAGTTGAACAATGAACAATGATTTATGACGGGTAAAAAAGCAGGTGCTTGACATGTCCCGTAAGGTGGAGAGCGTGACAAAAAAGATAGCTAAGGGATAATGTTGTCAGTTCGGGCGCTTACAGATGTAACTGCATTTTCGTATAAAGGGGGTTCGAAAGGAGAATGTACGCACACAAAGCAACAGGAGAGTGGTTATTGTTCACATCATAGGCGAGAAAAATTAAAAAAAAACGATAGCAAGGACAACGCTTACTTGTGTGCGATTATTGTTGGTCGACAGGATACAGAAATCCAGTGTCTATAGTAGTAGCGTTTAGTAAATTTCGTGCAAGGCGTTTGGAGTGACTCGCTCTCAAGTAGGGTTATGGCCCTATCCACTGTCGGTTGCCATTAGTGCCAGCATCTGGTGGTCATGAGCTATAGCACATAGTGAAAATGTGATAGGGTATCGTCAAGGCGTTTTTTGAAAAGGTATAGGGTGGGAGCATTAATTACATGTTCGGGGAGGGCGTTCCAAGGCTGTGCCACTCGAAGGGAAAAATAGTTTCGCCGACATTCCAGGCGGCTGTACTGCGTGACTAACTTAAACTGGTGACCTCTTAGCGAGGTGTTTTGACTGAGTATTAGAAGGAATGGCATGGGTGGTTGGGGTCTCTCAGAATTAGGTACACCATTATGAGATCGCCCCTTAGCCGCCGATAACGTCCGCTGTAGATTTTAAGGGTCTTCAGCCTGAGTGGGTAGGGGAGGCTGGTCAAACCTCTGATGCTCTTCGTTGCCCTACGCTGTGCAATATCGAGCGCGGTGAGATGGTGCTTGAGCCAGGGTTGCCACGCTTGGATAGCGTATTCCGCGTGCGGCCTCACGTACGCACTAAGCATTTTTGGAAAGATCGAAGGATCAAACTTCCCGAAGGCTCTGCGAAGAAGGCCGAGGTACTGGTTTGCTTTCTTAGCTGCCTTTTCAGTCTGCCTCGAACAACCGAGGCCATCTTGAACTATCACCCCGAGATCGCACTCGTGAGAAGCTCGCTGTAGAATTTTTGGTCCTAGGCGGTAGCAGTGCAAACTCTTGTGTCGTATACTGAGAACCTTGCACTTGGTGACGTTGAAATGCAGCATGTTGTCGATGGACCATGTGTACGCTTTGTCCAGGTCCTCTTGTAACAATGCGTGATCCTCCACTTCAGCTATAGTGCGCCATACCTTTAGGTCATCAGCAAATAGCAAGCAGTTAGAAGACAGCACACTCGCGAAATCATTTATGAAGACCAGGAACAGGCGAGGTCCAAGTACCGAGCCTTGAGGTACGCCGCACTGAACTTCGATGGATTCTGATAGGTTGCTCCTAACCCTAACATTCAGGTGACGTTGTAGGAGAAAGTCTCCTATCCAGCCCAGAACAGGATCGCCGATTCCATATTTCTGGAGTTTGTGGAGTAGAATGCGATGGTCTATGCGGTCGAATGCCTTTGAAAAATCCAAGTAGGCCGCGTCGATTCCAACACCAGCGTCCACAGATTCCGTCCAGTTTGCACGAGCAATCAAGAGATTAGTTGTACAGGAGCAATTTCTGCGAAATCCATGCTGTTACGGAACGAGAATTTGGTTGTTCTCCAGGTACCCCATTAAAGCCTCAGCTATAATGGACTCCGTAACCTTGGAGATCACAGGAAGGAGTGTTATCGGGCGATAATTTGCTGGATCAGCACGACTGCCACTTTTGTAGATAGGCGTGATGATTCCGTGCTTCCACATCGTGGGGACGTGCATCTCGTTCATACATCGTTGAAAGAAAATTGCTAATGGTCCTGCCAAACTCATGGCAGCAACTTTCAACGCCTTCGGTCGAATGCCGTCCGCACCCGGGGAGCTGAACTCGCGCAGAGACATCAGCCTCTTCAGTACAGCTGCGGAGGTAAACGATATGTGGTTTAGCCCTGATGGCGGCGTTATCTGCTTAGGCAGGATGTACGGTGATTGCTCGCTTTGGAAGGTACGGCCAAATTGTTGTCCAAGAAGATTGGCTGCCTCTTGTGCGGTTTGGGCTAAACCGTATGCTGTGTGCAGGGCAGGAATACCGCGCTTAACACGGCGCAAATTGTTTACGTGCCTGTATAGCAGCTTGGGATTGGAGCTAAACTTTTCCGCTAGACTTTGTTGGTTCTTAACTTTATCCTCTCGAACGAGTTTGACACAGTGGTTTCTGTGTATTGTGTAGACATCCCAGGTGTGATCGTTCGGGGAGGCTATATGGGTGTGCCATACCGAGTCCCTTAATGACATGCACTTACGTGTCCTGCTCCTTACGAAAGACTTCATCCTTTTGGTCCGGTAGCATTTGGTTTCAGATGTCCGTGCCACGAGCTTGGTGAATATGTTGACGAATTCACCGCAGGCCACCTCAGACGTTAATTCAGCTAAGAACGACCAGCTGGTTGCATCAATTAGGTCGGACAGGTCTTCATAGTTGGTTATGACACGATATTCCTCGGCATGCTCTTTAGGATAATCCGCGTAGCACATGTAATGAAACAATAGCGTCGCATGATCACTGCGGCCCAAAGGAGTATCGGTTATCACTCTCTCGACCATTAATTCTTCATTGGTGAATATTCGGTCCAAGATGGATGGTCTGTCAGTTCCCCTGAATCTGGTGGGCGTAGTGATGTGGCCATAAAGAGGATAGTCTGAAACCAGATCTTGCAAATCCGCTTTGAATTGCTCTCCTGGTGTGGCCTGGGATTCGAGGGCATGTAAGTTGAAGTCACCGGTGACTAGAATGTGACTGTACTTCCTGTTTATCACGTGCTTCAATGCAGCCATCAAATTGCAGTCCATCTCAGGAGTAGACGAGGGTGGGCGGTAAACAACAATCAATAGGCTAAGATCGTTGGTTGAGCCTTAGGTATTCGGTTGCTTCTCTCTATTTTATCTGTAGAACGCAAGCTGTCACACAAATGCTCCATTTTCACTCTTCTGGATTGTTCTTTTCATGTCGCAATGAAAAAATTACTGCAAGCGAATCCCTCAGCGGCATATTCACTTCACCGAAAGTAATTTCGACCCCGTAACACAGATTTAATCTACATAAATGTTTAGCAGTAGCTGTCCTATTTCCGTCTCTTAGTACCTTTTTGCATAATAATATCAATTTTGCTGTTTCTTTCAGCAGGTGTAGTGGGTATGGATTCCCTAGCGGCTCCTCTGATTCGCAAAATGCTTATCGGTCAAATGCTCCCCTCCGACCCTAACCGTACTCCCGTCTACGACAATACTCGACAAATTTGGACAGTCCAGACTGCCCAAGATCGTCCCTCCCAACTCTGTTGGAATCTGGTGTGGCTTCAAGGAACGGTAGTTGATCACTCACAGCCGGATTGCTTTGTACTCGACGATGCAACTGGACGGGTCCTTGTGGATTACAAAGCGGGCGAAAACCATGACAGCTTAAAGAAGCTGCGCGTCGGTGACTATGTGATCGTTATTGGTCGGTTAATGAAAATGCCTACGGAGTCTGCAGCTCCGCAATCGTGGCAGGTGTCTGCAAAAACTGTCACGCTAATCACAGATCAGTTCACTTCTGCAAGATCTGTGGATTCGCAATCGGACACAACTGATGTTCTTGGTGCTGCGGCAGCGGCGGAACTCTCATGGCCGCTGGAGGTGATGGATATGAGTCTAGTGTACTGAACGTGAACACTTCGCTTCGCACTCAGCAGACACAGTGTTACGGTTTTTTACGTTTTTTTGATTCAACTTCGTGGTATTACTACACTCCGGTTTTTCCTTTGCTTTTCCGTTTCGGGGTAGTTATTGGTGTGCGAACCTTGTTGAAGCACACTGCACACCTCAGCATATATCGCACGCTGAAGTTGGCAGTTTCTTCTCTCTTTCACTCCGTACCCATCGCCGAATGCACCTGCTCTGTATAACATGACGCTATCAGCCGCTTCTGCAAGTACTTCACGCTTTTGTTGTACTATTACGGGGCTGGGTCACACGATATCTGCTACGTAAGAACCGCAAGAAGTTATCTCTACTTGTTGGCACTAAGTCAATATACTAATAGCTCAGGTTGGGTGTTGAGCTGTTGACTTATTTACCGAGCTGGGCAATTTACTTTCAGGCATTTTGTCACCATCGAACGGAAATCTTCAGAGCGTATAGTAGTAGCGGTGGGTTTACTGGTAGACAAGTGGCTTCGAGCAAATCTGGTGCTGGATGTTATCGGCCACTTGATTACTCCTTATTAACATTTCAAAGGCTGTTCATCTTTTTTCAACTACATTGGTTGTTAACTGTTGTATTCCGGAATGCACGGTTACAACTGGTTGCAGCAAAACATTTGTGACGTGGGTAGGGTCCTTTCAATCCTACTGGCCGATCCGTTCAACGTCACTGGATTTTTGCTG
Source organism: Dicrocoelium dendriticum (assembly GCA_944474145.2). Taxonomy (NCBI): domain Eukaryota; kingdom Metazoa; phylum Platyhelminthes; class Trematoda; order Plagiorchiida; family Dicrocoeliidae; genus Dicrocoelium; species Dicrocoelium dendriticum. The sequence continues at coordinate 2,848,405 of OX104062.1, forward strand.
CAACCAATTGTAACCGCCCAAGTATTCCCGATTACAATAGTTGAAAAAATATTAGTAGCTTCTGAAATGTAAATAAGCACCAACCAAGTGGCCTGCAGCATCCACACCGGGATTTTCTCGAAACCACTTGCCTACCAGCAAGCCCACCACTACTACTACTAATCGCTCTGATGATTTGGGTTCGACGGTGACAGAAGGATTGGAAACAAAGTGCTCGGCTCGGCGAACAAGTCAATACTTCATCGGTCCGTTTGCTTAACTAGGCAGGTACATCAAATTTGGTGGTCGCATAGGGTAGCAAATTATTGCCCACATTGTTAGGAATGCCGTTGTTCCTAAGCCTGAAGTACTTATGATGACGGCGCTATACAAGCCTATTAGGTGAGTGAATGGTTTGCAACACTGGTGATGCTAGCTGAGTAGGGGATTTAGTTGTGTTAATAACGTAGACGGAATCTTAGAGAGTTCTCAAGAGATCTACGAACCAAGCAGCATCAAGCTGCTTCCGGGTGACAGACTTCGCGATTCGGAGTACGCCGACGACATCATCGTAAGCTGCGATTCCTCAATGGCCGCCCGAAATATCTTGCGGAGGTTGGATGTGTCTGTCTCCCAGTTTGAAATGACCTACGCACCATCGGGATGCAGGGTCTTCCTGTAGAACTGCTTAGGCGCTGCTCCTACCCTTACCCTTCTAGGTCATTCATTGGAACTGGTGGACAAGTTTGTTTACCTCGGAAGCTACTTCAGCGCTAATGGTTTAACGGATGATGTCTCTATGCGCGTCTCCAAGACTCGGGTTGCTTTTGCCATTCTCTGGCGTCGAGGTGATCTGTGCCTATCTCTGAACGGCCGAGTTTACCATGCCACAGTGAGAACGGTCCTGCTCTACAGCTGCGACATTTGGCGTTTTCGCGCATAATATGTTGTTGTCGGAGCATTGCTGGTATAGGATGACAAAAGCAAAGTAATAATTATGTTCGACGGTGGACTTTCCTATCAGACAGCCTTTGCCGCCCACTGAACACCGTAATTTCTCTGCGCAGACTTCATTGACTTGGGCATGTTCTTCGCATGTCTACACATAGTTTACATCGTCGTGCCCTGTTCCCTCAAGCATAAGTCGGCTGGAAGCGAAAGCAAGGTGGTCAACGTATGACTTGGCCCACAATTAAAAAGCAGCTAACGTCAAAGTTAGCCGCAGTTGGACGCTTTCGGCTCCCTGGCTGGAGTGTGAAGGATCACTAACACGCATGGCTGGAAACCCTCTCGGATATGGAAAGAAATCGTGCACAATGGTGGGCTTGTTGTGACTCTCTATTCCCATGAACACCGGGATTTTTCCTCTCTCCTCGTATGTCTGTTGTATTTTAAATACGTTGTGGCACTATGACGATTGTACTATTGACCGTTTGAAGATATATATATATATATATATATATATATATATATATATACAGATATATATATATTTAACGTAAAGCGCAATACCTTCTTCTGATAACTTGCCAGCGGCCTGAAAACTTCTTACTTCACTGGGATTTAACTAGTATGAATAATGATATGAAACTCTTCACTTACTGAGCACGCATTTTCCTGGGGTTTGTTATTACCCTAGTTGCGTGGGTTGTTCTCCTTGTCAGCTTCACTATTTGAGCTATGACATCCAAACAGCTTAGCAGTAGCTGTTCCTACATCTTACGACAGAAAGAAGGCATCCTTACTGGATTACGGTACTGACAGAGTAGAGCTATCCCCGTTTATCCCTGCGATGCTGAACTGTGGCCGAAGGGGCAAGCCTTGTCCAAAATGACGTGTTAAACGCAGTCAGACTGGAACTGTAAAAAGACCTCAGACCATGGTCATATTTATAAGTCGCCTCACGACCTTCGACTTCTAGAATTAAAAGATCAACTGCCAAAATTAGCAGTGCCACACTGATCCAGCCAATCTTCAGGAAAATATCGGTAACGGCCAAGTGTTGTAGCATTCCAATAAGTTCGAAATGGATGCGAGAATCGATTGCAATCGATGAACCACTGACGTAATGGTTTTTCCGGGAAATTCTTATTTTCACCCGGACGTTGCTTAAAACATGGTAATCGGTATGGTCCATAACCGGATTTTCAATTGGTAGTTGAGTAAAATCAGTTGCGTCAAAGTTTGCATCCTGTTCAATTTCTGATCGGGTGTCAACATCTTTGGCACCCAGCTTGTAGTCAGCTTTATCATCCCCAAGATGTTCGTTAAAAAGCATGTCCTCAGCCATAACTGATGCCCATAGTCTTAGCTACCTGAGTAGATAAGCTTGCAACATTCGTTGAAGTACTTCCACTTGAGCATCCCACGTCAAAGATTTTGGGAGTCCAGACCGTGGCTCAGTGCTGTCCCTGTCAGTCCAGATATTCGCAGCCCAATGCTGAACAGTGGAATAAGAAGGGGAGTCGTCGGCAAATGTGTCTAGACCATAACAGTATCGATTCCCTTTGGCGCCACACCCTTTTTCCACAGGTACTTGAAACAGCTCGATTTTCAAATTGGTGCATTTTTAGAAGTTGAGCAACCAAGGTCAATTCAATGGATCATCGCCTGCAAGAAAATAACGATAGGAACTTGAGGTTTGGCATTGAAACTTCCAGGATATGAGACTAATATAGAATAGTCTTACCTTTTATTCAGTTTGTTTGCTTCTTGGTCGGGCAGAGATCTTTTTGATCAACCTTCGTGTAGGGCAGCGGAAGCCAACGACTAGTCGGAAACCAGAAAAATAACTAAAACGAGCTAGTAGGGAAGTACTAACAGACGCGACAGATAAGACGGCACAAGGTTCTGCGAGCCTTGCGAATCGAGCCGACAGCGGATCACGAGTGGCATCCTGTAACGAAGCTGGGTCCAAAACAACGGAGAAGGAATTTGTCAAGTACGCAATGAATCAGTGGAGGATTGTAAGAAATAATGGAAATCAACCTAGTTCGGAATAGTCGGAATTGAAATAGACTTAGTTCAGACCCAGAGCTAGCGTTAACACGGAAGTAATGACGCACAGTGAACGCACGTGGAAATCGTCTTGACCAATTTGAAATTGCGCGATCTAATAAGGTACACTAAAATAAATACAACAAAATATTATTCAAGAACAATAACCACATTCACCACAGTTTAAACGAAGTTGTGTGCTGTTGTAGTTTCGGTGTTCTTTGTTCTTCTAGCGTCCGGATCTTCGTGGTTGCTCCGGCGGACTTTTCTGCGATTCTTCACACACATCGGGCTTTTCTGGAATGGACTCAGCTAAAGAAGGGTTAGGTACACACAAAATTTAAGGTCTGTTAGCTGTGACACAAAATCTGATCAAAGTGTCTACTGTGTAGGGACCCATCAGTTAGCTCAATTATTCGACACATTCGGGAACCGAGAGTACTGAGGATTATTCCACGGGATGTCCGGAGATGGCAGTTTGTTGTTTAAGCAAGCTTGCACATATGCTCAGTAGCTGCAACGCGTTCTGTCTACCACTTGCCGCGCTGTCTCAAAAGTTCGGTTTCCTTTTGAACATCCCTCGTATTTCTGTACAATACGTTAAAGAATATAACTATGTTATGCTTCATGCGGCCTAGCCAAAGCGGGTGGAGTCTGAGCTTATTACATATTTCAGAATGTTCCAGTTTTGAGGAAGCATCTAGAAAGCGTATATGAACGCTCTCTGTACTTGTTCCAGTGCAATGCAGTCGCACTTTGTTGAACTGCTATAACGTATTGAACAATATACCAATATGAGCCGAATAACTGATTTGTAAGTACTAAGTATTGATTCATGTAGGGAAAAGGTCCGGAATACCAATCCCATCTTCTAGCTTACCCTCGTGGTGGCATGTCCTACTTGTTCACGTAATTCGAGTGAGCACGAATATCGCAATCCCAGATCCATAACCGTAGGATAGAGATTAAGTGTTTGGTCATCAAGAGTTAGGCCACTATGAGTCGAATCGCACTTGTGAGACTGCACATCTGTCAGTCAAAAAAGACATTTTCCACTTTGGGCATCAGGTTTCAAGCGCAGAGGTCGCGTTGGATCATGTTAAGACCATTGGAGTCTTACGGAGGGAAAGTGTATATGACTTTAATGTCTCCTTTAGATGATATCATAACATATATTAAGAACGGTAGAGGCCTAAGGACATTTCCTTGTATCATACCACTGGTGACAGGTGTAGGTTCAGACTAGTATTCTTGTAGTTATACTACCTGCGTTCGATTTGTAAGGTATGGTCTAAACCAAGAAAGCAATGGTTCCCCGAGCCCGTACGACATCATTTCAACTGTAAATTTTTCATGTGACACCCGATCAAAATTCTTGTGCATGTCGAGATAAATCATAGTAACCGCGATAGCAAGATCATGCGAGATAGTTTTATTGTTTAGAAATTCGAGGTGACACGTACTGAAAGACCGATTTTTCAAGAAGCCGTGTTGTGAGTTGTTTGTTAGCGTTTTAGATAGTACGAATTCGACAGTGTTAGCTTGATATGTCGCTCCCTAATTTTTGATAAGATATATGTGTGGCTTATTGGGCGATAATTTTAAGCTCGGAAAGTGAGTGATTTATGCCATAGAACGACTATAGCCGGTGTAGATGGTTAGATTGAAAATACTCACCACTAGTGTGGTGTTGTTATCCCCGACAAATTTCACAGCTATGGGGAGAATATTGGCTGGAATTCCGAAATATGATAATTTTGTGCGCCGGATAATTTGGTGTATATCGTGCAACTCGAATCTGATACACTTGAGCTGATCGATCTTGACGAGTGGGTTCGATATCCACGTTGAAGGAGCCGCAGAAATATGAGTTAAACATTGCGCTAGCTTGAGCAGGGTCTGTTAGGTTACAGCCACCTGGTGCTACGAAGGAGAGTATGCCTTGCATACGCTTGGTATCTCTGCGATTTAAGAGACTGATCAGTTCATGGTCTCGGAATGGACTGTCAAGAACCCGCTTTTCATCAGCGGTTTGTTTCGTGTGATAATCCAGCTTCACTGATGTGACTAAATTATGGTGTTGCATAAAGATTGAGAAGTTATTCGTTTTACGGTATGCCGCAATGAGTTTTTTCATTATAACAATTGTTATTCATGAAACAGCCTCATCACAAATTGTGAGAAAGTGTCTATGTTTGATAGGAGTCAGTGGGTGGAGACAAAGATTGATGCTGTTATATAAACCGTGAGCTGCAGCTTGCGGGTCGTCGGCGAGGAAGAAAACGTCTCACTGAACATACCCTAGTAAAATTTGCAAACGAGCCTCAATCCACTGATCCGCATTGGCTTGAGAGCATTTGTGGTTTGGGCACAATCGTGTTTGGGAGTTGAGCGTTATTTGTGAATAAAAGGGAGACCACCCTGTGGCCACTACCAGGAAAGCGTTCCAGAATAGCAGTGAGATCTGGTAGTAAGCAAATGGTAGACATCAGATCTAATGTTATTTTTTCTAGTGGGATTTGTAACATGCTGCGTCCATCCGTAGGTAGATAAGGATGAAAGCAGATTTGCATACCTGCTGGGCACTTGGCATAAGGTCACGAAGCATGTCGAAACTCCAGCTATCATTTTGTACTTGACTGGTTGATGCGCTACGCAACAGAACCGATCATGCAATGCATTAGTTTCTGAGGAATTGGAATTTGGATGCATGTATACGCACCCGAGGAGTAGAAGGCTATTAGTCAGTTGTACACTCATAAAAACGGAGTCCTGGACGCACTTATGTGAGAGGGAATATGTAGTAAGCGAACGCGCAGTGATCCGTATAGACAGATAATGCAAACGCCACCTAGTTCAGACTTACGACATGCAATAAATGCACCGACGTGCGGTAGATCCAGTTGCTACGGCTCACCTTGCAAGAATAACGATAAATAACAACGGCAAGTAGGAAGCCGGTCAAGGCGCACGCGGAGGACATGGCTTAGCCAACGTAAGCAATTAAAATTTAGCAAACACTCGATTGAGACACCGGAAGACTTGTTGCTAAAAACCAACAAGCGGAGCTCACCTTTGCTCACCTGTTTTTCGCACCAGACGTTTAATGTCTTCGCCGCGAACTGGCCAGGTCTGTGAGCCATGCAGTAATACCAGCTTTACGGTCTTTCATTGATAGGCTGAGTATCTGGAAGGCCACACAGGCCTTTCCGATACGCAAAGTAGCTTCCTCAGTGATATGACCACCAGAGGTGACACAGCTACCAAGGTAAGTGGACCGGTTCACCACTTCCCATGGCTGTTCGGTGCTAGCTAGGACCGGTGGTGCATCAGTCCAGTTCTGAACCATTAATTTGCACTTTGAAGGTGTAAAGTACCTGCTGAAGCGTGCAACGCTAAGCGTCAGTATATTCGGTAGCGCCTGCACGATCACCTCAACATGACATTAGTGCAATCAGCAGTCTACAACACACGAAACAAACAGAATTCAGTGGCGGAATGCTAGTAGGGGACCAGGAAGTATGCCAACTTTTTCCTCAATAGGTACACCATAGGCTGGAACAAACTGTCACCCAGAATACCTGTCTGCATTCTCGAACACAAATGTTGGGAAAGCATCAGCAACTTCTTGTCAGTATAGAACGTGATGGAACTGTTTGATTGTTCCATAGCGAAAAGCTAAACGTACGAACAGAGTCTAGGTTTCCTATGACCTAGTGCATGTTTTATCTTTATACTACCTCCTGATATGCACTTTTCATGATTCACCTGTTATATTAAGGATGCACTGACCCGATCATTCCGATATAGGCGCATCGCGCACCATCAAGAATAACAGTTTATCATTATTATTATAATAGTTCAACTGAACTGAACGGGGCTGAACATAGACAAACGTGACTTCTCATGCTCTGCACAACCCATTATTTGTGTCTGTGGAACCGCTCATTCAAGGTGTCCGTCCTAGGCATGCAATAGTTGCACGGACAAGAGGCTAGACAGCTTACTCATGGACACCGATTACAGGTCGTGACAGAATGCGAACACAGAGTCTGTTGTAAAGATTAAGGCAGAAAACGCTCACACTCTCCTTACATTGGCCCTGCTCTATCCTGGCCAGCAGTTGCTGGTCTCAGGCTTGAACATTCTCACCCGTAATGCGATCCGCCATCGCGTGGTTGAGGACGTGCTCATGGGTATGTCTGATCTACAACCCTTTGACACATAAATCCCTACATATTTGTCGATGAAACCCGTGGCCTAACGACCATTGACCAATTAGGCAAATATACGACGTTGTCAGCCCGAATACGCCAGATGCAATGGTGTCCATGGGCACACTAACTTGAACGATTAGGAAAATATTTTGATCGGTCAACAAAGCAACTTCATTGCAATATTCACCAGCTTGCCATTGAAACGGTATAGTTGCAAGACCGTATGAGCAATGCTGAGGTGCAGCAGTTAGATTTGTGGCGAGAAACCTCCTGATGCCTCCCTCAAATGTTTGCTAAATCCTAATCATTTCGATTGACTAGGCCATGCCTTCCGTAGGTTCGTTGACCGATTTCCACATCGTGCATCATACGCGGTGGCTGTACCAAACCGAGCAAGACCGTGAGGTGGCCAGTCGACGAGGTGGCATAGATGGATGAAGTAACTGACTGAGAGATTTCGTCAAGCATATATGTGTGGCGTCCCCGGAATGGTCGGCAAAAGTGGTTGCAAACTCTATCAGAGATGGATCCGTCAGTAGTATTCCTGCACGCGGTTTATGCAACTAAACATATTGCATTTTGTCCTGACTACTTTAATGCACCTCCTTGATATCCTCGTTATCCTTCTATTTGCGTTCAATCTTGTTGTCTTGTCGTTGCTATTCTGGTGAGGTGAGTCGTGGACAAGTGCGTCCAACGCATTTAAGTGCCCGCATCATAGTTGTTCAATTGTACTGAAATGGGGGTGACCCCTCGAACTAGATGAGGATTATCCGGCTGCAACTAGCCTTCGGCGACACCACGCCATGAAAGATGACGCAGCTGATTCAGGAACACCAATGCGATCAGAGGTGTAGCATCAACTTCCCAAGTTGTTCCAAGTGATTCAACAACCGCAGTGTCGCAGCATGCTTATTGAATTCATCTTCAAAAGATTCCACTCAACGGTCATCTCGACGCAAATGGGAGTCGATTGTCCCTCTAACTGATGATTTTCGTGGATCCGTGTCGTGCATGAGATGGGACAGCACAAAGCCGTTTAACAGAAGTACTGGCTTTCCCCATTCCACGGACCTTTGCCACTCACCGGCGTTCCCGGCTGTGGATCAGTGAATTGAAATAAGCAATAAGTAGAAAGGCATTTGGCGTTCAAGTATGACGGAACGCTGCATACTAACGTTACTATAGTCCATCTAAACCATTTTCGAGTCATGTCAGGTCATACAGGTAACAACTTGAGCTAACTTGATATCAACTTCACGTTATACTAAGAGATTGCTCCTTCCGAGGAACAAAGTTGAGTCAGGCGACTATGACATGCACGCACTGTTGTGCGTCTGGTTCGTTAGCCAAGCACTGTCAGCCAACAGCATGTCGAATGCATAGTAGACATACCAACTTGTACGCATGTGTGGGGCACCTGGATGTAGTTGAAACACTACAGCCCAGAGTTTGCTCGTGGGCGACTTGCCACTTCGGTCAGTGTATGATAAGGAATTTGAGCGCGATTCACAGCACCATTATAACAGAGCCTGTTTTCGAATACGGTCACTGGCTACTCGCATTCTGACACGACCGACAATCCGTGTTACTAAGCTAAATCCCAGGCGCTTGTCCGTACCACCTATCGCGGGCTGTGGACGCATGGGCTACTAGGCACAATACGAGTGGTTCATTGAAGCGCAGAGGCCACAGGTTACTTTGGTCAAACCGCTAAATCGCATGTGCACCACTGGACATAGACACCTTCACTGCTGCGATGATAGCAGAGCAGAAATCTTCCTGGCGTAATGCGATTGCAATGACCGACGTATCAACCTGGACAATAAGATTGTAATGTAGCTGATGTATGAGTTGTCTTAGTGCTTGTTCCACTGCTAGCCCGCAAGGCGCCTCAAAGCAATGTGTAAAAATTACACTAAGAATTGTTTAGTAGTGGCAATGAAGTGAATGCTTAACGAGTCCCGTAGGTTGGTAGGATGTAGACCACAAAATCCAAAGATTATAGTGAAACCACAATCAGGCGTATACCAATGCTACGGTGGTACCATGATGTGCTGTGGTAGAGAAGTAGTGATGCAAGATGACGCTGAGAATAGCATGTCTACACATGGAGCGGCTTATGGGCTCGTTGTACGTCGTCGCGTGCTCCCGCAGATTGCGAATCGAGGAATACCTTCCTACTGTGGGCAGGTGTGAATAAGTCTCGCTTGATCCGCAGGTGTGTTTAATATGAAACCGCGAGCTATCAACGCAGCATCTCAGAGCGTGGGATCTTTAAGGCTGGCCATCGGCTTATGCATTAAATACCACAAAGCCAATGTTCCCGGATACAGGGTCAGTGACCAGCCACTTTTAACCCGAATATAGTACCCAACAGAGGGTGGATGAACAACCTCGATTACTACTCGCTTCTGTGTGGGCTAACATCGACCATTAAGAAAGCGTTTGAGTCACTTGGCTGTCCAATGTGTTCGCATTCAACAACGAGTCAGATGCTTCAAGAAACGTACATACTACCATACTCGTACTGTTCCGGCGCCATAGGTATTTGTTGTCACCCGGAAGTCGTGTTATCGGCTCTCAACGGTTTGCGATATATGTTAATCGCCTCACTGCTTTGCGGACAAGGGTTTTAAGAACTAAGGTGTTGGCTCGAGTTACAGAAGTTAACCCCCTTCCCCTACCTGAGTAACTGAAACTCTCCATGTGCGCATAACACACTTGCACATGAATTTACGTAATTTTTAGATCGTTTGCGAAACACACGTACCCAAACTTATCGGAAGACCAAGGTGAACAATGAACAATGATTTATCACGGGATAAAAGCAAGTGCTTGACACGTCCCGTAGGATGGTTGGGGTGAATATGATGAAATCAAAAGATGTCTGTGTCATCTATCGAACGTCTGCCGAGATGAACAGTTTGATAATTAACATCAGTGTAAAATTAAAATAATTTATCGAGCGTAAAAGTTCAGAAAGACACTGGGGTGCAGTGATCGTTGAGGTTAGGAGTGAGAAAAGTAAAATATGGTCGCTCACTTAGGTCCATTTGATACGTAAATCCTGTTGAAATGCATCCTTGGCGTAATCCACAGTAGGGGAGTTCAGGTAACAAAATGTTGGGAGCTAAGAGCAACATCTAACCATTTTTCGAAAACCTCCGAGGTAGGAGAGGATACAACTGAGTCTGGGAGTGCGTTCTAGGGTTGGCAAATCCGGAGGGAAAAGTAATTACGTAGACACTCTAGACGGCTTTATTGTTCCTTCAACTTTAGGCAGTTACCCCTGAGCTGCGTGCCGTGGCTGGTGTACGAATTGTGTTTACTGTGCGCGCAGAAGCAGCGCTAGTTGTTTGGATTCTAATTAACGTCTAATCCTGTGCAATTCAACTAGAATTCTCCATACGATTGTGCAGACGCGAGGCAATCAAACACTGTTTGTTTGGCGCAACAGTGCATGTTCCCCACTTGTTGTAGCCCAGTCTTAGACAAAAATGTGTTCTACCATCAACTCTGCGACCTGCTCGATAAGTATCATCGCAGGTATATCGTGGTTATCATCTGGGACCTGAGAGCACCGGTTGCTAGGCTCGAATCTTTGGAACAAGATGTCGGTAGTATGGATTGCTTTGGTATTCGCATGACGGATTAAGCAAGAAAAAGAAAGGCATCAGTAGTACGTTGGTACGCAGTACCGACATTATGTTGCCATGCAACAACCACCGGTCGCATGTGGGCTAAGGATGCTGCGAGAGTCGCCCAGTCCCTACGCATGCTCGAACCTGCAGTCATCATATTACGAGACACGCTCTTTACTTTTAGGCTACGGGATGGAGGAAGTCGACCGCCACAGATCTGGGCTGCTCACGGTCGTGGATACAGACTGACCACATGCTGATCGATTACCATTGACGATGATGTTTAAGGGACAGCAAATCAAGTTGAAGTACTTAACCCGTAGCCTAGAGGTAACGAGCTTGTCTCCGAACCTTGCGGCGCGGGTTCGAATCCGCTTAGGGGCGGGCGTCCTCGCGGTATATTCAGCCCACGTGCGACTGGTGGTGGTCGCACGGCACCTAAGCGCCGTTACGGCGTACAGTTGACATAATAATAATTATTACTTAGCTCACTGCTGATCAAGCGCTTGTGTGTGCTAGAATTGTCCTGCATTTTGTTGGCACCTAGCAGCATTGTCGAACACAACTAGAAGTTGTTTCAAATAAGCTGGGTGCCTTTCGGAATTCATCACCTATTCTGAACAGCTCTCTACTCACAGATGTTGCGGCACATTAAACACATATCTGGAATGCCGTGCACAAATTTGCTAATGCCATCTGTATGTTCACTAGGCACATCATCAACCGACAGATTTCCGCTCGGTGCTCAACTTACGAAAGATCACCGTACAAGTACTGTAACTCTAGGCTAAGCTTTGAACACCGAGCTCAAACAGTTCACCATGGAAGATCGCGGAGCCTGGTGACAGTGACGGCAGTGACCGTGTACTTATCCACGCACCGACTGTGTTCCGTGAGGCATCCAGAGCTTCTGATTTCCCTCCAGCATTCGCACGAATGCATCGGAGGTACTGGTTACCCGACTATTGTTTTGACCATATTGCATTTATTTCCGAGCCTGTGTCATCTTGATCGATTTACAAGGTTCCGCCCCTCCATCTACCCAGAAGGTAGTGTAAACAGGTCAGTTGCAGGTGACTTGTCCGCTGTGCGGTCACATTTCCATCTGACTACAGAATCCACGCTCTTTTATAAAATTACTAGCGTGAGACGCTTCACTTGCCCAAGTAGAAATGAGTTGCAGCCGAACAGCAACTTCTTGACGTGCTTTCGGTTACTGATAGAATGACCGGCCTGTCATTTATCAAACGTACAGACGCAACTGAACAGTAAAGCGCGTCGCCTAACCGCATACACCATACTTGCCTCATTGAATCCCCCTAGCACCATAATCCTATGGTGTGTTCCGATGCTGGTGGCAACCTTAACCGAAACCTGGACTCCCTGCAGTGTCCTTTCAAACACTAGGTTTGTGTGGTGGGGTCGTTATCAACCGCATTCGATCTGGAGGTTGCGTTACGTCGTCCGCTTCCATCTACCTTATATTTTGGTTAACACCACTGAGGAAACCGAGAGTACGGATCTAACCGGTGGGCTGCAGCAGGGAACGAAATGCTATCATTTGGATTCCTGCGTTCCTTGCCCCTGGGGGCAAGGCTGATATACACCCCTTCACGGAGTAACACCTGACTCCAGAGCCTATGCGGTTCGTAGACTCCACAGTTCATAGCCCTTATGTATCACAAGTCACCGTAGGGAGACAGCTATGTTCCGTGATCACAAAGAAAGAACACATGCACACGGGATCTTGCTGTGATGACGAATCGGCAACGCGGACAGGCATATGACTGACCGTAAACAGCTGACCAGATTTGGGTCAATGAGACAGCCAGTTTCGCGAGGTAGGACAGAGGCAAACGGTCAAGCCCAATAGACAGGCAATTTGGAGGGGTTGGAAACATGAGACGTAGGTAAATAAATTATCAGTAACACTGTGAAGGTGCAGTTTACCTAAAGTGATGGCAAGAGGAGGACCGGCTGCTCATCATTCCATGGAAGTGAAGAGCAGAATAATGAAAAGCTATGAGGATGGGGCGGATTGGAAACAAGTTTATGGTGTGCTTAACGCAAACGTAAAAACCTGCTGCAGCTGGATTCGAATGTGGGAGTAAACCGAACCTAGGGGACAGCATGGAGGGGTTCGCCGCAAAGCGTTGACAGAAAGTCATGTCGACGCTCTGCTCGAGTGGATGTCTACGGAGGCAACAGTAACCCTTGAAGCTCTTCGATTAGGATTGAAAGTGGAGTTTGAAGTTGAGGTATGCACAAGCTCGGTCGTCAGGTACGTAGACGGCCGATTACTAAACATGAAGAAGTTGCATGCCATTCCGGAGTCTCTGAACATGTTAGAGAACAAGAGGCGACGGAAATCGCTCGTGCTGCAGCTGGTGAATTTGGAAGCGGAAGGAACACAATTAGTGTGGATAGATGAAACCAATTTCAATCTTTTCTACGGGCGCACCAGGGGGCCGCTAACTTCGTGGTACTCGGGTGCAATGTACCATGGCGAATAGTAGGGGTCAGAATGTACACCTAGTCGGCGCCATGACGAAGAATTGCTTGATAGCTTTCTCCGTTTTAAGAGGCAGCTACAACAAGAATAGGTGTGCTCAGTGGTGCGTCAACTGCTTGATACTAACGGTTCCGCATTTATCGAAAGCTGTCTTTTGATTTGCGACAATGCGCCATGCCACAAGGACCTGAAGCGTTCATTTGGAGGAAACATACCGACCAGGGAAACTTCTGCGATTGGTCCCCTACTCTCTGTCGCTTAACCCCGTCGAGGGCATCTGGAGTATTTTAAAGTCCTATGTGAAGCAAGAAATGAGAGCGCGCTATGCTTACGTTGCTGCTCAGTGAACCAACCATGTAAGAGCTTGAGAACACGCGGCGCATGGGAATACGGTCGTAGTTAGCAATGATCGGGAATCACTTAGTCGAGTTGTTTGCGTTTGAAGAGCAGACGGTTAATAGATTCGGATACAGGTAAATCAGCGAAGAACACGGAAACATGCGAACATGACCGCGGTGAATAGCGTTTGTTGGCCAGTTGTTAAGCGAGTCAGAGCAGTACGGGTGACTAAACGCTGCTGAAAATGATCAATGTGGGGCATGGAGACAATGAGGATAGAAAAAAGTAAGATGTTCATGATCGCGAGGATATATATACCACGTAATGTGGACGAACACATCGCGCACATTAGCGAGGGATCAGCCTCCTATAGGTCGTGACCTGAGTTTTCCCTTCCGTGCTTTCACGGAGTTTCACTTGAGTAGGTGAATAAAGCACACCCGACCTGAGCTGAGTTTCGCCCAGTTCGAGGTATTATTTATCACATGTCCATGATGCGCTGGAATCTGGAGTACTTTCGAACGGTAGTTCAGACCGACAAAAAGGTAGCCAAAGCACAGCCCAGGTCTGAGGTCTCAAGGTGCTGACATTACAGTTGGTCACAGTGGAGGGTTCGCCAACACGAGTTGGGGTCCCAATGACACCGAACACATCTGGTTGGGAAGGTTAGTGGAATTGACCTAGATTCATAACCATGGCTAAACTCCACCCCACTAAAGGTCCATTCTTGCCACCTGTGTTATCTGTGTGTTGTGGCACTCTACCTCGGTCAAATGCCATATATATATATATATATATATATATATATATATATATATATATCCGTTTGGCGTTATCCGGCTTCGGGTTTGTCTGTCTCGGAGGCCTCCACAGAGACAGCCACAGGACATCTGCGCCTACAGAGGGACCACTGGGGCTTGCGTTGGAACCCCAACAGTTCCATCATCATACCCATATCCCGTGTAAACCCATAGGAATAAGACCAGGAGGCATGTGGATGGGGGCCACGTTTCATCAACGGAGCCGGCCCACACTTCTTCAACAAGCAGAACAGAAGCATTTTGACCTAATTGAAAAAAATCATGCACACCAGACGTACATAAGGCGGTGGTTGGACCGTAGTCCGCTACACACAGGATGGAACCCGTCTCTGAACCTAGCACGGTCACGAGGACGGTGCACCCCGTCTCCTCCAGCAACGACCAATTGTCTCCTGGGGCCAGTAATCGAGGTGGAGGGTTTCAGACAGGTAGACAACTTGTCAACATTCACATCAGGCGCAGCCACACCTGGGAGCTAAAACAACATCTATTTCTGAAATGCTAGTATACTTATCACGCAGGCAAACGTGCCATTTACGCCGCCTTATTGGCCTGGATTAGTAATTCGATTGGGAGCGTACGCATCGTGCTTCTATTCCACGTGCAATAGTGCCTTCTCCTGCACCTGCGCAACCGCCATTTTGGGTAGTCCACGGAATTCGCATCGATGAAGTTTGCCTTGAATTTGCAACACCTGTAATCAAAATTAGTTTGTCATAAACTCACCTTGTTTGTGTCCTAATAATGTTCTATTCGGTTTGCCCCAGTGCCGCTTCCCTGCACTAAATTGGCCGTACAACAGCGGTATGAGCATCCTCGTCGAATTCATTCGGTATACATATATACATGGATTCGCGTCATCCGTGTCCAATGGCAGTTCGAATGCAACATATGCACATGCGTTTGTCCAAACTTAAGTATGAACTGCCACAGACTGGATAACGGCACACTAGACCTCATAAACCATAGTACTAACAACGTGTATGGGTATTGTTTGGAGGTCAAGCTAACAGCCAATTGCACAGGCATGCGAATAAGTATCAAATACGATCTATATATCGCAGTTAGCTTGTAAATCATGACGGTCCGAAGCTGTCCCCCGTGGCCCAGTGGCATAAGCTGCTGACTGGCGGTTCAATCCGCTGGTGGTCATGGGTTCGAATCCTGATAGATCCGATGGATGCGCACTACTGATGATGCCCAACAGGCTGAAACTGCAGTCTAGTGCTTTTCCGGGCATGTGGACGACTATGTGATTTGGAAACTGACTGCGAAGAACCTCACTTAATTACATCAAAAATCCCCTACTCATGAGTACATCGAAATATACCTGCCCTGACAGTTTCTAAATGCTATGTCGTACATAGCTACTGCTAGTGGAAGTCGTGTATTTCGGGGCCAACCATGTCCTCTGCAACGTTCGTAACTTGCATGGCAGTGGAGGACAAGACGCGCTATATCACAGTTGGTTTGTAAATCACGACGGTCCGAAACTGTCCCCCGTGGAACACTGGCACAAGCTGCTGACTGGTGGTTCAAGCCGCTGGTGTCATGGGTTCGAATCCTGATGGATCCGATGGATGCGCACTACTGATGATGCCCAACAGACTGAAACTGCAGTCTAGTGCTTTTCCGGGCATGTGGACGACTATGTGATTTGGAAACTGACTGTGAAGAACCTCACTTAATTACGATCTGTTGGTGTTTTCTTTAACATTTAGACGTGACAGCCTTATGTCTTGGGCATCCATATTTAAACGTAACCGATATAGGAATAGGGACGCAATTGTCATCAGTACGGTTATCATGTAGTGATTAATAGACAAGTGGTACAGTAAAATAGTGTGTGCCTAAATGTCGCCTCCTATGTGCACAGTCTGGTTTGCGTAGCTGATGTGGGAGATCGCACAGCGTGCGAATGCCTTGGTGTTCACTTCAGTCACTCCGTGTCATCGATCGGTCTGATCATTTGCTGCCCGAAGTACGATTGTTGCGCAACCTTAAGCATTGACAGGTGTCAATACCACATACTCGCCGCTTACGGCCTCATTGGAAAGACAACTACCGCCATTCTACATCAACAGAGTCCAGCTTCTCACTGTCAAATAAGCGGCTTTCTAAACAGGGTGCGAACTGTTTTGCAAATGTTCAAGTCGTAGCATGGCTGTCATCCAAGTACTCAACCGCTTGTACCTACCGCTGTGTACTCTGCTGTGGCCATAAGCTATGTGGTAACGGTCTTCATCGTACGTCTCGGGTGCAGCCATTCAGCGCTTCTAAAACGATTGTCGCTATGCTCTGATTCATTTCTGATCTAATATACTTAGACACTGACGTACCATTACCATTGGGAGTACCTTTTCTTAGTATATCCAGAAGATTAACCATGTCCAATTCAACCTCTGGTTAGCGTCTCTGTGCTTCCCTCTTCAATCCGCTTGGTAGTTGCGTTTTCACAAGACCCGGTAAATTCAGTACGGCTGATGAACAACGGGAAATACGGCTATGCTCACTCTCATCAATAATTGCCGGGCTGGTTCAATTGCCACGGATTTTCCTCGCATAAATTCTCTTCGTGGTCACACGAGGGACAATCGTTGAGCATTGTGTGCTCTTGATGCCAAACTTTACACTATGCATACTGTAAGCGGCCAAGCGCTGGTAGGCCTTGGGTTCATACGTATCTACCGAGCTGGAAACATAATAATTTGCCACCATAGCATTGATCCGTATCAACAGCACAGATCGCTCGGAAACCGCACGCATGTCAAATACGAATGAGCACATGGATAGACTGAATCTTTATCCGGCGATACATCGACTCTCAAAGCGTCATGCTAGTTAGCATTGCGTTGCTGATCAAGCTAGCGTCATGTAATCTACAAATGGATTTCAAGGAGCAGAATGTAAGTAGTAAAGTCTGCTGAGCAATACCATGAAGCTTACATAGTGATGTGAATGGCGGCCGAATGGTAATATTAAGAGGAAAAATGCCGTTACTCGCTGTATCGGTATATCACAGTACTAGATTTCAATTGAGGAGGTAGCAAGGGTGTCATAAATCGTGAAGAGTACAAGTGTAGTGGGCAACAGGTGAAATAACCGCGAAATACAACCGACTTAGGTAAGCCCTATAAAGGTAGGTTAGATGTGACTAATTCGTT
This sequence comes from Dicrocoelium dendriticum, assembly GCA_944474145.2. Lineage (NCBI taxonomy): Eukaryota > Metazoa > Platyhelminthes > Trematoda > Plagiorchiida > Dicrocoeliidae > Dicrocoelium > Dicrocoelium dendriticum. The sequence goes on from OX104062.1 coordinate 2,866,078, forward strand.
CTAGGCAGGTGCAATAAATATAGTATATTGCACCGTCAGTGGTTAGTCATTCTAGAGTGAAACTCTGCCCAATTGCGAGAGAATAAGGATGACACAAAGAAGATGACGGAGATGGAGTAAGCAACTTTACAAGTTAGCTGGGAAATATTGCGGTAAAGTCCATACATTTTTATAAGCCCAGCTAAGTTCAAGTCCGTGGTGAAAGAACGGGAATTATAGCTATGCTCACTTTAACGAATAAGAAGAAGCATAGTGGAATAGTGATAACTTCTCTTTGGTGTGTGCTGTGAATGCCGTCTCCTTTATTATTAACTGCAGGCTGTGTCTGAAGGTAAACCAGAGGCGGTTATGATGGTCTCTTGTCCGAGATGAGCGAGAAGTAATAGGTATGTGGAATCACCAGGCACTCCGTCGCGTGTTACTATTTATTTTCCCCTGGTCGTTCGTTCTGAACACTAGCATATCGCGGCCAATTCATCAGTGCCTAGAATGTTACCTGTACCCAAGTATTTCGATTCGCATGTCACATCGTGTTGCCGTTGTTCCGGAATCAACCTTGATGACGTGTTTCAATCTCAATGCGCTTACCTGAAAGCGGCAGCAGTACAAGGGCACTTGAGATGGGATCCATTGACCTCATATTGCAACCCGCAGTAAGTCACGGTGTCACGCGAGAAGAAATGTAATGAGACCCATCTGTCAAGTGAGAACGTAGCGAGACAGCAACTGATGTTAGTGCGACTTGTAATTTCGGCGAGCCGTAGTTAGACATCTTGCCAGCAGATAATGGTGTCACGCGAGTGAAAATGTATTCAGTCTGTCAAGCTGAAGCGTGGCGCTTACAAGTGTTTCTAAATGGTTTCCACTTAGTTATTCAACATGAGAAATCAGTTGACATATCATAGGTCCCTGATACAAATCGCAGTGTTGGATTGGAGAAACAATAACGCTCCTGAGGAACAACACTTCGAAAGTGCATGAGTGTGGATTAAATGTAAGAATAAGAGACATATTCCTCTAGTGTTGGAAGCTCGCACGTACAATTCTGAGAAAACAATACGATTGCCGGTGTTTAGTTAACATTTAAAGGTGAACCTAAATGGCAGTCATAAATTTAGTCAGAAGTGTGAGCATCAACAATAGCTAGAAACAGGTATAGGAATAGGGAAGCAAATGCCATCAATATGGTTACCAGGTAGAATGATACACAAATATGAGGTAAAATAAAACAGCGATGTCTTATCGTTTGTGTATGATGCAGATGTCGTCTGATACATGCGTTAGATTCGGTAATATCACACATTCTCTGATAACCGCTTTAACGCGATCACAGGAACAATACATCTGGTAAATCCCGCTGCGTCCTGTCATACATTGGGCTTTCGAAAAAGTACTCAAACTGTTTTAGCCAATTTACCAGAAATAGCTTACATAACATCCAATTACTCAACTGTTGGCAGATGTGGCTGTATACTCTACTGTGGCGATAAGCTATTTATGTAAAAGACAGACTCGCTTGGGGCTCAAGTAAAACTCGGATCTAACCAAGAAATGAAACCGACGTTTGCCTACGGTACAATTAAACGAAATACAACGCAAGTGCAATATGTACATACCTCAGTCCTAGTGCAACCGGGTCTTTGCAATGCACACATAGAGGCAAATCAGCTCTTTTAATGGATCCAACAACCCTACGCGATTGGTTCGCTTTACGACGCATAGGATGGTGGGTATAGTATCTCCGGGCCAATGGGGAATGAAGGAACTAACACGATGTATGACCCCCTGTGACTGGAAAATATCTCAAGTTGATATGTGATGGGACACCTAAACATGTTACACAGTATGGGCACAAACGCACCTAACAGCGGGGGTTGGGATTGGACCACTTAGATACGGCGAGAAAAACAATGAATCTCTATATCCATGAAGTAATTTGCAACGAAAACATTGAACAATGCATAGTTAGTTGTATGAGGGGAGACAAATAATGGGTATCAAGAGCCTCGGCAGATGACACAGACAAGGTTGTTAGTTGAATGTATGATTTTCCCATGCAGTTTGCAGTTTCAAATGTAATTTCTTCGATTACAATTCACTAACGATCTGTCTTCATACATCTCGGTTGCAGCTATGCTGCGTTACACTCAATTGTTGCTGTGCGTGGATTTATTTTTCAAGGAAATATGTACTAAAGCACTACCGTATCATCACAGTTGAACTTACCTATTTTTAGGTCAACCCAGAGGCTTGGCCATTCCTAATACGAATTCTGGCAGGCACCTTTGCCCTTTCGCTTCGCCTAGTACCTAGATAATAGCTGCCTTTCTCCAAGTGCACTTAAGTTCAGTACGACGGATGAACAGCGGGAAATATAGGTACACTCACTTGCGTGATTAATATGTAGAACAGAACATGTAGTATCAACATCAGCATGTTAAGCGCTAGTCAGTTACTTGTGACGTTTGTTCATTTTACACGAATGGGCGAATGTTTGGACAGTTGCAACGAAAGCGTTGTAGGGTGCTTATTCTAAAGGGATAATTTTCGGTTCATACACCAAATGTTTCACACGAATGCAAAAACCAATGTGGAATATTGTACGCAGCAAGCGCTTGGTAGTCTGAAGCTAACGCGGTCCCAACGCGAGCTGGCATTTAAGATGAGAATGTTGGAGGATAGCCAACCAATCAAAGGGATTCATCTGGGTTGCTTTGAACCTGTCGCACACATGCACACGTTTCGATGTTCGGTCATTGTAGACTGTCAACTGTGCGTACAGAGAAGGGCCATGGGGTTCCGACATTCACGAGTCACAACTCACATAGACGTTTGAAGACAAACCGAGATCACTAGCAGTACGAGTGGCACTCAGGTCGGACACTATGTCCACATGAACTGTGAAGCCCCGATGAGTGAGATTGCAAAGCACCACCTTTATGTCGGACCGGATGATACGAATGTGTGCCCATGCTTTTGAGCTCCGATTACCTTGTGGATACTGGAACCCAGTTAGGAAAATTCCTCAAGCGCATGGTAACCTGTATTCATGCGTCTGGTTTTCGAGGCTGTTGTCAGGCTCAACCTTGACAACCGCGGAATGTAGCTCCACAGTTGTGCAAGGTACACTACGATCACAATGCGAGAACACCAATCCTCATGGGCCTAAATAATGCAAACGTGTGTAACTTCGGTGTGGAGGTAAGAATAACAGCCAAAGTTTTCATGCTACGAGCAGTTGCGCGTCGAATAGCGAGCGTGCAATAAACAGCAATGTACTGACAAATTCGAACAATACCTGTGTCCCGTCTGGCTAACAACTGTCGTCTACTTGAGTCCACGCAACTTGAAATAAATTGATTCAGTACATCCATTAGTCACGACACAAACCACTGCGTTTGGGCGTTGTAGTAATCCTGAAGCATTCCTGGCCATTGAAAGCATCGCAGGCATAACACTGCGCTGGACCAAGAGTATGTTACGACAAGGTATACGAACGACATCGTAGTAGCATGTACGGCCAAGAGAGTATTGAGCAACTCAAAGTAAACGAAACCGACGCAATTAGGTGAATAGTCAATGGTACTGCTATCATCGATATATGTAACTCTTCCAGTAAGCCTAGAGCTTCATTTCAAATAGATTCTGTTCATATCCGCACTCTAGATCAGATTGACCAGCAGGCAACATTGTGTCTCACACTTCACTCGCTTGGAATTTATGTGTGCTGCGTCTCCGAAACACTCATATGAGCTAACAGCGTCTTAAAAAAATCTTCGATTCCATGATTCTGACGATGATGGGTATCAGCGAATGGATCACCCCTGTATGTTCGGCGTACTTCGACTACAAAGCGGCCGCCCAGTTGTTGTTCTTGGTCAGAAAGACAACCTTAGCCCACGTTCGACCGGTGGTGGTTGCATGGTAACATAGTGTCGGTACTGCGTACCAACGTACTACTGATGCCTTTCTTTTTCTTTCTTAATCCGTCATGCGAATACCATAGCAATCCAGACTACCGACATCTTGTTCCAAAGCTTCGAGCCTACCAACCGGTGGGCTCAAGTCCCCGATGAGAACCACGATACACTTGCAGGGATTCCTATGGAGTAAATCGGAGAGTTGACAGTACAACACATTTTTCTCTGAGACCGGGCTACAACCCATGGGAACATGCACTGTTGCGCCAAAACAAACAGTGTTTGGTTGCCTCGCCGCTGCACAATCGTATGGAGAAATCTAGTTGAATTGCACAAAAGTAGACGTTAATTGGAATGCAAACAAGTAGCACTGCTTCTGCGCGCGCAGTAAACACAATTCTTAAACTAGCCCGGTCCGCGGCTTTTTCACCTTGGTCTTCCGATAAGTTTGGGGTCCATGTGTACTGCAAACGATTTGAAAATTACGTAAATTCATGTGAAAGTGTGTTGTGCGCACATAAAGATTTTCAGTTACTCAGGTAGGGGAAGGGGGTTAACTTCTGTAACTCGAGCCAACACCTTAGTTCTTAAAGCCCTTGTCCGCAAAGCAGTGAGGCGATTAACGTATATCGCGAACCGTCGAGAGCCGATAACACGACTTCGGGTGACAACAAATACCTATGGCGCCGGAACAGTACGAGTGTAGTAGTAAAGGGACTATGAGACTTTTCCTGAAGCATCTGACTCGTTGCTGAATGCAAACAGAGTTGGCAGTCAAGTTGCTCAAACGCCTTCTTAATGGTAGATGGTAGTCCACACAGAAGCGAGTGGCAATCGAGGTTGTTCATCCACTCTCCGTTAGGTACTATATTCCGGTTAAAGGTGGGTGCTCACTGACTCTGTATCAGGAAACATTGGCTTTGTGTTAGCTAATGCATAATCAGATGGTCAGCGTCGAACTTCCCATGCTCTGAGATGCTGCGCTGATTGCCCGCGACTGCCTGTTAAACACACCTGCGGAGCAAGCGAGACTCATTCATACTTGCGCTCAGTAGGAAGGCATTTCTCGATTCACAAACTGCGGGAGCACGTGACGGCGTACAACGAGGCCGTAAGCCGCTCCCTGTGTAGAACTACGTCCAGGTGCCCCACACATGCGTACACGTTGCTATGTCTACAATGCATTCGATAAGCTATTGGCTGATAGTGCTTGGCTAAGGAACCACACATTAGTCGGCTGGGGACGCAGAGCAAACAATACTGATGATAATTTCTACAGCTGCGTGTGCGCTGGTAAAACGCGGCATGCACCTTTGGAGTAGGCAAGACACAAAGTTGCCCATAGAAAATTTATAGTCAAAAATAATGAGAGAGAGAGCAGACAAATATGAAGGCAATAAAAAGAATAAAAAAGGTACATCGGCAATCGAAAGGAGAATAGTTGAGACAAGTAAATTCTAATCATTGTCATCACAGTGGCCATTTATCTCACTGCTAGCGCGCCGTTCTTCTTAGTAGCGTCAATCTTCTTGGCAATAGCTAGCCATTGTTGGCCCCATGTAACCTGCAAAGAGCAACTACTTGACACTCCAGCCTTCATTTTCCTCTGACGTTTGTCTCCTTATTCAGCGCTCGTCTGTTGACCTATTTATTGAAACTGTAGGTATCCAGTAGTGGTCAAACTTCTTAATCATATGGCTACTCCAGCCTCGGATACATACTTTTCTAGAGCCACTATCTCTGCTTAGCAGCAGCTAGTCGCCATAGCCTCAATTCAACTTTGCTGATACCCGGAGCTCCCTAGGAGCTGCTCATTTCTTACAATGTTCATTCTCTTTGATTGTTTGCGTCACAGCTCAGTTGTTTGTTGACCTATTCTGTGCCACCGTAGGATCCACTAGTAACTGATGCCTTAATCCGAATTCTGTGGCTGGCCATTCATCTCTCTCATAGCGCGCAGTTATCCGTTTTTCATCATACTCTCGTGCAATTTTCTTTGGCAGTAGCTAGCCATTATTGGCCCCATGTAACCTGCAAAGAGCCACTTCTTGACTTTCCAGCTTTCATTTTCCTCTGACGTTTGTTTCCTTATTCGGCGCTCGTCTGTTGACCTATTCATTGAAACTGTAGGTATCCAGTAGTGGTCAAACTTCTTAATCATATGGCTACTCCAGCCTCGGATACATACTTTTCTAGAGCCACTAACACTGCTTATAGCAGCTAGTCGCCATAGCCTCAATTCAACTTTACTGATACCCAGTGCTCTCAAGTAGGTGCTCCCTTCTTACAATGTTCATTCTCTTTGATTGTTTGCGTCACAGCTCAGCTGTTTGTTGACCTATTCTGTGCCACCGTAGGATCCACTAGTACCTGAAGCCTTAATCCGAATTCTATGACTGGCCACTTATCTCACTGCTAGCGCGCCGTTCTTCTTAGTAGCGTCACTCTTCTTGGCAATAGCTAGTCATTGTTGGCCCCATGTAACCTGCAAAGAGCAACTACTTGACACTCCAGCCTTCATTTTCCTCTGACGTTTGTCTCCTTATTCAGCGCTCGTCTGTTGACCTATTTATTGAAACTGTAGGTATCCAGTAGTGGTCAAACTTCTTAATCATATGGCTACTCCAGCCTCGGATACATACTTTTCTAGAGCCACTATCTCTGCTTAGCAGCAGCTAGTCGCCATGGCCTCAATTCAACTTTGCTGATACCCGGAGCTCCCTAGGAGCTGCTCATTTCTTACAATGTTCATTCTCTTTGATTGTTTGCGTCACAGCTCAGTTGTTTGTTGACCTATTCTGTGCCACCGTAGGATCCACTAGTAACTGATGCCTTAATCCGAATTCTGTGGCTGGCCATTTATCTCACTGCTAGCGCGCCGTTCTTCTTAGTAGCGTCAATCTTCTTGGCAATAGCTAGTCATTGTTGGCCCCATGTAACCTGCAAAGAGCAACTACTTGACACTCCAGCCTTCATTTTCCTCTGACGTTTGTCTCCTTATTCGCGCTCGTCTGTTGACCTATTCATTGAAACTGTAGGTATCCAGTAGTGGTCAAACTTCCTAATCATATGGCTTCACCAGCCACTGTTACATCCTTTTCTAGTGCCACTATCTCTGCTTAGCAGCAGCTAGTCGCCATAGCCTCCATCCAACTTTGCGGATACCCTGAGCTCCCTAGGAGCTGCTCATTTCTTATAATGTTCATTCTCTTGATTGCTTGCGTCACAGCTCAGCTGTTTGTTGACTTATTCTGTGCCACCGTAGGATCCACTAGTACCTGAAGCCTCAATCGGAATTCTAAGGCTAGCCACTTATCTCAATCCTAGCGCGCCGTTCTGCTTAGTCGCGTCACTCTTCTTGTCAGTTGCTAGTCATTGTTGGCCCCATGTAACCTGCAAACAGCAACTACTTGACACTCCAGCTTTCATTTTCCTCTGACGTTTGTCTCCTTATTTGGCGCTCGTCTGTTGACCTATTCATTGAAAATGTAGGTATCCAGTAGTGGTCAAACTTCTTAATCATATGGCTCCACCAGCCACTGATACATACTTTTCTAGAGCCACTATCTCTGCCTATAGCAGCTAGTCGTTATAGCCTCAATTAAACTTTGCTTATACCCCGAGCTCTCTAGGAGCTGCTCATTTCTTACAGTGTTCATTCTCTTGGATTGTTTGCGCCACAGCTCAACTGTTTGTTGACCTATTCTGTGCCACCGTAGGATACACTAGTACCTGAGGCCTTAATCCGAATTCTATGGCTGGCCACTTATCTCACTGCTAGCGCGCCGTTCTTCTTAGTCGCGTCATTCTTCTTGGCAGTAGGTAGACATTGTTGGCCCCATGAAACCTACAAAGAGCAACTACCTGACGCTCCAGCTTTCATTTTCCTCCGACGTCTGTCTCTTTATTCAGCGCTCGTCTGTTGACCTATTCATTGAAACTATAACTATCATATGGCTTCACCAGCCACTGATACTTCCTTTTCTAGAGCCACTATCTCTGCTTAGCAGCAGCTAGTCGCCATAGCCTCAATTCAACTTTGCTGACACCCGGAGCTCTCTAGGAGCTGCTCATTTCTTACAATGTTCATTCTCTTTGATTGTTTGCGTCACAGCTCAGTTGTTTGTTGACCTATTCTGTGCCACCGTAGGATCCACTAGTAACTGATACCTTAATCCGAATTCTGTGGCTGGCCATTCATCTCTCTCCTAGCGCGCAGTTATCCGTTTTTCGTCTTACTCTCGTGCAATTTTCTTTGGCAGTAGCTAGTCGTTGTTGGCCTCATGTAGCCTGGAAGGAGCAACTTCTTGACACTCCAGCGTTCATTTTCTTTTGAAGTCTGTCTCCTTATTCAGCGCTCGTCTGTTGCTTTATTCACTGAAACTGTAGTCATCCAGTACTGGTCAAACTTCCTAATCATATGGCTACACCAGCCTCTGATACATACTTTTCTTGAGCCACTATCTCTGCTTAGCAGCAGCTAGTCGCCATAGGTTCCATTTAACTTTGCGGATACCCGGAGCTTGCTCCGTTCTTACCATGTTCATCTCTTTGATTGTTTGCGTCACAGCTCAGCTGTTTGTTGACCTATTCTGTGCCACCGTAGGACCCGCAGGTAGCTGAAGCCTTATTTCGAACTTTATTGCTGGCCATTCATCTCTCCTAGCGCGCCGTTATCCGTCGTCTGTCTTACTCGCGTTTACTTGACATGTGGTCAAAAGTCTTAATGATATGGTTGAATCAGCCACTGATACCTCCATTCCTTTAGCCACTATCTCTGCTCTGCGGCAGCTGTTTGCTGTATGCTCTATTCAACTTTGGGAATACTCCTTAGCTTGCTAGGCGTCAGTCCTTCTGTAGATTGTTTATTCTCCTGGTATAGTTTTTTCACAGCTCAGCTGGTTTGCTGTCCGATCCTTTGACACGGTTGTTATTCATTGGCACCTCGAATGATTAACCCAACAGGCACCCTTGTCCACTGATACCCGGTCCAGTATCGATATCTTCTAATCGTCTTACCTTCAACACTTAGTCTTCCTTTGATATCCATTTAATCTTAGCCAGCTTCTAATATGCTCAGCTTCCTATATTCATATACCTATGTACATTGTAGTTATGGTGTCTTAGGTAATCCTTATCCCGTGAGCATATATAAATACGGCCACATCGTCACTGTCCTTGGGTTTCCGATAACAACCAATCGTGACTACACACCCACTTTCTAGTCTCAGGTAGAATTCGAACATTGTCAGCTTACACCTCATGAATATCTTACCGGAATCCTGCTCTTCATCCCTATGCACATGAAAGTATTCTACCCATCAGGCCATGCCTTCCGCATAAGTAAAAACATCTTTAGCGTAATATCTGTTACACCTTGTACACTAGTTGTCTCAAATAAATGTCTTAATGTAGGATTTTGATCAAACGCTAGGTACATCGACTGTTCCTTTTCGGTCTTCTCTCGGCTTGTTCCTCTCTCCCTTTTCTCTGAGGTCGTGAACATCGGAGAGCTTCGGGATTGAACTGAGGAACTGCCTCCGTCTGGGATGGGACGAAATAACCAACAAGTACTTACCTGGACCATGGCCTCACTTCCACTCTAACTATTTGCACCCAACCACCGATGTCCAGTGAGGGTAGCTGGACACGAATTCTTCGCTCCCCGGCAAATATACATAATCAGAGATGACTTCATGTGGTTCTGCGAAGGATCAACACATTATATTCAATAAGAATGTTTAGTACCCGACCTACCAACGGACAGGACCCAGGAACGCAATAGGCAACCAGTTATTGCATCAACCAGCGGAAAAAATGGGACGCAACCTGACTGCGAATAACCGAGCAAACAGACTTTTAACAAGAAACATAGCCAGTTACAATTTGCCATTCAATGGATTGGTGGCAGTGTTCCAGGACGTGGTGGGTTTTCGCCTGGCAAGCGTTCTCCCTACAAAAAGCCACAAATGTCCGTTTAACAACACTGCAACGTGGCGTATGTGACTCGCCACCGAATAAAGTCACAGCCCATAACTTTACACTGGCAGGTCAACTAGCGTCACAATTCTACATAGGATCGTTACACTGGGACTTCTACATCTGTATATACTGTTGTCGTTTTACATCCTACCATACGTTGCCCTTTTCCTTCCTTGTGTGCGGGCTCTTCCATTACCTTTCAGTGGATCATTCAGGTTTCTCAATCTCTTATTAGCTGAGGTCCCGTATCTCATGACAGCCAACTTATTGTTTCGCATTTTCAACATTGTACAGTTCCAATCATGGATATATGAACAATTTTCTGCGTTACTGTTACAATTGCATTATAATGTTTGTACCGTTGTACATATCTGATCATGCCTCCATGAGCGTGCCTCGCATAGTCGAGAATAAAATATTTATTTATTTATTTATAATTTTCGAGGCCCGGAGTAACAGCCATAAGTAGCGTTATTTCAGATAAAGAAAAAAGTAACATCAAGCTGAGGGGAAAACCGTTCGATGTTTTGACAATTGTTTAGAAGGCAAAGTGAAAGTGCAAATCACAAGGGGATTCAGCAACGGTAATGCGAGTTGATACCTCGAGCAATCACGAGCCGACGAATTTCACTAGTGCCTGCTCCGATCTCGTACAATTTCGCGTCCCGCAAGATCCGACTGAGGGGGAAATCCTCGGTGTACCCGTTACCACCTGAAGAGAAAAACCATGGTTCAAGTAAAAAGGCAACAGAAGCTGTGGGGTACTAGAGACCGCAGGTTGATGCTAACGGAGACAAATGCAAAAGAGCCCCAGAAAAGATTCTCAAGATCAGTAGCAGATTCGTAAAACATAATTATAGCGGTATCAATGACCGAATTTGACATAAGCAATGCGTGAATTACTGACCCGGTCCCAGAAGTGGAAGGACATATAATCTAAATGAGGTGCGAAATCGAAAAAAACAACGATTTCCTAGATGTGATCTTAAAGGTGACGCGCAAACACGCGCAGTGACGGAAAGACATCTTTGACAAATCAAGAAATGAATTTAATGGATAGTTAACCATTGTATAAGATTTAACGAGCATATGCATAAAGCAACAAATCCGAGTATCTAACCGGACAAACGCCTGGATTCGTAGCAAAACGCACAGGTGGATTAACAAAAGAGACGAAATTTGGAGACAACATATGATACCGCAGGGAAGAATAACAAAAAAACATCGGAAACCACTGCACGTCAATTAGTAGAACCGAAAACTAATAGTGGAATAGCACCAAATAAGGCGGCCAGTGGCCTAATGACTACTGCTGTGGATATCGCGAACGTACTGCTCCAGTAGTTTGGCTCAGGGGCTACAAGCACTATGGAATCTTCGACCTATCACCTCCAAGTAAATATCAGCGGCCTATCCAGCGTCATCTGTACCAAAGCAGCTATCCGAAGCAAATTACATTCTCCGAGGAAACGGTGCTCCGGGAATTAACAAAACCTGCCCAGATGCTTTTGAAACTCCACTACAACAATCCATCGTACAGGTTTTTCCTGTGTATACTTGATTTTTATACACGTCTATCTGAGTGGAAAAATGGATTCGTCACTCCGACATACACAGGAGGTAAGCGATAGAATCACGCAAATTACCGACCTATTATTATCCATACTGTTTTATCAAAAATGATGGAGTTTATAACCCAGCAAGGTTTCAGACTCAGACGAGCTTGTCTTACCAACCTGCACCTTTCTCGAAACTCAAATTCCAGGGTGACCGAAGGAGTCCCTCTATACCATTTCACAGACATTTTAGGCCATAGGGCAGTCAAGTCAAGCCGTAGGGATTTCTACTTCGTCTATTACTCTTACACGTTCGCCCACGCATGTGTCGGCCGTTGCTTTTGTGCGAGCGGTCTCATTGGTCATGCGCCATCAGCCAATAGGATGTCGGATGTAAGCATACAGGAAGATGTAGTCACGAAGGGGTAAAAAGGTGCCGACCGCAATGCTCGAGAGCAATCCATCCCCAGGTCGATGACGGATGGCAGGACGCGGGTGAGACTAGTGGCGCGTTGGGCCAGCAGATGGGGAGTAGAAGTTGAGATACCGTTGGACAAGAGGTTGGAACATGCACCACCTTATTCTATTAAGAAATCCTGTTGGCGAAAGGAGCTGATATTTGTTTCGCATAGCATCACAGCCGGTAGCCAGTATCCTTTCACCTAGTTACCAGATGCTTGTCCGAGCAAGCATTGGTATACGATGGACAAATTGCGTGCGCGGGCCAACAGGCGAGAGAGGAGTGGCGCAATGAATCGGTACGTCACAATTTGGTATGGTCAAACGGCTAGCTCGTAGGTAAAGCGGTGTACGTAGGCGACGTCAATGATGCGACGACCGCAGTGCACGAAGCTTCTGACATCAAGAGATAGCGACTGACTATGTACTAAGCTGCGCACTAAGACGTTAATGCGGCTAATAGTGCGAGTCTTAGTTTATGTTCCTCGGATAGCACCGGTAATTTTCCAAGTTAATGTCTCACTGCACATGAACAATGAACAATGAATTTATACGGGTTAAGAAGCGTTGCTTTACAAGCCCCGTTGGATAGTTGGTGGGGATATCAACATAATAATTATGATGAAACAGATAGTAAAATAGTTAACACTTTAAATACGAAAATAAGGACTTATCGTTTGCTTCGCTGCAGTCCTGCGATCCACTTAGATTCACAACACCCACAGTTAACAACAAATAATTCCAGGGTAAACTCCATGGAAGAAGAACGGTACAGCTTCCTTCGGACTAAAACAGAAGTCCTCAAACAAGGTGAAACAAGAAGAGAAAGGGAGTACCTGGAAGCTGGGTTCCCCACAAAGAAGTCAATCAGCATGCACATCGATACCGATTTAGGATATCAACCATCTCAAGAGAAGGAAACAAGAAAGACTCCGTCACGTAGCTTATAGAAGAACAATTCGAGCGCCGAGTCCAGTCGTGGGGAAAATGGGTAAAGACCACGGGACGCAAATAGAGGCTGTCACTCTCAAAAGTCGCATGCACATCGAGCACGAGTTGACAATTCGAGAAAGAGGATATCACACTACACTGACGATGCCACCACGCATGGTGGTGAAACGCTTACAACCAAGCTGCCAAGTCCGGAGAACAAATAACAGCGAAAAAAACATTTATATCGAAGCGGCACAATACTATAAAAGTGCGCCACTAAGTGCTTGTGGAATGTGTGTCACAACGAACAATCTGGTAAATGCAGCATCCGAACATCCATAGGAGGCAGATGTTCGTTCGACTGCGGTTGCCGGCTAAAGTGCATGCTTTTGTGGGGCGGCCGATCAAACTGCCACAATAAAGGTATCAGCAGTACACCGGTACGCAGTACCGACGTTTCGCTGTCGCGCAACTACTACCAGCCGCACGTCGTCTAAAGATATTGCGAGAGTTGCCCTGCTCCGGCGCAAACTCGAACCAGCGCCTGTGATCCTTAAGGCAGTAATTCAAACTGATCCATGAAGCAGTCGGCAAGGAAGATTACTCGATCAATGAACAGCAGATAGACTAGTGGTTGCCCAATCATTTCACTCACTGGACGGTTGTACGGTTTGAGCATGAACACCTGTCGGCATAGTTACCCAGCAAAACGGGACGGAAGGCTTTAAGCACACGGATGAAGCCCCATCTCGAGTTCTTTTACACCGGTAAACAGAATTGTTTGCCGGTGCACTCGGCGAGGAAAACAATAGTCTCGCTGAGGAGGATGTTGATAAATAAGGTCGCTTTGAGAGAAAATACCTATTCCTTATGCACAGGTGAGTGCTCCGTTATGAAGTAAAGTTGTAAAGAATGATACTAATATTCACACTGAATGGATGCACTGTGAGCAATCGATTCGTTGATTACTGAGAAAAGTATTGATTAGAGATGTTCTATTATCGCTTTAAGGTACGGAAAAAGCGACATTGCCTCTGTGTACAAATGACTGATGCAACTTAGTGATCGATATTGGCTGTCGGTAACCGTGCAAAGTTGGTTATATCAATCTGGTTTGTTTATTAATTACGTTATGAGTTCGAAGATATCACGTGAGCCATAAGTCCCTAGTTCTCGTTTTGTTAATGGTGATAGTAAAAGTTACCAATATGTAGTATGGGTCGTAAACAGCTCTTCATGATGTATCTCGGGGGAATCGACGTAAGGTAGAATAGCATCGATGGGATGAATGTTTTTAAACGATATAGAAGCGATAAGTCATTTCTGAACCATTTGATATGAGAGTAAATGTTATAGCCTCCTAAATGATGGAGGTTTTGTCATCCACTATGGATACTTGACAAACATGAAGAAATTATTGTGCACTGGTGGTTTTTGTGACCATGTAATTTTTGTAGAAAGTAAAAGCCAAGATTAAACTTTGCACAATAATCTGCCTCGACGGGGAATAGAACCTCGGACATAAGGATTACCGGTCCGCTGCCCTACCAACTGAGCTACCGAGAAGTGACGACCAGGTGCGCCGTTTAATACATGACTTCTGCTTGGTTCGCTACGTATTGCCAATAAGCTCACAGTATCTGTCCTGGTGTTGCAGACTGACTCACTCACTCGTCACTACCCAATGAACTGAACTATCTGTATTTCAGGTGTTCAAAGGGAGATGGTAAATTTAGAGTATCCGTGGTTTTTGTGAGCATGTAATTTCAGTAGAGGCAGATTATTGTGCAAAGTTTAATTATGGCTTCTAGTTTCTATAGAAATTACTGTGCGTTAATTGTTTTTGTGGTAATAGTATCAACAAGGATAGACTCACCTAAAATCTGTATAGCATCTAGAGCAACTTTAGTGGCAGCCTCGGCGTTGTGGAGTATAACTGCGGCACAATCGATGTTCATGAGGCCACCTTTTTGCCCAAAAGCAGATGGGCCCACTTGGTCGACCGTTTGCGCTAATGAGTAGGTGTACACTCGACTGACCTGTAGCTGCGTGTACATGTCAGCCATTTTGGCCTGAATCATACCGTGCTCTGCAATAGGTGTACCGAAAGCTTGACGTTCCTGGGCGTAGGCGAAAGCCACATCGCATGCGGCCTGCATTAGACCGATGGGACCAGCGGACAGAACGAGACGTTCGATATCCAAACCAGACATGAGTAAATAGACTCCCCGGTTAAGTTCGCCCAGGAGATTGGAGGCTGAAAACAGTCACAACAAGGGCAATGAGAAGAAAAAATTTGTCACTGATGCGAATATGAAAGGCAAAGGAAAAACAGGAGTGGTGAGCTAACTACTATATATATATATATATATATATATATATATTGTCGCGAATCAACACTGGTGCTGAAGTATTAGAAATCACCTCCCGCTTTTGCTACCTTGGGTGTGTGACGCTGACTGAGCAGCAGCTACGCATTGAGCTGCGTATTCGCGTGTCGAAGGCAGCGGCGGCATTTGGGAAGCTAGAGTATCGAGTGTAGAACAACAATCAGCTTACCATTGGCACGAAGCTGATGGTGTATAAATCCATGGTGCTGTCCGTTCTTCTATACGGCAGTGAAACGTGAACGATGTACCGGCGGGATGTGCGATATCTCGAGTGGTTCCATCAGCAGTGCTTGCTACGGATTTTGCGCATCGATTGGGGCGCCAGAGTTGCAGACACGGAAGTGTTGCGCCGAAGTGGGACGTATGCAGTGGACTGCATACTTTTACTGAGACACCTGAGGTGGCTCGCTCATGTGAGCCGTATGGATTCAACGCGGATACCGAAACAACTCTTAAATGGTTAGCTGAGTATAGGGAAGCGGCACGTGCGGAAACCAAAGTTACGTTACCAGAACATGATCAAAAGTGAGCCTCACACGTTCTAATCTTGATTGCAGATCATGGGAATCGAAGGCGGTTGATCGGCGTGCATGGCGCGATCTAATCACGAAGGCAGTTGCCGAAGTGTGGGAGAAAGACGTCACACTGCAGAGAAGAAGCGGCAAGTGCGAAGCGGCAAGCACCGATGGGTTGTTCTCCATCGACATCAAACGCATGGTGCTGTAGCACATGCAGTCGCGAGTGCCTGAGTCAGGCAGGCTTAGGGAGCCATGAGCGAGGCCACTCGGGATCACTATCTAAGCGACGACCGGTCCTTCAAAGAACGTAGGCAGAACCAGCTCAGCGTGTATAGGTACGCAGCACTCGATTTACTAATCGCGTGCTCACATGCTAAGTCTATTTATTTCAGGTGGTGAGTTTACAATTTTGTCCTAATGCTTTCCTTTCTCGTATAAATGTCTATCTGTACTCTCTTCTATAAACTTGCACAAGTCGCTTAAGCCAATTGCAGTTAATTTCGATAACATTTTCGTGTTTGTGTCATTTCCATAAGATACACTTTCTGACCTCGTGAACTTATCTCGGATTCTTTTGTATACAACGTATTTCATTTGCTCATCAATTTACGACGTATGTCACCGTTTGCTTGTGCATTACTCGATTTATTTTCTTTGTTAGCTTTCTCTCAAGTGATTGGCTGTTGCTTGATATCCCAGGTGTGGCTGCGCTTAATGTGCATGTTGACAAGGTGCCTACCTGTCTATTATCCACTACCTCGTCCACGCTGGCTCCAGGAGACAGTTGGTCGCTGCTGGAGGGGACCGGGTGCACAGTCCTTGTGGCCGTGCTAGGCTCGAAGAGTGGTTCCATGCACTCAGTGTGGAGCGGACTATGGCCCAGTCACACCTTGTGCGCGCTTGACTCCCCAAATACAGCGTGCTTGTGTTTGCCTGTGTAGGAGGGTGGGCCGGCTCCGTTGATGAAATGCAGCCCCATCCACATGCTTCCCGGTCTTATTCCTTCGGGTTTACACTAGATATGGGGTGTGTGATTGGAGCTAAGGGTGGTGCAGCGCAAGCCATCCACGGTCCCTCTGTAGGCGCAGCCGTCCTGTGTCTTGCCACAGTGACAGGCAAATCCGAAACCGGATGCCGCTAACGATATATATATATATATATATATATATATATATATATATATATATATTGGCTTGCTGAACTACCTCCTCGTGGTGCCAGCTGAATGGTTCTGGATTATCCCTTTCCAGCGGCAGTGTTTCAGGACGTGATGGGTATTCGTCTGGCAAGCGTTCTCCCTATAAAAAGCCACATTTGTCCGTTAAACAATACTGCGACGTGGCGTATGTCACTAGCCACTAAATAAAGTCACTGCCCTTTGCTTCATCTCACTGAAGCATTGTGATCTTTCAGCTTGAGGCTGAATTACTGAGAGTATTGGGCTTTATCTTTGCACGATAGCCAGCTGTTTGTGGCGGTACGTTGTTAACACAAGGTGTAGGCGCCTTAACCCTGGGAGTTTGCTTAGGGCATTAAGGTTTTCAAGTAAATCCCCTTCTCTCCCTTTATTGTTCTTTATTTCTTAGGTCATCATGGTTGTATGGCAGCGAAGCATCATTTCAAATAGCTGATGATGATGACGACTTTTCGGAAAGGATGGTAATTAGGAATCATTAAGTTAGAATCCGTTGAATCCAAGAAGTACTACGTTTTGGTAACGAGGACTGGTTATGGGTTCTTGATATGTGCAAGCATGCTTGGGATGTAAATTTTTGTTAATACAAGTGTAGCAAGACCGACTTGTGTATTGCCACAAGAACGTGCAACTGACAACTCACAAACCCGTACAGATATGGACTGTTTCCTTCCCATGACGCAAAGCGGATGAAAACTTGTGTGACGGGCCATTCCAGATGCCTACGAGGTTGAGCTTCGATACAATTCCTCCATGTTCCCATCCCGTAGCTTACATCGCTATATTCGATTCTGGCCAGCCAGAAGTCATTCGAAAGCTCGCGATGTGTTCTCACCCGTGGTTGCATCACTCGGCCCGCGTTCAACCCTGTGGGCTTCGCTAGTGGCGTAGTTGTCTGATTGTGGTGACTGTTATTGAATGACATTTTGTTGTACCTGCTTTAGTGTATCTGATTAGATCGCGCAAGTGCAAACTGGGTAATACAATTTCCACGTGCGCTCGCCGTGCGTTATTACTTCCGCGTATATTCTGATGTATATTATTTATTACAATACTGAAATTGAAGTAGCAGACAAACATTTTACCATGGATTTATGCAATCTATGCCATTTAGATATTCGTTCCCACTGTCTTGACATCGAGGATAACATGGAACGTTTTGAGATCTGGTGCATTACGAGAAAATATTTAAAGAATGGGAAGAAATTTACTCATTTCCTTACTAGTATTAGACTGGAAGAATTTGGCTTTTTCTGACCCAGCTGGGTGTTCGGGATTATCCCTATCCAGCGAAAGATTCGGTGGCAGTGGTCCAGGATGTGGTGGGTTTTCGTCTGGCAAGTGTTCTCTATATAAAAAACCACTGTTGTCCATTTAACAAAACTGCGACGTGGCGAATGTGAATCACCACTAAATAAAATCACTGCCCCTTGATGGTTCGGTGTTGCTCCTCCCAACCCTGACACCCCAAACGCCAGTTAGAAAGTCACTGCCCCTTGCTTCACCTCGCTGGAGCATTGTAATCATACAGCTTGACGCTGAATTAATGGAAGTATTGGGCCCCTGTTTGACAGCCAGCCAAACTTAGGCGTATGAATCGAGCAATCGGTCACCGGCTCTCAATGGGCAGGATTCCCTGAGTTCGCTCCCCTGCCGTGCGGGTCAGGTCCCTATGAGCAAAGGCTCCAAGTGAGGCACCTAAGTCAACCCCCTTCTTCGGCCTCGGCAACCGGGAAGCTGTATGCCCATACAACACATGAAATGATGGATCTACGACTCTCTGCTCACATTTCTTGCTCTCTGAACTCTCTCTCTTTCTTTGGACGGGGGTGTTGGCGGCCGGGCATGCTAAACCACACTCTACCGCACCACAAGCCACGTTTATTTAACCCTCCTGTTCTTGTCAACTCCCCTACAATTGCGAGTCTCCAAAAGTGCATTGCAAATAACAACGGCACCTTTGATCCCATCAACGGACCGTTCGAAACCGGTCGCAAAGATTTCAATAACAATAGCAAAGCTTTTATTGCACCACGCACGCGTTTCAAGCTAGCTAAATTCAATGTTCGAACGCTCATGCAGATTAGTTCAAAAGCTGCTCTTGCGTGCACCTAGGAAACCCTCTCAATTGACGTTCGCTGTCTAACCGAAACGCTGCGATTGCACTCGCCACCCCAAGTTCCAAATGCACATTCACCTTTCGCTTATCTGGAGATGCGACAGCGGCAGTCTCCGGTTGCGCCAGCATAGGAGTTGCGTTAAGTGCGCGTGCTAAGGTAGCGCTCGTTGACTGGTTCCCTGTCAACAGCCGTCTTTGTGCAGTCCGCTTGGAAAGCTCAGTGCGATCTTCCAAGCACAGGACCAGTAGGCGCTGCTTATTCATTGTGGCGACGTACGCTCCAACGGACTGCAGCCCGGATGAAGTCAAAGACGAGTTTTACCGCCAACTCACCGAGTTGCTTCACAAGAAACGCCGCGCTGACCTCGTGGTAATCGCCAGAGACTTAAATGGGCAGGTCGGTAGACTAGAGGTTCGGGAGCGCAAACTTGAGGGTAACCACAGCCACGGTACTCGCAGGACGGACAACGCCGATCGACTCCTTCAACTATGCGTCGACCACTGGTTGTTCCTTTACAGCATCAATTCCCGACGTTCCTGGCGTCAAGTAGCCACCTGGCGACCTCCGGCGCCTGGTGAAGCTTGGACGCATATTGACTACATCGCTGTTAGTTACCGTTGGCGACGATGTCTAACGGATTGTAAGTCAATATGGAACACTTACCTGGCTTGGGATCATGCGCTTGTGTACTAAGTTGGTACTGTGCTTTGGAGACACCAACCAAACGGCTTGACACCGAAAGCCCATCGCTCCAAATGTTCTCGGCGCATTTCAGAACACATTAGCCTCCAACCTACGTTCTCTATCACCGATGTTGAGACACACTGGGTGCAGATCCAGAGCGTCTTACGAAAGTCTGCTACCCTGGTCTGTGGCTTCACTAGACGAGCTGCTAGTCATTGCATTGCTAATCAATGGAATCGTCGAATAATTACCGCCGGAGTTCAGGACAACGCACTACGCAGAACCACAGGTGCTGAGCTCAGACAGCTTCTCAGGAAGACACAGCGTCGTCCCGATGGAGCGGGCGGCCTCATCTAGAAACTCCCGCAGGCTCTTCCAACTTATTCGCTCCATGGGACGCAGAAGACCAATAGTAAGTGAAGTTTTGCGTGCAAATGATGGCGAACTAATTCACAGTCGTCTGGTAAGATGAACAGAGCACTCTGAACATCAATTCAACTGGCCACCAGCGCAACCGAGTCTATTTTCCGGGGCTCACAGTGCTACCTGGTGGGGGGATGTTTCTCCACCGATAGAGACTGAAGTTTCCAATGAGCTTCGCCTACTGAAGCGCCACAAGTCAACTGACCCAGATGAACTTCCTCCTGCTCTCTTCAAATATGGAGATCCTACTCCCACTCGCGAACTAACATCTCTTTTCCCTCAGATTTGGACTACTGAAACCATTCCACCCGACTGGAATTTATCGGAAGTTGTACCTATGTACAAAAGAGGTGACCGGATTATTTGCTCCAACCATTGTGGCATCAGTCTTATTTGTGTCGCATCCAAACTGCTCGCTGCCCTACTCTTGGGGAGGCTCAGTTGCATACGGGAAGAGCACCTGCGTGAACAACAAACTGGATTTCGCCAGGGTCGCAGTTGGGTCGAGAATATCTTTACGATCCGCCAGATACTTGAACATTGTCATACGTTAAATTGAGCAACTATGGTCATATTCATGGACATTCGAGCCGCGTTTGTCTCCGTTGACAGAGTGGCACTTTGGGTCTCCTTACTGAAGAGGCGAGTATCTGAGAAGTACATCAGCATTCTCAGTGACATTTACCATCAAAGTACGGGCCGCGTGCGAGTATACGGAGACAGTTCGCTCCTTTCAGTATCACTAGCTGGGTTAGACAGGGTTTCCCAGCCGATCTATTCTTGTTCAACTGCGCTATGGACGAGATCCTGGATACTGCCCTGGATAACTCTGAGTGCTGCTGTGTTGAACTGATCCCTGGTGATCGCCTTCGGGAGTAACAGTACGCCAATGACATCGCTGTAATTTGCGAGTCCTCCCAAGCCGCCCAACATGTGCTGCTTAGACTGGAGATGTCTGTCTCCTAAATTGCGTTGATCTTCACCCCTTCCAAGTGCAAAATCCTATTACAGGAATGGCCAAGTGCATGTCTTGCTCTCACCCTTTTGGGGCATACGCTAGAAATGGTCGACAAATTCATTTATCTTGGGAGTTGTCTTAACATTGGCGGTTTGACAGATGAGATCTCCCTGCGTGTCGCCAAGGCTAGAGTCGCTTTCACTAACATTCGTCACCTGTGGCTTCGTCGTGACCTCAACCTTGCTTTCAAGGGACCAGTCTACAATGTTACGTTACGAGCGATTCTTCTGTACGGCTGTGAGACTTGGCCAGTTCGCAAAAGCGGTGTCCAGCGGCTATCTGTCGTTTTCGATCACCGCTGCCTGCGAAGCATTGCTGGTGTTCGATGGCGGCACCACATCAGTAATCAGGAAGTCCGTCGGCGAGTCTCCAGAACTAATGAAATCCACCGACCGCTTGATAGCATCATTTCACTGTGGAGGTTTTGCTGGTTTGGGCATGTGCTCCGCATGCCTACCTAGCGGCTACCACATCGAGCCCTACTTGCAAGCACAGGCGTGGCTTGGAAGCGACGGAAAAAAGCAGTGTAATACTTGGATCCAATGCGTTAGGCGCTGTCTGTGACAGCCGCCAAACATGCCAAGTAGCACTGGATCGATTAGCACTGGCTGTCTATCGTTTTGGGCTAAGCTTTGCTCCATCGAAATGCAAAGTACTTATCCAAGATTGGCAGGGACCCAACCCTGCGCTAACGCTTGGTGGTGAGCTGCTAGAAGTCGTTCAGGAATTCAAGTACCTGGGCAGCTATATTAGCACCCGTGGGATTGAAGATGAGGTTACGAACCGCATAGCAAAAGCTCGAGGTGCTTTTGCCAATCTCCGCCACCTGTGGCGCAGACGCGACATTACTCTAGTCCTGAAGGGCAGAGTTTATAACGCAGCCGTCCGTTCAACTCTCTATATGGTTGTGAAACCTGGCCCATCAGGACGACTGACATGAAGAGGCTCGTCACATTCGATCATCGCTGCATTCGCAACTTAGCTCATGTCTGGCGGGAACAGCGCGTGAGCAATGAGCGTTTTCGACGTCGCGTATTTGGTGCAGGAAGAGCAAGTGAACCGCTCAGCACCATTATATCACGCACCAGACACTGATAGATGGGCCACGTGTTGCGCATGCCAGCACACCGATTCCCGCGACGTGCATAATTTGCGCGCCGGGGGTGCGGTTGAAAGAGAAGGAGGGGAGGCCAAGCGCTGACTTGTTCGAGAGAAATGAAAACCCTCACTTCGAAGTTGGCGTCGGTTGGTGCATCCCGACTGCCTGGTTGGGGTCCTAAGGACGGTGAACACATTTGGTTGGACACACTTGCTGATATGGCTCGGAGCCGACACCAATGGCGTTTGTGTTGTGATTTCCTTTGCCCATCCCCCTCCTGTTTAGTATCCCCCTCCAATCACGATCTCACCTGTTAGGCATAATACGATTCTCTTTCACGGCAGCCAGCTGTTAGCTCTCCGGAACGATGTCCACCCGTTACTGGGGACTCAGCGGGCGTGCCACGGTTTTCCTCAGTTGTTGTGGAGTTCTCCGAGCTGGGCGACAACAACAACTGAGCAAGCCTCCCGAGCCACCAATATTCCAATTCATTTCGAACGGTTTTCCTTTTCTTTTGTATTGCGGCACAATAGCTGAAGTGTTTTCCACCTCCAGCTAACGTGTAATGATGATGATGATGATGTTAGGCGTTGACGACTCCCGGGTAGGGGACCAAAAGCCCCGAGCACATCTGGTTTCAAACGCTGGAGGATATAGCCAAGGACCGTATGCAAATGGCGCAGTTGCTGTGAGACTTTTGAACCCCAACAGTTGTTTTCCACTTCACGCTATTCTTTTTTCTTTTTAAATGTTATGGCACTCAGCCAATTGTATTGCAATTGGTAAAGTATTGAATATATGGTTGGCAGCATCCCGTTTCGGATTTGCCTGTCATTGTGGCCAGTCACAGAACATCTGCACCTACAGAGACCATGGGTGGCTTGCGCTGCACAACCTATACACCCCATATCCAGTGTAAACCCGAAGGAATAAGACCGGGAAGCATGTGGATGGGAGTCACGGTTCACCAACGGAGCCGGCCCATAATCCTTCAGAGGTTGTATTTGGGAATCAATCGCACATAAGGCGGTGTCGAGACCGTAGTCCGCTCCACACTAAGTGCATGAAATCACTCTTCGAGCCTAGCACGGCCACAAGAACCGTGCACCCCGTCCCCTCCAACTATCTCCTGGAGCTAGTATGGACGAGACAGTGGGTAATAGACAGGTACGCACCTTGTCAACATGCACATCAAGCGCAGCCACAACGGGGATGTCAAACAACAGCCAATCACTTCAAATGACGTTATCAAATAAAATATATCTGTTAATGAATATGGCTACATTGACATATATATATGGTTGGCGGCATCCGGTTCCGGATTTGCCTGTCACTGTGGCAAGACACAGGACGCCTGCGTCTACAGAGGGACCATGGATGGCTTGCGCTGCACCACCCACAGCTCCAACCACATACACCATATCCAGTGTAAACCCGAAGGAATAAGACCGGGAGGCATGCGGATGGGAATCACGTTTCATCAACGGAGCCGGCCCACACTCCTTCACAGGCAAACACAAGCACGCTGTATTTGGGGAATCAAGCGCACACAAGGCGGTGACTGGACCGTAGTCCGCTCCACAATGAGTGAATGGAACCGCTCTTTGAGCCTAGCACGGCCACAAGAACCGTGCACCCCGTCCCCTCCAGCAACGACCAACTGTCTCCTGGAGCCAGTATGAACCATGTAGTGGGTAATAGACAGGTAGGCACCTTGTCAACATACACATCAAGCGCAACCACACCGGGGATATCAAACAACAGCCATTCACTTTAAACGACAAGCTGAAATAAAATAAATCCAATAATGCATACAGATACGGTGGCATAACTCTTCGCTAATTTACCATATGAAGTAACTGCGTTAACAACAAATCCGTGATAAGTAAGAAATGTCCACAAGTTACTTAAAAAATGCTACAAAACGCAACAAAATTACCGAAGATAAGCACAATTAGTGTATGCAACGTGGCCAGTTAATAGAACATTATTCAGGGAGGCAGAACAAACCAAATAAAGCGGAATGAAATGTATCCAGCTTAAAAAGACCTAGTTTAAGTGTAAGTTGGTTTAGCCCAACTGCGGTGAAGAAGCATCAAGAACGCAACATCAGCCTCAGCATATATATATATATATATATATATATATATATATGCGTGGTAAGTATGAGCGAACAGAACCGAACCTGTTGGTGTGAGGCAACCATTTAAGAATGAAAACAGTAGCTCATTCAATGGGTATTCCACCGAGCGTTGGAGAAACGTGATTTGTCACATCATCGAAAACATCGTACGTCTCACGAAGCTACACCCACTGTCCATTGAGAACTTAAGCAAAAGCGCTAACTAAAATAGCTATACATTCCACATGATCTAACAGATGGTCAGGGGTTCGCAATGTCCTTGCATTCAATGTCTCCAACTCTGCTACCCTCCAGGATACCGTAAACATTTTCCGTTAGGCAGCTAGCAGAAAATCTCATAGAGTTGCGGACATAATACTGTTGTAAGGGATTCATGCTTATTTAGCACCAAGCATCAGAACAGTTTAAATAATCCTGATGTTGGTCGAGAAATGCCTCGCTAATTAGACTTATTCTTCAGTAGCTTATAGTCAAGTCATTATGTCTAGCCGAACGCATCTGATATCTGCATTTAAGGGCGCCTTGTACAATTAGGAATTCTTCCAGAAACATTCTTTCTGTCTCTACAAAGGAAGGATGGAATGAACTGTCTTTTTATGCGAGTCGGGGGAGCACCAAATGTAACCCCTTAATGCTGAGATTGTTCAAAGTGATTCCAATTTAAATTTCGCATCTAGTTCTTCGTATCTAGTTGAAATCTTGGATGGTGCTGAGCCATATCTTAAAATTAGCATAAAAGCTCTTCACAACCATTTTCACATGTGTTGATAAATATCCCAACCACACGCGTTTCGCCCTATTGGGACTGGTCAGTGATGTGCATTTCCTCGGTCCCCTCACTAGACGCTGTGTATCCACAGCGTCTTGAAACTAGGCTATTTATTTTATACTACTTGTAAGTAGCAGGATTTTAGTTGTAAGTTTGTTGGAATGCGTCCTTGATCGAGTACCATGAGCCAAAGCAACTACAACAAAGTGACCCTCAAGCGTCAGAGCGAGTGCAACGACCATTTAACAAGCGTTTCCTGTGATATTCACCCACATTACCATATAAGGATCGTTGCATCACCTTAAAACGATCCATTATCACTGCGCAAAGTTAAACTTGACCTAGCCGGTTTCCTTGATGTCTATACCGGAAAAATACATGCTGCAAATACGGTAATAAAAGTGAAAAAACCGGCAAGAAATCACGCGAGAACATTGTATCAGCATCGAAAATATAAAAAATGAGTCGGTTGGAAAACATTTTCAATATTACGTAACAGTTCCAAATAAGATACGTGAAATTCAATCAGTGAATAGGACCCGTAAAGTATACATTCACCTCTCAATGAATAAAGGGTTATTACTATACTAAGACCTAACTCGAGATATGAATTAGCCTATGAAATAAGGAT
This sequence comes from Dicrocoelium dendriticum, assembly GCA_944474145.2. Lineage (NCBI taxonomy): Eukaryota > Metazoa > Platyhelminthes > Trematoda > Plagiorchiida > Dicrocoeliidae > Dicrocoelium > Dicrocoelium dendriticum. Next base: position 2,891,918 of record OX104062.1, read on the forward strand.
GCATTTAAGACCAGAAATCAGTTCAGGGTTAAGAATTCTCGGTAAACTCTCTTCAGACCCAAACGTTTACATGACACGGATGGTGTGGGGTAAGCGTCAAATCGGGCTGGGATTGATTTTTAAGGTGTTTGAACGGTCAAACTCGATGACTAAAAGCGGCTACAGATGGTAAGAAAAGTGCACCAAAGGAAATTAATACAAGCTTCAGCGGCCTAAAGTAAATAGATAAGGTCACAATGGGTAGTTAAGTAACCATGTCAGGCGGCCACGGCAGTAGTACCGGCCGTACGAATCGCTTTTGTACACATAATTCCGGCTTCAGATGATGAATGTAAATAGCCTCGGCAATAGACAAGATTTGCTTTCGGAAGCCTTGCGAGAAGCGTTCAGGTAGGGAGTAGATGACTTTAAAGTCATTCTCAGATGCAGTATGGCCAAGAAAATGAAAACCATTTACCTTTCTTGAATGTAGAAGTCATCCGTAACTCGGAAGGCTCATGTAGCAGAAAGGTACACAGAAAACATACGTGGACTGAACAGTACACTAACTCACAAAGCAGTGCCTTTGCAGCACAAGAGGAGTTTAATCCGATATCTTGCCTTCAGGGCGTGCAGTATTTGCACTCCGGATTCCGTCAACGAAGAGCTACAGAGAATCAGCGACGCCCTTCGTGAAAATGGTTACCCCGGTAAGGTTATCATGAAGCATATGAAAGAACGAAAGCAAAAGCCGCCTAGGAGCACTGCTCCCAAGAAAGAGCTATTCATACATATGCCATTTAAGGGCGATACTGCATCTGATATCTTATCTCGACGTCTGAAAGATGCTGTTGAGAAAACTTATTTCACAGCCCGCTTAAGAATTATTTACCACAACAAGCCATTGCTTGCAAAACCCTTGAAAGTAGTCTGCCATCGTTGACCCGTTCAATGCTCGTTTATCGGTACTCGTGCTCCTGTAGTGCACGATACGTGGGTCGCACAATGAGACGTCTATCCCAGAGGATTCGCGAACACATCCCGGCGTGGTTTTACAAAGGCGAAATGAGGTCCTCAAACAGCTCAATCATGTCGCACCTCCTCGAAAGTGGCCATACTGCATTTGGGAATGACTTTAAAGTCATCTATTCCCTACCTGAATGCTTCTCGCAAGGCTTCCGAAAGCAAATCTTGTCTATTTCCGAGGCAATTTACATCCACCATCTGAAGCCGGAATTATGTGTACCTTAACGATTCATACGACCGATACTACTGCCATGGCCGACGAACATGGTTACCTAATTGCCTTCGTGACCTTTCTTATTTACTTTAGGTTGCTGAGCCTCGTGTATTAAGTTTTCTTTGGTGCACTTTCTTGCCATCTGTAGCCGCATTTAATCATCGAGCTTGACCGTTCAAACACCTTAGAAATCAATCCCAGTCCGATTTGATGCTTACCCCACACAATCAGTGTTATGTAAACGATTGGGTCTGAAGAGAGTTTATCGAAAAGAATTCTTAACCCTGAAGTGATTTCTGGTCTTGATTCATCTGATTACAATGGGAATATTTGCTGTGCTGAAAACCAGCATTGCCCGTGATTCGTTAAAGATGGATTTGATTCGGATGTCTGGTTATCAGATGTCGTATGAATCGACAATCTTTCAGTTAGAAACCGCCAATAAACTGATTTAATAGCATTTTGCCGAGACATTGTGTCGATAGTAGGAGTCTTTTTATTTCAGGTGTGTTGCTAACTCCTTGTTCTTCTTTCACGGATAAATCAATTTGGGCATCGTCGCCATGCTGACGATTTGGCTCTTCATGAGTACTTCTTCCGTTTCTACAACTTGTACAACTTTTAGCCACAGCCAATTACGTGCATTGTAACGTGTCTGCTGCACAACATAGTTGTTTTTAAATTTTGATCATGCCTGAGTTGGTGTATCTCGATGAATTGGAGAATCAAATATTTATTTTATTTATATCTAGCAGTTCTAGATGCTCCGTGAAATAAGTTGCGACAGCAACTCCTCAGCTTCTCGACCGCATGCCAGTGGTGGATCTATGTGAACATTTGTTATTCGTTTTCATCGATCTCTCTTTAGTAATTAAACCAAAAACACCACCGGACTGTCTGTAATTGAAGAGAAATGTGCCGTTAATCTTACTGTTGCTGTTTCATTATAATCTGATATTTTTTGTTCTACATTGTCGGCCACGACTGGACCCATTTTATGATGTGATGGACTGAACCCTGCAAACCAATCACAGTGTATTTACGCAAGGTGAACTAGCATAAACTCACTAACGAGTATTAAAAATGCTCCATTCGAAAGAGTTGAAGAAGGAAAGGGATTATATGGCTTGAGTGCTCCTTCTATATGGGTATAACAATGACCCTAAAGATGAGTAAATGCAGTGTTGCCTTAATTGCTTTTAAGCCACATGAGCACAACGTCAGGTGGGGGAAGAGTGTAGCCGAAACGTTTCTAGAGGCTGTCCTGCATGGAAGTAGGTTTCCCAGCAAACGGTCCCGCAGAGGTTATATTTAAATTTAGAGAATATTCGTCGAAGCTGGACTCAACCAGACAGTCATCACACATCCAGGAAAGCGCTATGCGGTCGTTTCGTCCTATTTGGACTTGTTATTAGCGTACTCTTGCCGGATTCTACTTGATGCGAAACTACGACGTTACACTTTCCAGTCAGCGAGTAATGCCACTGAGCCACAGCCAACGGCAGCGGAATGCCATAACAGATTTCTAACTGCGATATAGCGCCGCTCATCCTCCACTGTTAAGCATGATAGGAACGTGTAGAGGACAGGGCTGGCTCCCAAAGCTACGAATTCCTTTGCAAGCCGCCACCAATCGAGATGGTGTGTAAGCTGCTCAGGCCATTAATGATTTCTGGTGTTTTGAGAATATTCGTCCAAACTAAACTAAGTCAGATAGCCATCACATATTCCAAAAAGGGATATACGGCAGGTTCATCCTAGTAGGATTCTTCAGTGGCGCGCACCTGCCGAATCTTCCCGAATTCGAACCCATAACCTTACCAAAAAAAATCTAACTGATTGGTCACTGAAAACGCGTTTGGGAACCTACCCGAATAAACTGAATAAGTATCTAGCTTGTATGATCCCGTGATATAAACCGACAAGGAAACTTACTGGACTGTATCTCGGCACCGTCGGTAAGTATCCTGTCTACGTTTGTATATTTATATTTAAAATGATTCCTCGTGCCCCATACAGACAGAACTCACGTAAACACTGTGGCGGGTTTTGTCATAAAGGCAGGTAACGAAAGCACAGAACAAAATAAACAAGCAAAATGAATGTAAACAATACGCATAAATCCATAGATTAAAGGAATTAAAATTATGTGATGTGTCGGAGGCTCGCGCCACTAGACACCAACATAGCAGTTACCATGATGAAACGAGCGAGAGGTGACATATGGGTAGTGAGAGCAATCAATCTGCCGCAACAGGACAAACCGCGCGCGCTCACGCTCTGCCCACGAGCCTCCGTCGTTCATGCAAGTCACTGAAGTTAGGGGTACTGCGATATCGCTCGGTTGTCCACGGAGATTCGAATCGGTGACCATCAGATTAAGACCCCTTATCCTTTCGGACATTTACCTGCTGTGATACAGCGTGGTTCATCCTTCTAGAGGTTAGTAACTAAGGCACAGATATATATGACTGGCAGCCTACAGAGAGAAGCTGCGGTTATTAGGGTCAATTCTGTAAACCGGCAATAGGATAACTGATATTGCAGCGCATATAATGCGCTGTCAAAATTAGTGGCCCAGGAAAGTAGAACATTTCCGTCGACCTACATGACCTGGCGTAAAGAGCCGCTGTTTTCCGAGCTGGGTAACACCAGATTCAAGAGAAACGAACGCCGTACATGAATCCTAACCGAGTGAGATGCCGTCTAGCGCTTTTCTTGATGTGCAGCAGCTGCTGCTTGAATTAATCTGCAACGAATTTTTTCGAAAAGTCGTAACAGGCCACCGTCCTTCGATTCTGGGGCTAGGTATACCATGTGGGTCGTACACTTCGCCTCGCTTCTTACCACGGACACGTCCAAAACGCAGTACACCAGTGTGTGAATGAATGAGAACCACCCAATACTCTATGTAATCTCTCGTGAAAGCAGTTAGAACGTACGCCACAAAATCTACAGTGTTCCGGGCATTTCATAATATTCACCAAATGTGAAGATAGACAGATATTGACGTGTTTGTAAAAGAATTGCACGATGTTGCGCGGTTACTGAAGGGGTAGAGACCTGACTGCTAAGCAGCAAGCACATTTGGAGATTGTCCTGTTTGATCACCGATGCCAGTAAGCACTGATCAGTTCTGGGGAGATCACCAAGTAAGTATTACGTAAGTTTCACAGGTGTTATATTTCCGCTCGGGTAGGGTCGGACCACGTCCCATATCAGAAGACAAATGCATTTGAGGAAAGTTCTACGGAGCAAAATAAATGGTTCGTGAGAGAATAACCTAATTAAAAGAGCCTGGATTCTAGCAACTACTACATACCCGAAAACCCGCTTGTTGGTTGTTCAAATAATGCGCTTAGTAAAGAGCCATTCTACTTGGCAGTTTTGAAGGTAAAACGATCTCATTGGCTAGCCTATCAGCTTCAGGCGGGGAAGGGGGGGGGCAATCTGCCTAAGGCTGCTGGCCTGGCTTCTCTTGTTGCTATGGTCGGGTACCCTTAACAATGGTTAGACCAATTGCTCAACAAGTCTGAAAATCAGCTGGTTCACTGCCTGCTGCTTTCCACCCTGTGATGATGAACTGGGTGAGATGTAGAGGTGGCCAGCCAATGACAGCATGAATTGTCTCACCGAAAGACCAAGTACGGTTGGTGCTTGTTTCCCCTATGAGTGAGCTTCTCAAGACTCGGCCACATGAGTGGTGAAATGCCCCATAGGATTTAATGGCATCGTTATTTTCGCTCGCTAAAATTTAACTCTTAGTTAATTTATCTAGAAACTTAAAAATCTTGAACTATAGTTACTACGATAATTGTCACCAATTTGTCGGCGAGCTAAGGGAGCCGGACCCGGTCGAACTCAGTGCACGAATCGCAGCTGCGCGGCAGGACCGGATCGGAGTGAAATCCGCTCCACTTCTAGTCTACTAAGAAAAAAGTTGGGCTCAGCCGACTGAATACAACCCGAGTTCCTCCCGATGGTTTGTGGCTAACTAGGGTTCAGCAAAGAAGTTTAATCACACCGTGCCGGGGGGATCGAGAGAACCCAACACCAGTGTTCTCACAACCTCGGAAAGCAAACAAGATGTGGTATAATAATTTGTGGTAAAACTGTAATGACCGGTTTGTATGTGACAGTGTGCGTGGCTGTCCGCAGAAACGAACTCTCGAAGAAGTGGAGCTCACTTTGCCTGCTTTTCTCACCGACATGGTGCAAAACAAAGCAACAGAACAGGCAGTAGATGAATATAATGGGGAGCGATTCAATGAGCAGTATTCTAAACAAGTTCAGTTTAAATTTGATCGGGCAGATCAAACCGACCTGGAATTTTGCACTGGTCGAAAATGATTTCACTTGTGTGTGATCCACGCATTCCAAGCTTGCGTATCTTCTTTCCTACGCTGAATCCAGGAGTAGACTGAAATCGACACAACAAAGGTAGAAAGAGATGGCGAAACGGCGCCGTGGATCCTACCAATTCCGTACCAAAGGTAAAGTGAAGGTAAAAGGTAGCAGATGCACTTTTGGTTGCTGAAATGGTGTAGACATTTGATTCCGTTAAACTTCGTTGAGGTGCAACTGACAGACAAACTGATCGATCGAGGGGGGGGGCAGAACCGGCAGCAGCAGCAGCCGACCAGGCGGGGAGTTCCAGCCCCCATTGGCACAGCCTCGAAATGCCAGTTGGAACGAACTGTAAATACACTGCTCAAACGCAGTACCTGGCGATCACTCAACAGTGATGGTAGTTCAATCACTGTGAAAAACCATATTACCAAGACATAAGCGACAGAAACATTAAAAGAAGTGAGCGATACTACCTAAAAGTTGGGATTAATGCTACTGGGAAGAATACCAGGTTCCAAGCGAGATGTCGGAGTTGCATGCACGCAACAATGCATTTCCGAACGATCACATGCTCCTTTGCACACTTCGAGTAAGAATAGCAACAAGGCAATCCGATCCAGGGACGTCGAGGTCTCTGGCGAACGTAGGTATCCCTAACCATCGCGAGGAGACTGGACCTTAACGTGGTGCGATGGTTTGTGTGCTTCAGTGATCCATTGAGCTATGCTGGGTAGTGGTTTTTTGCACCTTCAGAGCCACTCATACCAGATTGGAAACAGCCGCTACCGTTAGTAATCATCGTAAGTCATTCCATCTAATACGGGAAACAGGCAGCAGGAAACCTGGTGTTAGCGAGACCATACGCGACGAGAGTGGACAGCCGATCAACAACTGTCGAAACGCTTGGAGCTTTGGGCCGAACACTTTGCAACGCAATTTAACCAACCTGAGTTATAGCTTTCTTTTTCGTGCATTGAGTGCCCTTCTCCTAGGATCCGCCCTCACGCGCAGAAGGTTGTTGAAATTGCATAAGGCCGCAGGGGCAGATAGAATTCCCCCAGCCCTGTACAAATTCGGGGACCTGCTCTAGTGGATCATTTACACGCACTGCTAGTACAACTTTGGGAGCAGGGAACTGTCCTGACAGACTGGAGCCGCTTCGTCATTGTCCCAATTTTCAAGGGAAACTCCCGTTCGGAATGTGGCGATCATAGAGGGATCAGTCTGATCTCAATTGCCTCTAAAGTGTTTACCTCTGTCATTCTCCACAGACTGACTGGCACACGTGAAATCCAGATTCGTGAGAAGCAACCAGGGTTTCGTCGAGGTAGGGGCTGCATCGATCACATCCTCACATTGCGTCAATTGTTGGAGCATCGCAATGTTTAGTGGTGACCCAATGTTATCCTGTTTCTTGACATAAAAGGTGCCTTCGACTCAGTCGATCGATGTTCCCCTTGGGACTGTCTGCTGAGGAAAGATGTGCCTTATAAATACGGAAAGCTTATCAAAGCGCTGTACGCGCAGTTCGGACAGTGAGGGTTTATGGCAAACTGTCGCCACCCTTCAGTATCACCAACGATGTGAGACAAGGTTGCCCGCTGTCACCTTTCCTCTTCAACTTCGCTATTGACGAAGTCATGGAAACAGCGTCCGCTGGACACGACCTGGAAGGTGTGGAGCTGGTTCCTGGTGAGCAAACTTCTTGACTTGGGGTACGCGGACGAGATTGTCCTAATCTGTGACAGCTCTCAAACATGCCAAGCAGCACTGGACCGATTAGCACTGGCTGTCTATCGTTTTGGGTGATGTTTTGCGCAATCCAAAAGCAAAGTACTTATCCAAGATTGACAGGGACCCACCCCTGCGCTGACTCTTGGCGGTGGTCCGCTAGAAGTCGTTCAGGAATCCAAGTACCTAGTTAGTTATATTAGCACCCGTGGAATCGGAGATGAGGTTACGAACCGTATAGCAAAAGCTCGAGGTGCTTTTGCCAATCTCCGCCACCTGTGGCGCAGACGCGACATTACTCTCGCCCTGAAGGGTAGAGTTTATAACGCAGCCGTCCGTTCAACTCTTCTATATGGTTGTGAAACCTGGCCCATCGGGTCGACAGATATAAAGAGGCTAGTCACATTCGATCCTCGCTGCCTTCGCAGCTTAGCTCATGTCTGGTGGGAGCACCGCGTGAGCAGCGTCGCGTATTTGGTGCAGGAAGAGCGAGTGAACCGCTCAGCACCATTATATCACGCACCAGGCACTGACAGATGGGCCACATGTTGCGCATGCCAGCACACCGACTCCCGCGAAGTGTATAATTTGCGCGCCGGGGGTGCGGTTGGAAGAGAAGGGGGGAGGCCAAGCGCTGACTTGTTCGAGAGAAATGAAAACCCGCACTTCGAAGTTGGTGTCGTTTGGTGCATCCCGACTGCCTGGCTGGGGTCCTAAGGACGGTGAACACGTTTGGTTGGACACACTTGCTGATATGGCTAGGAGCCGGCCCCCGTGGCGTTTGTGTTCGATTGTAGATCGCGTAGCGAAATTTTTAGAAGATTAAAGCATAACTCTCAGGCCAACGTCCTCTCAATTGACATACATTCAATCTGACTGCCTGGATTGCACTCTGAGCGCGCGGGTTCGAGCCTGCGTAGGGACCGGGAAACTCTCACAGTATATTTAGCCCAAGTGCGACCGGTGGCGGTTGCATGGCAGCGAGGCGTCGGTACTGTGTACCGGCGTAGTGCTGATGCCTCAATCTCATTGGTGGACCCTACTCAATCTCACAACAATCTACTCATCCAGAAATAGATCGGATTTCATGACCCGGACGTTTGACACGGACCGACCGCCTCCGACGCAGCAGAATCATGGGAACACTGGGGATTTTTACTTAACCAACTTCTTGGTCATTAGCGATTCACACAATCCTGACAAGCTAAAAACATGCTTGCATTTTCTTTCACCAGCTGTGTATAAAAGCATTTCTCGATGTCCCTCGTACGAATTAGCAATCAGCACTCTAGAATCACTCCATATGCAAGCAAAGAATGAAGCGTTCGTGCGTCATTTATTAGCTACCTACAAACAAGGGTCTACCGAAAATCGCGACAAGTTCATACAGATGCTACGAGCACTCGCCAAAGACTGCAATTTTAAGTCTGTGAGTGTGAGAAAAAGCAGGATGATGCCGTCCGCGATGCTATTATCAGTGGGTTATGATTCAGTTCTGTAATAAAAAGATTGTTGAAGCATAAAACCCTAAAAATACAGACTGCTTTTGATCAAGCTAAGTCCCTAGAGTTAGTTCAGAAATAATCTCATTCATTTGAGTCATCGATCTCAATCGTACCTTGCAACGCCATAGCTGTTGAATCCGCTGCTCATGAAAAACCATGCACCAGTGCACCGTTGGACGCCACGCTACCTATCGCTCAAACAAAGTTGTCGGATAAATGCTATTTTTGTGACTACGATCCTCATCCTCGACAAAAAGGTCCCATTGGAGACTCAAACTACAAATCGTGTGGGAGAAGGGACATTTTCAGAAAGTTTGTGGTTCATATACACGTACAAAAATGATACTCTCTGCGTCTGCACATACCGTTACTAATTCAGTTACAGTTCTTTTATTGTACACACACATGAACTCAAAACATTGCCACCTCACTGACGACTTCGCTCCTATTGAGTACTTCTTCCATTTCCGCAACTTGTACAAGTCTCGGTCACTGCTGATTAAATACATAGCAACGTGTCTATTGCGAAACATAATTGCTTGTAAATTTTGATCATGTCTGGTTTGATGTGCCTCGCTGAATTCGAGAATAAAACTATTTATTTATTTATAAAACTATTTATAAAACTAAAACTATAAAACTATTTATAAAACTATTTATTTATAAAACATACTGCTTCCGCTTCACCGTTCGTGGTTTGTTGTATCGTCACCGCAGCTGCGCCGGCATGTCTTGCGAAGGCTATCACAGATGTTTTGTCAGCGGAATGAAACTGAACCCGCTAGTCGGCACAGGAAGCTCTCAGTTTTGTCTGTGAAACCGCTGTACAGGGACACTGTTGGGAAAAGCTGGAATCACACAGGGAAATTGTTTTGGCTGCCCCACCACTTAGTAGTCATACCACTCAAGTCGCAATCCATGAAACTGGGTACGTGTGAGCACAGTCGAACCTCCACTGTGGCCGGCCAACCGTTGCATCCCGCGCCTTTCGTGAGAGACCTCGGTATACCCTTACACTGCGACATAAAGTCCATGAACAACACGAATAGGCTTTGCCAAAAAGGCCTTCGTATGCTTTGGGTGCCCAAACGCAGCTACAGCCTTTGGTCCGAAGAGATTGCCATTCACCCCTTCGTCTCAGTAATACGACTGTCAAAGTAAGGCTCACCCGCATACTGTCCTATCATCGGGGGCTGGGTGGAAAGTATTGAGCGAGTACAGCATGTGGCCACCAGGCTGATCGCAAATTTACGAGGTGTGCCGTACGAAGACCGGTGTAAGAGGCTAGGTCCTTACACCCTATCTTATCGTCGACTGCGTGTTGACCTCAACACGACGCAGCGGATAATAAATCTCGGAGATTACCTCATGTTGAGGCCGCTGCTGCAATGCACATACCAAGCAGCATACGAGAACACCGGTACACGCTTGTAGTACCGGATTTGAAGCGGGTCGCCCGTCAACTGTGTTTCGAACGGAGAGTGGTGAGTATATGGAACAACCTGCCGTAACACATAGTTGAGGCAAAGTCGGAGTCCGAATTCAAGAAATTCTTAGATACACTTTGTCGATATAAAATATATCGAACACACTCCAACATCACAAGTCTTTGTACCTGAGTGATATTAGATTCGGCCACAAAGAGATATCTCTTCTTGCTGCTTCCAACCAGTAATCAGTAATCAAACGATACTGGCTTGCTTTTCCCGTACACAAAGGAGCAATATACCCACATGTTTTCAATAGTTCCGGAGCTGTGCACTGATATAGTATTAGGACACGATTTCCTACAGTTACATACAAGCGTAGAAATACCTTTCCACGGGAATCGAACTCGGTTATCCTTACTTGCCCTTTGATCCGCTCAGCTACCTTCTCCCTCCTCCTTCCGCAACAAGTCAGGGAGGCATAATCCTGTAGACGACAATTTCATTCAAACTGAGATCGATAGGCTAGTAAAAGAAGGCATAGTCGAACCTACGAAATCATCTTGGCGTGCACAAGTGTATTGTCACCACAAACGAACGCCAAAAGAAGCGACTGGTCATCGATTATAGTCAAAACATAAACCGTTTCACAGAACTGAATGACTATCCTCTACCGCGTATAGATAAGTTAATCGAGAAGATATCTCAATTCGGGGTGTTCAGTACTCTGGATCATGAATGCGTATCATCAAATCTCTATAAAGATGAGAAGGATACAGCATTTGAAGTATGCGACACCGTATACTTTTTGGAGTAACCAACGGTGTTGTATGCTTCCAAAAAACTATGAATGAACTGATACGCCAGAGAAATCTCAAGGGAACATTTGTCTATGTGGATGATATTACTGTATGCGCAAAGATTCCAAAGAACATGACAAAAATCTTCAAATCTTCTTACGTGTCATTGTAAAGTATGGAATGACATTATACCATAAGAATTCATAGTTGAGGCTAAGGAAATTTGCCTGCTCGATTACGAAATTTTGTTGGGCACAGTGAAATCGAACTCTGATTGCTTTAGGCCACTAATAATGCTGTCTTTGCCAATGGATCCCAAATAACAATAAAGAGTAGTTAGGATGTTTGCCTACTACTCCCAGTGATTCTCACACTTTTGGGACAAGATCCATCTGTGTTGCGAGCACGTCAAATATTCCCGCAAAGACGCGCCAGAAACCCCGGCAGAATGGCTGTGGAAAACGAGGCTCAATTCCTCTCCACAACGCAGCAGAGCTCAGCCACTCCGAGGCGCGTCCCAACTGCGCACCTTTCGACAATGCTCATTTGCAAACTACCACCTTTTCGTGGTGACTGTTTTCCCATAGCATTGGCTGTGCTCGCCCTTTGTTGGTCGTAAAAGAGCCTACAGAGGACCGCCTGTCTTTTCTTTCCTCTTCACCTTACTTGGGAGTCGGTCTGGTCACGTGATTGCGTGTGAGTCGTTAGCTGGCCAGCCTTCGCATCTAAGTCATTAGCGCGCGCCTATCGTAACCCCCTTTCGTGTGCGTCCGTTCCGAGGCCCAGCGTCTATCCGAACACGTGCGGCTAGGATCGTTCACACGCTCGCTCAATTTTCCGTCCCACCGGCTAAACTAGCGTCCTCAGGTCAGCGCAACTCCGGTCGAGTGGCCAGCGTTACAAGTCGTCATCGTAGGCGTGCTCCAACCGTGCCAGCGACAATCTTATCGGGCAAGTACGCAATCATATCAAGAGGCGGCATTCACTCAATTATAACAATCTGCTCATTCATAATAGGGCTTTTCCACTGCCAGCTAATATGTATGCAGCGTATGCAGCATTAAAAGCGGAACAATTCGAAACAGCCGTGATAGCTGTTGACAGAAACGTACTATTGGTGATGGAGACTGACACATCTGATGTCGTGATTTCGGCAACACTCAATCAGAACAGTCGACCGGTCGCATTTTTCTTTCGAACACTGGTCGACAGTGAGCGAAACCACTCTGCCGTGGAGGAAGAGGCCTAGTGGAAGCTAGTAGAAAGTGACTGCGCTATCTACTCGGAATTCACTTTAAACTGATAACTGACCAGCGCTCAGTTGTTTTTATGTATTACGGAGCGTGGATGAAAGATTAAAAACGATAAGATTCAGAGATGGCATATCGAGCTCTCAATTCTTTTCCGATGTGGTATATCGACCTGATACCCAGAATTCCGCAGCTGACAGATTATCGAGGGCATATGGTGCAACCATCCATTCACTCAATGATCTGAAGCACATCAACGAAACTCTACGCCATCCTGGCGTTACTAGACTTTTCCACTTCATCTGAGCGAAGAACTGCCATATTCATTAGATGATGTGGTATCAATAAACCCGCAGTGCTCTATATGCCTTCAACTGAAGCCGAGGTTCTACAAACCAATCAATAATCCGCTAATAAAAGCAACTCAACCTTTCGAACGACTAAGCGTGGACTTCAAGGGACCAGTATCTAAGGCCACGCATAACCGCTACATCATCACAATTCTCGACGAGTATACCCGATTAAACTTTGCATATGCCTGCCCTGACATGACGGGCTCCACTATTTATCTTCAGAATGCCATCATATGTGCATTCTGACAGGGGTTCTTCGTTTGTGTCAGAGGAGCTGAAAAAAGTTCTGCATGAGCGTGGTGCAGCGCCCAGAAGAAACATAAGCTACAACCCTCAATGCAACAGGCAAATGAAGCGATTCAATGCGACATCATGGAAACACATTTCGCTCTGTCTATGGTCACGAAGTCTGGTAGTTGAACAGTGGGAGCGCGTGCTACCAGAAGCGCTACATTATATTCCTTCACTGTTATCCACCGCCATGTTCCTGTATAGTAGAAAGTCAACAATTGGAATTACTCTACCACAGTGGTTGCTATCGCCTGGACCTGTCCTCCTCCGCAAAAATGTGCGTTTCTCCAAATACGACCCTGTTGTCGAGGAAATCGGTCTATCAGAGTGTAACCCGGAATACGCCCATGTTCGGCTGTCGCGAGGAAATAGTTGATTTATGTCACTTGGCACCTAGGTGACACGACAGCGATCTCCCAGAGGTAATGACATACAACTACAAAGATTCGTCGGTCCCCTCTCAAACACACTCGTGTGCATCCACATGAATTCTCGCTTACTTCCTCTGAGCTTCGTGAGAATACCGATAGGACGCTCATCAAACAACAGAGAACAAGACCGTATTGTTTACGTAATCGCGACGCTTAATTTACATAATTACATCTGTTTATCATCTATCGGCGAGGGAGAGTGACCTGAATTTATGCCCTTACGTTGCTACTGTTTCTATACTGTTGTAAACTATCGATTTTCAATTTGGGGTTAGAACCCATCGTTTGTTCTATCGTAGCTTGCGTACCGACGTTTATCGATGTGTAAACCCTAACTCTGAAACCTACGTATTCTCAATCGAGACGTTCAATTTGTCTAGTGTATCGTACTCAATCTCACAACAATCAGTCTACCAGTTAAAGGGAGAGTGTACGACGGCGCGATAAGGCCGGTGTTACCGTATGAATCTGAGAGCTGGTCAATCCAGTGAATGAATTAAATGCTTAGCCGTGTTTGAAAACCGGCACTTGGGGAGAAATTTCTACATCTGTTGGGAACACCGCGCGAACACTGATGGGGTACACCAGCTGGCATTTGGCGAGAAACAATGTGGCGCCTCACTTGATTTTGCTAAAGCGGAACCGCTTACGTCGTCTTGGTCAAGTCTTCCGTATGCCCGTTGATCGGTTTCCTCTGTCATCCAAGGGGCTTAATTGGTCCTTCCTATCAACGTTCGTTCATTATGATCAGAAGAAGCTCTCGTTTAGAGGCCTGTAAGTACAAGGTCCGTGACGAAGAAGGGATGCAGAACAATTCCGTCGGATCGCCTGTATGGCCGTCACGCTGAAAATCATCCAGTGACTACTTGTGCCATGGATCTCAACAAACACCTCGGTAGTGGATGAATCTCAATTTGCGTACAGAACACAGTCCCACGTTGGATGCAGCAGCATATCTTGTTCACACAATAGCACCTTCATTGGATGTAAAATGTGAAACTGTGTGGCTTCTTCATCTTGATTACATCGTCGCTTTTGGAAGTGCCGACAGGTCAGTCCTGCTTAATGAGCTGTTTGCGAATGGCGCTAACCAATAAAGTGCAGCCTGATGAGCAACTACGTAAATCGCTTTCATTTCATGCAGGTAAACTGTAAAATTTAACCCCTATTCGTGATGACTGGGGCGTTTCACAAGGAGCACTCCTCTCCTCTCTTCAATTCTCTCCACCCTTCAAAATGCTTCCAATTCCCCCCCCCCCCAACTTTATTGGATGTAAGTACGCTGACGACGTAGTTCTAGGCAGCATTGTCCCAAATGCGGAATCATAAATGGCTCTCCAAAGTGGTGGTTGTCGTTCCGATCCCTTATTCGCAATGTTTCTAAATGCAGCGATGTAACTCAGTTTTCGCTGCACTGACAAACGTCTGTCTTTGGCAAACACTTCTCACTCCACAACGCTTGGCAACAACAACATACCTAAATCATCCACTGTTAAGTGCCTTGGTGTTTAGTTATCTCATAGTCTATCCTAGTCAACAAACGACGAAAAGTTCCACAAGGAGTGAAAATTATCATTTTATGCACTGAGACTCAAAATATTTTCAGTACCCTGCATCGTAATATACAAATTCATGATTGTCTGATTTCTTTCTAATTGGCTATGCTGCTCAACTATCATTTTTCCTGGGTTTTTTTGCTACGAAAAGGCTTCACATCGATTGTGCGTCCCATTAAGCCCATTTCCAAGTGTAGTGAATTGTTCAGAGAGCTTCTGGTTGACTTTATCGTTACTAGGTATGTGACAACTTTCCAGCAAAGATTTAAATGAACCCTATAAACCATTTCAAGTTGATTTATCAAAATCTCTCTCTGCTATAGATAAAGAGCTTTGTTTTCCTCGCACATCATACCATAACTCGAGCTTATCATATTTGTCCAGTTTATTCGAGTAATGTGCATACATGCCTTTGTTCTTTTTACGTTTTGATTGCAATTTTATGTAAATGTCATACCACATTACATCTGCACTGCTACTTTAAAATGTAGAACATGTTCCCAGTCAGGGTCATAAAGCTTATAGGTTGATTTGATTCCAGCGAGCTATGAAAAGAACCGTGAAGACCGCAAGTTCGAGTAGCGTAAGGCACTCGAACGACGAACAGATTCACAAGTCATCGGTCAGTTAGCTACAGCTCTGGAAATGGTCCCGGTGGATAATCCGTTTTAGGCCGGCCTAACACTACGGCGGTGTTTTGACAGGGGGAATCTCAGAGTCGACAGGGGGCGTTGATGCAGAAAAATAACTCGAGATAGAGAGAATGCTGTCGAGAACAACCAAATGCAATGCTAGCTCACTAAAAAGCATGGATACAGAAAATCACAGTGAGCGCAGAAAAACGGACAAGGAATTTGCTTTCAAAATCACCAAGTAGGAGGTTACAAGAGCACCTTCGTAGGCAGAAGTACTGTCCCCTAAATCCTAAAGAAATATGAAATGAACGAGCACTTTACGGCAAATATATATATATATATATTCAGGAGTAGGGAATTTCGATATAGTTAATTGAGGGTCGGTCGCAGCCAGTTCCAAATCAGACAGTCGTCCACATGTCCAGAAAAGCACTAGACTGCAGTTTCAGCTTGTCAGGCATCATCAGCACTGCCCATCTACCGCATCCATCAGGATTCAAACCCATGATCACCAACGGCTTGCACCGCCAGTCAGCAGCTTATGCCGCCAACCATCCGGTTTCGGATTTGCCTGTCACTGTGGCAAGCCACAGGACGCCTGCGCCTACAGAGGGACCATGGGTGACTTGCGCTGCACCACCCACAGCTCCAACCACACCCCATATCCAGTGTAAACCCGAAGGAATAAGACCGGGAGGCATGCGGATGGGAGCCACGTTTCATCAACGGAGCCGGCCCACACTCCTTCACAGGCAAACACAAGCACACTGTAGTTGGGGAATCAAGCGCACACAAGGCGGTGGCTGGACCGTAGTCCGCTCCATACTGAGTGCATGGAACCACTCTTCGAGCCTAACACGGCTACAAGAACCGTGCACCCCGTCCCCTCCAGCAACGACCAACTGTCTCCTGGAGCCAGTATGGACGAGGTAGTGGGTAATAGACAGGTAGGCACCTTGTCAACATGCACATCAAGCGCAGCCACACCGGGGATATCAAACAACAGCCAGTCACTTGAGAGAGAAAGAAAAAGAGAAAAACTCGATTAATGCATAAGGAAACGGTGACATAAACCTTAATTAAATAGCATACGCAATAAGTTGTTTACAAACAAATCCTAGCTAAGTGCACGAGGTCAGGAAGTATAGTTCACGGAATGCCACGAACACAAAAATGTTATGGAAATCGAATACAATTGGCTGAAGCGATGTGTGCAAGTTAATGGAATAGAGTACAGGGAGATATTTATATGAGAAAGCATTAAGGTAAAAACTGTAAACCCACCACCTGAAATAAAGAGACTTAGCATGCAAGCACGCGGTTAGCAAATCGAATTCAGCGTGCCTACAAACGCTGCGCCGGCGCATCGTAATTCTCTGCAGGACCCATCGTCGCTTCTGTAGTGGCCCCAAATGGCACAGCGCATGGCCCACTAGACATTTATATGAGAAAGAAAGGCATTAGGAGAGAACCGAAAACCCACCACCTGAAATAAAGAGACTTAGCATGCAACCATGCGGTTAGTAAATCGAATTTAGCGTGCCTACAAACGCTGCGCCGGTGCTGCCTACGTTCACTGCGGGACCCGTCGTCGCTTCGGCAGTGGTCCCGAGTGACCTCTCTCATGGCTCACTAGGCCTGCCTGACTAAGGCACTCGCGACCGCATTTTCTACAGCACAATGCGCTCGATGTCGATGGAGTACAATTCATCGGTGCTTGCCGCTTCCACAACTGCCGCTTCTTCTCTGCATGCATGAGGGATTTCTCCCGCACTTCAGCAACTGCCTTCGTGATTAGATCGCGCCATGCACGCCGATCAACCGCCTTCGATTTCCATGATCTGCAATCAAGATTAGAACATGTGAGGCTCACTTTAATCATGTCCTGGTAACGTAACTTTGGTTTCCCCACGTGCCGCTTCCCAATACTCAGCTGACCGTATAAGAGTTGTTTCGGTATCCGCGTGGAATCAATACGGCTGACATGACCGAGCCATCTCAGGTGTCTCAATAAAAGTATGCAGTCCACTGCATACATCCCACTTCGGCGCAACACTTCCGTGTCTGCAACTCTGGCGCCCCAGCCGATCCGCAAAATTCGTCGCAGACACTGCTGATGGAACCGCTCGAGATATCGCACATCCCGCCGGTACATCGTCCACGTTTCACTGCCATATATATATATATATATATATATATATATATATATATATATATATAACGCACTGCTTGTTATGCAGCATCGCTTACTGTGTTGTAAGTACATCACCACTGTGCTGTGTCACACGCGCATCACCAAATATGTGCAATAAACAGGAGAGAAAACCAATTGATTAAGGACAATTAAGCTGTGCAGGTACCAAAACGAGCAAATGCAATGATACTGTTGTCAGGATTTTGGTTGTGGTTCTTCCAAAGTGGAGCAAACATATCGACAAAACAATACTACAAAGAAAGTGTGAGGAAAGAAAAGCAATGAGTGTGCCCGCAGACAACTCACAAATGCAGTTTTTATCCGGGACATCTCATGTTACAATTACCGATTCAACGATGAATGCCGATATGCCGTGCCGCGGGTTGGGATTCTTTGGATCTGTCTTTGCATATACGATGAGTACATCTGCATCGGGGCCGTTGGTTATCCAAAATTTGGACCCATTCAGAATGTAATGGTCACCGTTGGGCTCGGCAATGGTGCGCATGCTGACAACGTCAGATCCGGAATCCACTTCACTCATTGCAAGCGCCCCGATGAGGTCACCGGAGATTAGCTACGGAGAGAAATGTGGTTGGTAAACAAGCATGAACCTCCACAGCAAAAACAATGTCGCTGAGGTCAGTGGAGCCAAGCGCAAGCAAGCCTTTGTCAATAATGCAAACAGAACAGTACTTTTTTCTGTCCGACAGTAATCAGGCGCACAGCAGAAAAGCACAATTTGTCACCAGGTAAAATGAGTGATCCTTCGGTTGAATAATAAAAATCCCGGTGTTGAAATAAGATAAGTGAGGCAGGGATCGAAAAGAATCGTGCATACCCAGTGTACAAAGCAATCGGGTAACTATTTGACTAGCGAGTTGGCAATCGATTCGAGATGCACTGGAACGCAGAGAGAGAGCCTTCAATGACATTAAGGACACATAAATATCGTGTCCGGCGGATATAAAAAACGGTACCTGCAACCTTACCTACTCGATCGGAGTCGTCAGGTTTCGAGCAGCCAATCGCAGCGGCACGGCCCAACCTTAGCGACCATAACAGCCCCAAACCCAATGCATAAAAAAGTTGGATAAAGCTCGTGACTTCATGGCCAAGAAAGGCTCATACAGTGTCATCTTTAATATTGCTGACATGTACCCGACCGATATGCTGGCTTGCTGGGTGTTTCCAACGAAGTGTTCGGCGGCAGCGTTTCAGGACGTGGTGGGTTTTCGCCTGGAAAACATTCTCCCTAGAAAAAGCCACAAATGTCCGTATAATAACATTGCGACGTAGCGGATGTGACTCATCACTAAATAAAGTCACTGCCCAATTTGATTCACTTCGGAAGACTGAACCCCTACTAGGTAACCGACCGAACGAAAGTCGTATGAACTGAATATTCAGTCACCGACTCACATTGGGCGCAATTCGCTGAATTCGCAACGCCGCCTTTCGGGCCGACTATTTAGCCAAAGGCTCGGAGTGGTGTCCCTCAAGAAAACTCCCTACCTCGGCTGGGCAACGGAATAGTATGACGCTCACTGACAAAACTAGGGATCGTTCATCTGATATATCGCGCTCAGCTGCTTTTTCTTCCGCTAATCACACACCTTGAAACGCCACTTGCTAATTTGTTACCAATCACTGTTACCCGTTACCAGCTGATTCCGGTTTCCATGACTATAGTCCCGATGGCTTCGTAGACACCCTTAGAGCTCGCCCAATGGCATTAAACCGGCCTCGGTCCTCGTTCCGTTTGGCATGCAGACCGGGTAGTAGGCTGGTCTTCGCGCATCTAGGAATCCCTCGCCATCGATGTTTGTTGCCTTTCTGAAACGCCATAGCTCGGGGTGGATGAGAGGGTTGATGTGTTCTCCGAACTGGGCAATTTTGTTGCAAGATCTCAGTTGAAATCTCCCACCGACCACGGAGGCATATTTCATTTAGGTCTATCTGGTGACACAGAAACAAATGCGCAGACTTGGCCGGTTTTCGTGTAGTGCTAAGCAACACAGTCGAGGTCGCACTGCTGGACTGGTTTCCGATTAATAGCCGAATGTGTGCAGTTCCGCTTCGCGGATCGTACAGAATCAACAGATGTTGTGAGGAAAGACAGCTTGTTTTTGATCACAACTTACGCCACAACTGACTGCAGTTGCGACTCCGTCAAGGATAATTTCTATCGTGAAATTCACCAGCTCTTGAACAGAGCTCGCAAATCCGATGTTATTGTCTTTGCTAGGGCTTTCAACACACAAGTCGGTAGTCTGTCACCACGTGAGTCACCTCGGTGGTCACCATGCGCTTGATGAGAGCCGCTCAGATAATAGAGATAGATTTCTCACACTGTGCGAAGACAACAATCTGTTTCTATCGAGCACCAGCTTCCGGCATTCGAGACGTTCCGGTGCTTGGCGGTGTACTTCTGCGTCTCAGATTGACCATAGCACAATCAGTTTCAGATGGCGGGTTATTGTATAGGATTGTAGATCCACCTGGTCTACATTTCTTGACTCAGACCATGCTCTTGTTTGTGCAAACATCTGTATGAGTTTCGGAAGGCCACTGAAAACGCAGCACTGTAAGGTAGATACAAATATCTACTCTCTCGGTTCAGCAGTTATAACTCTTCCCGGGCCGATGTATTCAGATGCAACCCACCTCACGATATTGAGGAACACTGGACGTTCATACACAGTTAGCCTGTGGTCTCACTCAGCATCTTACAAACGCCTGGATCTCCATGAGCTCTTTGTATCTGTTTGATCGCCGCAGAAACATCCCAGCGGAGTTTAAACATAATGAAGTGCGCCGTTCTATCGGCAGTCCAAACAAAGCCTACGTAGTGATCGTGAAGCCTGGTTGTGCTTCCGAAATGGAGGCTACTCTCTTTGGCAATACTCGCAAACACTTCCAGCTCATTCGATCCACTGATCACAGAAATTCTGATGTAAATGAGACTATTTGCAAAGCGGATGGTTCGCGGACTGCTGAACATGTTCATTCTCAGTTCAACTGACCTTTACCGTCCACTTGTACACCCTGCGAATGCAGTTGCCAGCCCTGGGTAATCACAGTTGATCCATCCAGCAAAGGGGAAGTTTGTCTTGCGATTCAACACCTAAGACGATTCAAGGCTACAGGCTCAGATGGACATACTTCGGAGCTGTTCAGGTATGGAAGCTCAATCATCAATACCCAGCTAGCCTCATTATTATCCAAAATCTGGATTGAAGAAAAGATACCTTCTTCCTGGGGTGAGTTTTATTTCCTCGATGTTTAAGAAGTGTGCATGCACTTCACGCTCCAATCACTGGTGGATTAGTCTCATCTCGGTTGACTCCAAGCTACTGGCATGCATTTTACTCCGTAGACTATACCCAAATCGTTAATCGCAGTGCCGGGAAGAACAAGCTAGCTTCCGTCCTGGTCGCAGATGTGCGGATCACATATTCTCACTCCTCAAAGTCCTTTAACACCGCCACCTATACTATAGACCCACCATCGTTGAAAGCCTAGACATCCGTGTTACATTCGACTCGGTTGATCGACGTGCGCTATGGCGCTGCTTGTTAAAGAATGGGGTCCAAAAAAAAGTACACTGCTATTCAGCGTGAATACTACCCCCATATCTGCGGCAGAGTGAGGGTCTATGGCAAGCTTTCGTCGTCCTTCGCTGTCAATAGCCGTGTGCGACAGGGCTGCCCTTTGTCCCCGTCCCTCCTCAATTCTGCTATTGAAGACGTCCTATCCAGTTCTGGAAGGTAAGAAAAATGCTGGTCTACAACTATTTCTGGGCAAGTGAGTGACCAACTTATATCATGCCGATGGCGTCGCCTTACTTGGTGACGACTCAAAGAGCACCCAAACCATTCTAGACCGTTTGACAATTGAGGCATCTAGATACGGAATGTGCTTTGCCCCGTCAAAATGTAAAGTGCTGTTCCAGGGTTGACACTCGCCCGTTCCCGTGCTCACTTTTGAAGGTACATAGCATGAACACGTGATAGCATTGTATACCTGGGCAGCTGGGTGTCGGCTGATGGCGCTATCAACAAGAAAATTTCTCTCCGCATCATCAAAGTCCGGTCTGCGTTCGCCAACCCTCAACACATGTGGTGTCGTCAGGATGTCGCCCTCTCAGGAAAAGATCGCGTTTGAAATGCCACCGTTCGGAAAGTGTTGCTATATGACAGTGAGTCATGGCCAGTTCGTGTAGGTGACATGCGCCGGTTCTCGGTTTTCGATACCGAATGCATGGGGAGAATTGCTCATGTGCGGTTGCAACAACGTGTCTGCAACGGTAAATTCAGATACCGTTTCTTAAGGAATGCGAGTATTCCCATCAAAAAGCTGGCCTTACTGCGCCCGTTAAAATGGCGCTCTGTTTGCTCGTGCAGGACGCGACTAGAAGAGACCACGCGATGGTCAAGCATCCATCTAACGACAAAATTTGGAATCATTGATTTCATGCCTGGAAGCCGTTGGATCCCCACGTCTGCTGGTTGGGGACAAAGGAGGAAGAGTGTTGACGGTTGGAAACAATACGAAATATGACGCGTTATCGAAACCGCTATCCAATGGGAAAGTGGGTGTGCACATCGCATTGACGCGAACGCTCCTGAAACGACTTGATGTTTCGATGTTCTTTATTGGCTCAACTTGTTTTCCCACAGAATTAATGAGTTTTCCTGGGAAAGTTCACTCTCCCAGACACAGACCCTGAGACGGTTCAGTCTATTTAGTGAGCTAGGCTTCACAACTCCAAAACACAATCCAGTAAAACCGTCATGCATCCGATTTCCCACATAGCTTTACCGGCCACCAACGTGCAACTCGTAAACCAACCACAGCAGTTTTCGGTAGCGGCTGGAATCTAGCACCGCCACTCATAGTGCCCAGTCTTGCTAGTCTAACGAAGCAACTCTTTTTCAACCAGCTTCTAAGTCTAGTACAATTATGCCAGTCTTACTGCGATTTCAGTGCACCGGATCTTCTACTGCCGTCTTTACAATGGCGACCAATGCATGCAACTGCAATGCCATACCCACACTACTCATTTAAGTTCTTAAGTTGCCGTACAAGCAAGGCACTGTAAAGATGTTTCCCACCAATGCTCGCACACTGAGAAATATAATATACATGGTGCGTTAGTTGACTGCTCTTTCAACTCCCGAGTTACTTCTCATCACCGGAACCTAGCATGACCAGGATGCGTTCTACCTAATAGTGGGCTCTACACCATTCACGAACACGACACGTTGACAATGGGTGCGTGTGCGCCATTTACGTCCGGGGCCAGTTACGCATTCATCCTATAGCAGACCCCTAACTCAGTGTCAAAAATGAACCTTTCTACATATGATTGAATGTGTTTATAATCCAACTCATCCGACATCCGCTTTGAGTGTGTTTTTGAGGTGTTCTTTAATCAAAAGACAATGGAGGTGACTTTAATCTGCCAGAGATTTTCTGAATAGGGCATACCACATCACAAAGGCTGTTGCGCTTCGTTGTTGAAGTATACATCCAAGAATGAATACAAGTGTTTCATAAACGTACGGATACAACATTTCAGACCTCAAATTTACTAAAAGTATGCACTTCATGTGTGTCAGTTGCCAAACGAGGGAGACTTTTGGTACACCTCCTTGGACTGGTGACTGGTGTCCAGTGGGTGGTGCAGTAAAGTAGCTGCAGATGGTATGACTCCAGTGGAATAGCGGTTCTTATCCATGGCAATGAGACTGGGGCTTACCGTGGTGCGATGGTTTGCGTGCCTCAACGATCCGTCTAGCTATGCTGAGTGGTGCATTTTTCGCACCTTCAGAACCAATAATAACATATTGGTCAATGGTTAGAGGCCGGAAAAGCTCAATCTCCTGGCCCTCTAGGTTGGGGATTGGAATGAGGGCGGTTCCTGATTCCTTAGAACGGACTCCATGTAGTCCACTGCCAAACCCGCTGCCTTGAAGTCAGGTTTTTGAACCAAAGGTTTTGGTTGAGAATCCTAATCGTTCTCCTGTCTAAGCCTGCGCAACCTAACAGTATCCTGCCCACGCAATTCTATGAACCTTTCCTCAACCAATTTCCTGATTCTCTGTCCAACGCAAGGATCATCAACGATGCCTTAGCTGCTGCATCGTGCAGGGTGAATAAACGTTTGGATGCTACTGCTCAAGCCTTCCCGTCTTCTTATCCCCCCTCTTACGCTTTTTTCACCCCTATCATCCCGTTCCAACTTTAGTTTTATCACCCTGCATTTTCAAGCACCCAATTCTTGGCCTTCCCCACCATGCTTTGATAGACGTTTATCTTCTAGTTTCAACTCACATGCAAACACGGAGCGTCACTCTTCCCATATCGACAAACCCATGTCTAACCAAGCAGTTAAGCCCAGTTCAGGGCTTCTGTTTGGAGCCCTCGATCTTCCCTCAGTTTGGCAGGTCTGAACGTACGCACAGTGTTACATGTCGGTCAACAGGCAGCCATTGCCCAAACATTAGGAACCCTCTCGATCGATATCCGCTGTCCAACGGAAACCCGTCTACAAGACCCGAGCTCTGTTCTCACTCTGCGATCCCATTCATATGACATTAGCAGTGCTTTCTCACAGCGTCTATCCGGAGATCATGCAGCTGCAAGTGCCGGCCAAACAGGTCTAGGTACTGCCTTGAGTCCCCGGGCTGAAGTTGCCCTGGTTCATTGGATCCCAATCCATAGTCGGATGTGTGCGGTCTGACTGGCTATCTCGTTCAAAGCTTCGAAGTCGTGCGGGGCTAATAGGTGTCTCTTCATCATCGCTGCCTACGCGCCCACAAACTGTAGTGATGATTCGGTAGAAGACGACTTCTACCGCCAAATGAACGAGTCCCTTCGTCAGAGAAGAGGAACGGACACTGTAGTGCTGGCTGGCGATCTGAACTCTCAAGATGGAAAATTGTCCACTGGTGAGCTGCATCTGGACGGCCAACGTGGTGTAGGTTCCTGTAATGATAATGGTGAGCGGTTACTTCATTTGTGTGAAGATGCTTGCTTATTTCCTGCGAGCACTAACTTCCAACAGTCTCGAATCAGTCACGGACGCAAATCGATCACATCGCGATCAGCTATCGATGGAGACTGCGTCAAAAACTATCGCTCGCTTTGGAGCAGATGTGTGGACACCGATTATGCAAGTGTATATGATGATCTGCAGGTGGGCTTTGGCGATCGCCCCCGACGACCCTGTGAGCGTAAAGACACCAGCAAACAGGCGAAGCCAGGTGTTCTAAATGCTTATCGGAGTAAGCTGGCGTTCGGGTGGAGCAAGCCCTCACTGAATACAGTTGAAGGTCACTGATCGCATGTTCACCAGACCTTACTAACAGCAGGTAAATCACCATGTGGGAAATCCACTTGCCAAAACAGATATTGGGTTTTTTCGCAGTCTCTGGAACTTATGGATGCTCGCCGACACATTCCGGATAGAAGCGAACACGAGACTCGCAAAGATATCAAGGAAGAACTTCGTGTTAGCCTGAAGAGAAACCGCGAATCTTGGTGGTCTCTTCGTGAGTCAGAGACGGAAGTGGCCGCTGCCCTTGGTAATCATCAGAAGTTGTTACGTCTGATGAAGGAAACGGGCAGCAAGACACCTGGTGTTAGTGAAACTATTTATGACGAGAGTGGACCGCTCATCCACAACTTGTCAAAACGCTTGGAGCATTGGGTTGAGCATTTTGAAAAGCAACTTAATCAGCCGGAATTGTTAGATTCCGTACCGGCCAGTAATCGCCCTGCTCCTTTGGACCCACTCTCTCGCTCAAAAGGAGAACGAAAGATCGATTGTTGAAGTTGGATAAAGCCGCGGGACCGGATAATCTTCCTCCAGCCCACTTCGGATTCGGGGGCCCTGCTCTTGTTGATGATTAACACGAATTACTAGTGAAACTGTGGGAACAGGAAACCGTCCCAACTGACCCGATCTTTAAAGAAGACTAGAGTTCGGAATGCGTCAAGCATAGAGGAATCAGTCTGATCCCCATCGCCTGCAAATTACTTTCCTCTGTACCCCTTCACAGACTTAGTGGCATTGGTGAGAGCCAAATTCGTGAGGAGCAAGCCAGGTTTCTTCGTGGTCGGGGGATGCATCGACCACATATTTACATAACGTCAGCTGTTGGAACACCATCACATATATTGGCGGCCCAACGTTGTCGAGTTCCTCGACAGTAAAGGTGCCTTCGATTCGGTATATGGACGTGCTCTTTGGGATTGTCTAATGAGGAAAGGTGTCCCCGAGAAGTATGTAAGTATGATGAGAGCGCTTTACGTGTGTAGCTCGGGCAGAAGGAAAGATTACGGCACGCTGTCGCCTATTCTCTCCAACTTCGCCATTGACGAAGTCATGGAAATCGCGTTCACAGGACACGAATTACAAAATGTGGAGTTGCCCAAAGGTGAACGACTTGGAGTAAACTGACGATATTGCGCGCTTCTGTGACTGCTCCCAAACGTAACAAGTGGCACGGGACAAACTAGCACCGGCTGTCACAAGTTTCGGGATATGATTCGCGCCCATAAAGTGCAAAGCTTTCTCCCAAGATTGGCACGGACTGCCTCTTGCGATGACCCATGGTGGGGATCAGCTAGAAGTCGTTCAAAAGTTCAACTAACTAGGTAGTTGTATCGGCGCCGTCGGAAATGAACACGGCAAAAGCAGTAGGCGCTTACGCTAACCTTCGCCACTTACAGCGCCGGTGCGACATCACTCTTTTCCTGAAGAGTAGAGAGTACAATGAAGCCGTACGTTCGACCTTACTGTACGGTTGCGAAACCTGGCCCCTAAGATCGGTGGACATAAAGAGGCTAGTTAGATTCGACCACCGGTATCTTCGCAGTTTGGCTCACATCTGGTGTGAACACTGCGTGGGCAACGAGTGTGTTCGACACCTTGTTTATGGCGCAGGAAGAAGAAGCGAAACGCTCAGCACCGTTATTTCACGCATCAGGTTCCGATGGCTGGACCACGTGTTGCGCATGCTAGCACCCCGACTCCCACGACGTGCGTAGTTGGCGCGCCGGGATGCGGATGGAAGAGGAGAGGTAGCCAAACGATGAATTGGTCAAGAGGAATGAAGGCTCTTACTTCGAAGTTGACCCCGTTTGTAGCCTCTCGGATTCCAGGTTGGGAACCGAAGGACGATGAACACGTTTGGCTGGATACATTTGCTGATATGGCTAGGAGCCGATCTCAATGGTGTTTGTGTTGTGAGTTTCTTTATCCCTTCCAACCACGCTTAGCCTCCTCCTCCAACCAAAATCGCATTTAGCAGGCATAATATAACCTCCTTTTTCGCAACACAATAGCTGTCTGTCAGCTTTCCGGAACGATATCTATCCGTTATTCGTGAGTCAGCCGCCGTGCCTCTGTTGCACGTTTTTTCCTTTTTTTCTGTATTGTATCAGTTCCCGTACCTTGGTAGCTGGGTCATCACTGGTGGTCATATCAATCAGAAGGCCACTTCGCATATCATCAAGACCCGTGTGGCTTTCCAGAAACCCAACCATCCATGGAGACGGCGGGATATCAACCTGTCAGTGAAAGGTAGGGTGTATAACACTGCGATAAGATATAACTGAAAGGATCAAAAACGTGTCCAGCTCACAGTGAAGACATTAAACGCTTGGCTGCGTTTGACCACCGGTGCTTGCGGAGTATTGCCCACGTCTGGTGGGAACACCGGGTGAGCGATGCTGAGGACCGCCAGTTGGTTTTTGGTAAGGAGCCTTCTAGTGTCTCACTCGAGTACTTGTTGTATCTTAACCACCTATGTTGGTTGGGTCATGTCCTCCGTAAGCCCGTTGATTTCTTCAGCGTGCATTATACCCCGTGGCTGTACCAAGCTGAAGGGAACCGCGAGGTGGCCAATCGATGACGTGGCATAAGAGCACTAAAGTACTGACTGAGACCTCATTAGACTGGTGTATGTCGCTTTGGTGGATGGGGACCACGAGATGGTTGGGAACCCCTTCAGACATGGCGCAGTCGCGTAGTCAATGGCGTTTCCGCATTCGGTTCCCTGAACCTAGCTGTTAATTTTAGTTCAATCTTGATTAGTTTAAAGAATATTCTTTTTACATTCCATTTGCATTCAGCTTACTTTTCATACCATTATTATTCTGGCGATGTGAGTCTTGAAAACTGGATCCACCGCACTTCGGTGCCCGGATCATAGTTGTTTAGCTGAACTGAGCTGATATGCAGTGTTTAAGCGATACTCTAGAAAGCATTATCATAGACCTACTGGCCTTGGAATCGTGTTGTACGGATTGGCAAATGTCCTTCTCCGGGGACAAATGCAGTGTTTACATGTAAGTGTGAAGTTTAGCCAAATGCACTTTACCATGGTGGTAAACCTATACCATGTAATAATTCTATACGTGAGAAGCAGCCGTTATGCCATCACTAGGAATTTTAGTGAACAAGTCGAATTCAGAAAGGCCAGAGCACGAAGTTCAAAACATTATTCGCGATGACTGATTTTAATATGCTGTTATTTAGGGTCTGCATTCGCCCTGCGCTATACTACTACTCGATTGTTCGTACAACCACCAGGAAATGCAACCACGTATGCCGAGAAAGAGTGCAGCGCTCCTTCACCAAGACGCTTGTCAATCTCCCCCCCCCCGCATCTAAACTAAACAACTTTGATCTGAGTGAATGAAAACACAAGCGGACAACTGGCCGTTCATCTGCGCCGAGAGAGACGGTCTCAGAGAACTTACAAATAGTTTGACCAAAGAAATTGCCTAATATTCTCGCAAAGCTGTCACTACAAATTAGGTCTCGGTCTGGTGATATAGAATGTCTTGCAGCGGTACTAGCTCGCAGGCTTCCTTCGAGGACATAGTACGTCAATTGCAAGTGAATGTGGACGGGTAAAGCCAAAAGACCGGAACACTATCTGAATAAATGGCATTGTTGTCCGTCGCCGAACGCCATCAACTACCCATAATAAGGCCTAGCTGAATCAAACAAATCAATAGGAAAAAACCAGCTTGTTCTCAGGTGAGTATGAAAGTTAGTGAAAAATGAAACGCGAAAGTGAAACAACAATCTATAACATGTCCATGATGCACAAGGATAGGGAATTGTAGTGTTCCAGGTCTGAAAACATGCCATATCATAAAACCAGATCCGGTGAGCAATACGATTTAAATAGCAACGAGCTAAATACCAACTATGGCCGCTCACACAACGGCTAGTAGGAGAGCAGCATAAAAATTTACCTCGGGTTCCAAAGTAGCTCCAGATACCTAAATTCATCGATAAAACACAGTGAATACCAGCCAATTGGAAAAACGG
The DNA here is from genome assembly GCA_944474145.2 of Dicrocoelium dendriticum. Lineage (NCBI taxonomy): Eukaryota > Metazoa > Platyhelminthes > Trematoda > Plagiorchiida > Dicrocoeliidae > Dicrocoelium > Dicrocoelium dendriticum. The sequence continues at coordinate 2,921,016 of OX104062.1, forward strand.
AACGAGGAAATTGGCGGTGCGTGAATATCAGAAAGAGACTTATAAGTAGTCAAGCAAGAAGGACTTGGCTGTACATCGGACATCTGATGTGGCGCAGCGTTTCCGAACAATCACGGTGACATAGAGAGCGGATAACAATGAGGGAGAAAATAGAGATCCAGCGTACAAATTGAATGTCCTGAGTAAATATACAGGATCAAGGTATCATAACCTTGTGTCAATAACATACTGTGGCCAACAGTTGGCAATCCTGCAAAGATAAGGCGGTGTCTGCAAGACAGCTTTTTTGCACCTTTTACTCCCCCGCGTCATAATCCGCTATCACCCAGCAGATAACTCTGCATCAAACACAATACAAACAGGCAGTCTGACCAGGAGACGGAGCAGACGCACCCCTGCTGCCGACTGCAAGTCATGTCCTGTAACGTTTCGAGCCAAACACAAGGTGGATAAAGTGGATTCCAGCCCCCAAACCGAGGCGAACCAACGGCACCCAGTTTTGTAGTCACTGACTTCGTTTCCCCCCCCCCCAGCAAATCAACTTTTGCTCACCTCGAGCCTTGCGCCACCCTACATCCCGTAGACATAAAATCCTTCTCTGTAAGTTGTGACCGGGCAAACGTAGTACGTGCCCAAGCCAACGCAACTTATTCTGTTCTATCTGTTGGTCTTAAGAACCAGCCTGATTATCATTGTCTAGCAAGCACTAACGCACATCATCGTTGCGGACACGCTGGCGCATTGCCGCATTAGCGATGATCAAAGACTTGATGGCGCCCCAGATCCCCAGATGGAAGGGGTCAAATTTAACCCCAAAGAATAGGACGGTCCTCATATAGTGAGGATGCGAGAGAATCTGGGTCAAGAGATCGAAAAGGAGTAAAAGATGTGATCACATTTCGGACCTCAGCTTGTGATGGAGCCTCTTAACTAACTAGATTTTGCTACAAAAATACTGAGAAGACCGAACGGCTCAAAGAATAGCTGTGGAAGCATGCCACTGGCGAAAAGTAACTTGGGGAGTTAGTGGTATTGAACTGGCTGTAAGAAAACAAAACCTACAGCAAAAAGACAGAGAAAATCATTTCCCACCGAAACAAATGTTAAAAAGTAAAATTGGTCTTTCAGACTTACGCCAGGGAGATACCGTTCAGCCTGTTTTTCGGAAGCATGCCGGACAAGTTGGTTGACGCATAAGTTGGAATGCGCCCCGTAGCTTAGTCCGATGGAACCCGACGCTCGAGATATCTCTTCCGTAGCTATACACTGAGCTAGGAATCCATGATTAAGACCACGATATTTTTCTTAACATAAGAGTTGTAAACACAGTTACCTGGAGCGGTTAGCCCCAACAGACCCATATCTCCCATCTTTTTCCACAACGCCTGAAAAGTGATCAGCATGTATCGATCGTTGGTATCTCCCTACCTTGGGATCGTTGAGGCAGTCTAAGCTGTCAATAGAGGCCGATAGTGGATCTATTTCTGCTGCAGTAAACGCATGAAGGGCTGCTCTAAACTGATGGAGAGTAGTGTGAAACATGAAACGCAGTACTTCTTTCATTTCCGTTGAAAGTCCGCACATGGCGTCGTTCACCCTAGCTGCAGCTGAGAGAACCCTTCTGGAAGCGAGCAATTTGGATACTAGGGCGAAACAGCGTGCCATGTGACGATTTGATATCATTTCGATAAAATACAAGGTGGGTTGGAAGGTCAGTCAACAGATTTCGGCGCGAAAGTATCTTAGCAGGTATTTTTGAGCCCGCAAGATATCGGTTAGACGACGTTACAAGTGACCGGTTATAAGGAGTGCTGAAATGTAAAACAAAGTTGTCAAACATCCCGCGACTTGGCACATGAGCGCAAATGCAGTCTTCATGTATGGACAGAAAAAAGCACAAAAAATAATAGCACAGTTTATCCGTTGTGGCAATCTTTTCTTGGCTCTCGAGTTCCGATCTAATACGCATGCCCCAACACTGACTCCCACGAAGAGCCCTAAATGTGCGTCGCTAGCCGGAATGAAAGAAAGGGAGTGGAGGTGGGTGGAAGACTTGGTGAAGTGGGATGAAGACTCACTTCGACTGGCGCTTTCTGACTATCGGGTTGGAGTCTGAAGAACAACGGACACACTTGGCGGGAGACACTTGTTGAAATGGACGAAAAGCGACTTCGCATGGGGTGTGTTGTGATTTTCACTGTCCCTTTCCCCCCCCCAAACAAGACTTCTCTATTGATGGATGAAATGTAGCAAAGTATAATGGTACCTTCAGAGTCACTCATACTAGATAGGTCAATGGTTAGAGGCCAGACAAACTCAGCCTCCTGGCCCGCCAGGTTGGGGGTTGGAGTGAGGGTGGCTCCTTATTCCTTAAAACGGACTCACTGTAGCCCAACGCCAAACCAGCTGCCTTGTGGACAGGTTTTTGAACCAAAAGCTTTGGTTGAGAACCTTAATGGTTTTCCTGTGGAAAAAGAGGAGGGGTGGCCAAGCGATGACTTGGTCCAGAGGAACGAAGGCCCTCACTTCGAAGCTGGCCTCGGTTGGAGCGTCTCGGCTCCCTGGTTGGGGTCCAAAAGACGGTGAACACGTTTGGCTGGATACACTTGCTGACATGGCAAGGAGCCGACCTCAGTGGCGTTCCTGCTGTGAGTTTCTTTGTCCCTCCCCATCCCTTTTAGCCTCCCCTCCACCTACGATCTCAGTTCGTAGCGTAAAACATAATAATTTTTCTTTTTGCCTAGTAGCCGGCTGGTAGCTTACCGGAACGATGTTTATCCGTTGCTGGTAGCTCAGCTGGCATGAAACTGTTGTAGTTAATTTCATTTTCCTTTATGTATTGCGGCACAGTAGCTGAGGTGCTTCCCACCTCTAGCTGACGTGTATAATGATGATGATGACCTGTTATTGTTACTTATTATTTATCATGCCGGGCCACTCTTTTCGCCGGAATAATACAGTTCAGTCAGTTGATCAACTATGATCCGAAGTGTCACGACTCGCATCACAAGAAATAACAGCAAATAACACCGGTAAGACAATGGGGTTGGGTGCAAATAGAATGCGGAGAAAATGAAAGCAAGGAGGAAATGGGTTAGACAAATCAGAATGGAATGAAAATTAACAACCAGGTGAAAAAAGCCGAATCAAGGAAAGCCACTGGCTTCGTGGCTGCGCCGTGTCTGACACGGTCCCCAATTATTGGTGTTGATCATCCTAACGCCCTCATCCAGGAAGACGGTAGGCAACATCGTGACCAAGTCTCTCAGTCCATTGCATCAAGCTTCTATGCCCTGGCATATCGGAAAAGATGAAGTATTGGTCACATATTTACGTTAGCTACTGTAACAACATCAAGTATATCGGTGACCCGCCGTAGTCGTGTTCCTCAACATCAAAGATGCCTTGGGTCCGATGGATCGATGTGCCTCCTGGGACCATCGCACTGAGTGCGAGTGATATAGCAACTTGGACGCACCCACGGAGTGGTCACGCTCACCTGCTCGACTATGTCATCGTACGTCAGCGTGATATGCGTGAAGTGCGCATGACACGTGTACTGCGTGGAGCTGAGTGTGGCACTGATCACAAATTGGTTCGGACCAAACTGTACATATATTTTCGTAAATCGATGTATTGCACTCCCGCCGTGAATCGGCGTAAATTTAACATTCTCTCCCTCGGCACTGTGGCGAAACGTACTGAGCTGGAGAAGGCGATGGCTGCACGGCTGTGTGGTGATGTGGACTGTATAGCCACAGTGGGCGACCTGTGGCACCACATTCGCGACCAGGTGACAGCTGCTGCGGAGGAGACCATCGGGCGCGCAAACTGTAAGCGGCCTGATTGGTTTGATGACAACAATGTGACGATTGACGCATTGGTGTCAGAGAAGAATGCAGCATTTGCTGCACATGTTGCAGACCCCAGTGACTTGGGGAAGAGTAGTCAGTTTCGCAAACTTCGACGGCGACTGACCCGAGAGCTCCGTCGCATTAAAAATGCATGGTGGACGGAGAAGGCGAAGCAGATGGAATGCTACGCCGAACGCCGTCAACACAAGGAATTCTTCGACTCCTTGAAGGCGGTGTATGGACCGAGATTGGAGCCGCTGAGGACACTGATGGATGGTTGTTCAGGCGCTACCTGCACCCAGACTGCAGACATAATGCAGGTCTGGCGGAAACACTTTGACTGTCTCTTGAACAACCGTTCAGAGATCGACTGGCCTACATTGAACGGCCTGAAGCAGCACGATGTGAAGGCGGATCTGGCGGATACGCCGAGACTGGATGAGACGCAAAGAGCACTTGCTCAGCTGCGAAACGGCAAATGTGCCGGAGGTGACGGGATCCCACCTGAAGTATTGAAACACGGTGGACCCGCGTTGTTGACTGCGCTGCACCACTTGGTGCAACGCGTGTGGATTGAGGAGGAGGTGCCTTCTGAGCTGAAGGATGCCCTTGTGCTACCACTGTACAAGGGCAAAGGGAGCAAGCAATGTTGCACGTATTATCGTGGCATCAACTTGCTGAGTTGTGTGGGCAAGGTGATTGCCCGAATCCTGCTCAATCGCCTCGTGAGTCAGATTGTGGAACCAAACGTGGCGGAAGAGCAATGTGGATTCCGTTCGGGTCGCAGCACTATAGATATGGTGTTTGCGGCTCGTCAGTTGCAAGAGAAGTGCAGAGAACGACACCAGCCTTTGTACTCGCTTTTTGTTGATTTCACCAAGGCATTTGATACGGTGAACCGCGAGGCACTGTGGCTGGTGTTGGGTAAGTTTGGTTGCCCGCGTAAGTTTGTAAGTTTAATTGAATGTCTGCACAGTGGTATGCGAGCGAGGGTGCAGCTGAGTGGAGAGACCTCTGATGACTTTACAGTTGTCTCTGGTGTGAAGCAAGGCTGTGCGTTAGCTCCTGCCCTGTTTAATATCTATCTTCATGCAATGTTGTCTTGTGCTTTTGATGCGGCTTGTGCTTGCGGTGTTCGTGTGGAGTACCGTACTGATGGTGGGTTGCTGAACATCCGTCGTTTCGGTGCAAGAACTCTAGTCTGTGAGACAACTATCCGTATGTTGCTGTTTGCTGACGACTGTGCGCTGTTTTCACACAGCGCGGATGAGTTGCAGCACATGACTAGTGCTCTGGCTTCGACAGCGGCCAAATTCGGGCTCACCATCAACACAAGCAAAACTGTCTGTCTCTTTCAGCCCTCACCGGAGGTGCAATCTTCAATATTGCCGCAAATCAGCATTGGTGCTGAAGTATTGGAAACCATCTCTCGCTTCTGCTACCTTGGGAGTGTGATGTCGACTGATCAGCAGCTACACGTTGAGTTGCGTAATCGCGTGTCGAAGACGGCAGCGGCATTCGGGAAGCTTGAGTACCGAGTGTGGAACAACCATCAGCTTAGCATTGGCACGAAGCTGATGGTGTACAAATCCATGGTACTGTCCGTTCTTCTATACGGCAGTGAAACGTGGACGATGTACCGGCGGGATGTGCGATATCTCGAGCGGTTCCCTCAGCAGTGTTTGCGACGAATTTTGCGGATCGGCTGGGGCGCCAGAGTTGCAGACACGGAAGTGTTGCGCCGAAGTGGGATGTATGCAGTGGACTGCATACTTTTACTGCGACACCTGAGATGGCTCGGTCATGTGAGCCGTATGGATTCGACGCGGATACCGAAACAACTTTTATACGGTCAGCTGAGTATTGGGAAGCGGCACGTGGGGAAACCAAAGTTACGTTACCAGGACATGATTAAAGTGAGCCTCACACGTTCTAATCTTGATTGCAGATCATGGGAATCGAAGGCGGTTGATCGTGGTGCATGGCGCGATCTAATCACGAAGGCAGTTGCTGAAGTGCGGGAGAAATCCCTCATGCATGCAGAGAAGAAGCGGCAGTTGTGGAAGCGGCAAGCACCGATGAATTGTACTCCATCGACATCGAGCGCATTGTGCTGTAGAAAATGCGGTCGCGAGTGCCTTAGTCAGGCAGGCCTAGTGAGCCATGAGAGAGGTCACTCGGGACCACTGCCGAAGCGACGACGGGTCCCGCAGTGAACGTAGGCAGCACCGGCGCAGCGTTTGTAGGCACGCTGAATTCGATTTACTAACCGCGTGCTTGCATGCTAAGTCTCTTTATTTCAGGTGGTGGGTTTTCGGTTCTCTACTAATGCCTTTCTTTCTCATATAAATGTCTAGTGGGCCATGCGCTGTGCCATTTGGGGCCACTACAGAAGCGACGACGGGTCCTGCAGAGAATTACGATGCGCCGGCGCAGCGTTTGTAGGCACGCTGAATTCGATTTACTAACCGCGTGCTTGCATGCTAAGTCTCTATTTCAGGTGGTGGGTTTACAGTTTTTACCTTAATGCTTTTCTTTCTCATATAAATATCTCCCTGTACTCTATTCCATTAACTTGCACACATCGCTTCAGCCAATTGTATTCGATTTCCATAACATTTTTGTGTTCGTGGCATTCCGTGAACTATACTTCCTGACCTCGTGCACTTAGCTAGGATTTGTTTGTAAACAACTTATTACGTATGCTATTTAATTAAGGTTTATGTCACCGTTTCCTTATGCATTAATCGAGTTTTTCTCTTTTTCTTTCTCTCTCAAGTGATTGGCTGTTGTTTGATATCCCCGGTGTGGCTGCGCTTGATGTGCATGTTGACAAGGTGCCTACCTGTCTATTACCCACTACCTCGTCCATACTGGCTCCAGGAGACAGTTGGTCGTTGCTGGACGGGACGGGGTGTACGACCCTTGTGGCCGTGCTAGGCTCGAAGAGTGGTTCCATGCACTCAGTATGGAGCGGACTACGGTCCAGCCACCGCCTTGTGTGCGCTTGATTCCCCAAATACAGTGTGCTTGTGTTTGCCTGTGAAGGAGTGTGGGCCGGCTCCGTTGATGAAACGTGGCTCCCATCCGCATGCCTCCCGGTCTTATTCCTTCGGGTTTACACTAGATATGGGTGTGTGGTTGGAGCTGTGGGTGGTGCAGCGCAAGCCATCCATGGTCCCTCTGTAGGCGCAGGCGTCCTGTGGCTTGCCACAGGATGCCGCCAACCATATATATATATATATATATATATATATATATATATATATATATATATATATATATATATATATATATATATATATATATATATATATATATATATATATTGCGACGGTCTACGAATAGACATAAAGCCATCAGAACCATGGGATTCAAACGAAGGTACAGAAATGGCAAAAGAAAACACAACACAACAATGTCCATGGTTTCGTCGGAGAGCGAGATACTACACGGCTGCCCAAGCAGAAGTAGGGTGTTGACTTAGGGGACACCACCCCAAGCCTTTGGCTGAATAACCTGCACGCAAGCCAGCGGAGCGAATTCAGGGAATCGCGCCCATTGGGAGCCAGTGACTGATTGCTCAGTTCATACGCCTTTCGTTTGTTCCTTTGTCAAACAGGGTCCCAATGCTCCCCAGAATTACAGCATAAAGTTGCTGGAATACAATGCGTCGCCTAGATGAAGCAAGGGGCGGTGAGTTTATTTAGTGGCGAGTCACTTCCGCCATATCACTGTGTTGTTAAACGGACATATGTGGCTTTTTATAGGGAGAACGCTTGGCAGGCGAAAACCTACCACGTCCTGGAACACTGCCGCCGAATCATTTGCTGGAACGGGAAAGTCCTGAACCACCCAGCGGGCACCACGAGGAGGTTGTTCGGCAAGCCAGCCGATTAGGAAAGATATACCCGAAAAATATGCACACATGACATAGACGTTTTAGGTGCATACTCCAAGCGAAATAAAGGCTTATGGCAAACCGTCACATCACTGCACTGAAAGACAGAGATGCCCGCTGCAACCTGTCCTTCTTACTTTCGTTTTAGATTCAGATGGACTGGAATGATAGGAAAATTCCTTGAGTGTTCCTTCTTGATCGGATCGTTGAGCCAGGAAATGATAAGGTGCTAGGACTTGATAGATCTAAAAAGAAACACCCGAAACACACCCTGATCAACCAATTACTGCCCACGTTCCCTGCACTAGCAGTAAGAAAGAAGTAGAAAGTAAAAGGAAGATAAAGGGGAATGAAATTCATTTAAATGAAAGATAACACCAAAGAGTGAAGAGAATGACAGAATAAGAACTAAAAGTTTGAAGATGGATATGTTCAGGAGAAGGGAAAGGTTTCGTGTTGCCACCCAAGAGCGTTTAACTGACGCTCGAAACCCTTAACCGTAGGTTCACTGAATACACTTTCTGGAAGCGAGTTCCAGCGCTCGATAACTCCACGCGATAACCGAGTTTCCGCCCTGATCCGGTCAGAACGCGGCTTGTGTAGCTTCATGGGATGACCGCGAGGACAAGGCAACCTAGCCGGGCTAAATAGCCAGCTCAAGTCCGGTCCAACCTTTCCTGTTAAAATGCGGTAAGTAAGGATTAGGTCTCCTCGAAGCCGTCGGTATTGCATTGAATACATACCCAAGCTAAGTAGACGCCCGGGGTACGATTGCCCCCGTAACCCCTCGACCAATCTGGTAGCTATTCTCAGAACCCTCTCGAGCTCCATTTTGTCCCATTTTGTCGTTGTTGAGGACGTTATAATAACCATGTTCATGGGACTCGTTGCTTTTAAGCGATTAAATTCTCGAATTGCAGTATATCGACGATATTGTTGTCATCGGTGACAGCCCACGAACTTACCATGTATCGCTAGACGGATGAGCATTAGTTGTGAGTCACATCGGGCTGGGCTTTTCACCCTCAAAACGCAAAGCTCACATCTATGTATTGAAGGGATCAACTCCCGCGACGACCCTTAATGGGATCAGCTAGATTCAACTACCTATACAGCTATATCAGCGGCTGTGTAACAGAAGATGTTATCACAAACCGCATCGCATTCTTAACCATCGCCAATTAGAGCGCCGGTGCGGCAGCACCTACCAGCTGAAGAGTAGAGTCCGCAGTGTAGCTATACGTTCAACCCTCCTGTATCGTTGTGAACCCGGCGTTCCCGGTGCGAATGCATGTGCACGACCTTATTCGTGGCTCCGGAAAAGCAAGTGAAGCGCTCAGCGCCATTATCTCACATACCAGTCTCTGGTATGTTAGACATACAGGTATACCAACTCCTGTGCACTTTTGAGAAACCGGAAGCTGGATGGTAGAGGACACCAGCTGATGACCTGATCAAGAGCAATGGTTTCAACTTCGAATTTATTCTCGGCTCGAGTCCGAAAGAAGTATGGTTGGGGACACTTATTGACATGGCGAAAAGCCAACTTCATTAGCGTTTGTGTTGCGAGTTCACTTATTTGTTTGTAGAGCCCAGGGTGTGGACCTATGTCAGCCCCATCACCTCCAGTTCAGAACAAGAGTACGTGCCGTTGCGGCCAGTAGTCTTAGTAAGCTGAGGCAGTCGCAGTAGAACAGTTTGATTCTGATGTCGCACGCAAACCGCTAGAGACCTTCTTCAGACTGAGCATTGATAACGTTCGCATAAAGCATCACAAATAAGAAAACGAAGGGTTTACCATTGGAAACACTAAACGACTTGTTCACCAGAGCCGAATCCCCGCTCGTACTGGGTACTGTTGTTGTTAAGTAGATGTAAGTGATTAAGGCGCTAACCTGGGATTTGTCTATCATGAAGCGTGGTCTGCACAGCGGCGGTGCATTTCCGTATGGAAGATGTAGGGGACAATGGTCAAATTGCCTGCCGTGGAGGATCACAGCACATGGTTTCACTTTCCATTTAGGTGCCTCAAAATCATCCACAGAGTCTGTACGAACAACGCGAAGCCTAAACTAAGTACCTCATACGAAAATTAAACTAGAAACAACGAACAAATAAACCTAGACTTAACGCACGGTTTAGGCAGAAGAATAAAACGAAGTATCCTGTAACCGTGGTTCTATAAGGCATATTTACTACAGCACGACTTACGAATAGGTTTTGCAATCTTAGTGCAAGAGGGTACAAGTTATAGCGCATGCGGAGGGGCGCGAGCAGTTGGGCAGTGTCACGGTAACATAACAAGATGAATGACCTTGAAACGTCAAGTTCAAGTTCAAGCGGGACAGGAACGATAGGGTTATCCCGTGAGTGTTCCTTCTTCGGCGAGTCGTTAAATTAGGAGTTGACGAACTTTGAAATGCTGATTGACCTAAATCAAAGACCGCATCACGTCTGCGAATAGCGCCGTCCTGCACTGCAGAGCTCTCGGTTGACAAGTATTTTTTCGTGCTACCTCTAGTTTACGTCCTTTATCATTTCCCAATGGCTTCCAGATGTGTCTCCTGTAGTAAAATTGTGACTTACCGATCGAAGGCCGTACAGTGCTCTTTGCGTGATGGTTGGATTCATGCTGCTTGCTGTGGTATCTGTCCGGGCCTATATGGACATCTACAACGGACACCGTCTCAAGCTATCGCTTTCTTTTGTGACTCATGCAGAGTAACAACTAGTGACAGACGTGTACTTGCCGGTTTACCAGCGCTTAGTCCACGTCCCTCTCTTCCTCACACTGCGTTGATTGCTTCCCCGGACTTAGTTTAACCTGTGGGTCCTTCTTCCCCCTGCTCTGGATTCGTAACTCCCATCGGTAAGCAAAGTCGTGCCACGTCTCCCTCAGTACATCTTGCTGCTCGGCATGCCGAGCCTGCGGTCAGGACCTATGCATCTGTGGTGAGAGGACTCGCAGCGCCGTCAGGCAGCCACAACTCAGATACGCGAGAAGTGAAGCCAAACGCAAAATCTAGTATCAAAGCCAAGCCCTCATCGCAATTGTAGATTAAAAAAGTTCTTGATAGACTTACTCAGTTGGAGAACTTGGTTAAGGACACATCGATTTCTCCTAAGCAACAGACATCTAGGGACTCCCATCGTCCCTCTCGTGACCGCTGCCTTATGGTGGTAAATGCGCCGGAGTCTTCTAAATCTACGCCAGCTGAAAGAATCCTAGATGATGAAGCGTTTTTAATAAAGATGATTTCACTGTTGTTTGATGAAGATGAACCGGGGATTAATGTTGTTTCTGCCTTTCGCATTGGCAGGAAGCAGGAGGACTCTACAAAGTCTCGTCCTCTCAAGATCGTATGCCAAAACGAAGATGAATGCAGACGCATCCTCCGATGCACTTCACGTCTCAAAGAAGAATTGTTTTATGTTCTGAGAGATCTTTCCCCTGAAGATCGGATAAAAATGAAGAGTGCGGTTGGTGAACTTCCAACCCGCCAAGCAAAAGGTGAGACGGACCATCACATTGTGGATTTTTGAGTGGTTCCGAAAACTCGCCGGAGACCCATCCTTATCCTACCCGGACAGTAAGGTCGAAGACCGGTTTGAGTGTGTTGTCCGCTAATGTGCGCAGTTCGCGGAACAAATTGGACGAGATTCAACTTCTTGCCATGGATAATCACCCTGATTTGATGGCTTTCTCTGAGACCTGGCTGTCCCCAAACATCCGTGACTCTGAAGCATATATCCCTGGATATCACTTCTCCCGGGCTGAGCGCCACGGAGTGAGGACGGGCGGTGGCGTATACTCTAATGGAGGACGAACCTCAAGGCACATTTGCTTGATGCTACTTGTGCTATAGATGATGGCTTCGAAGCTCTGTGGTGTAGTATTGATGACGAGTGTAGATCTCTCCTGGTCTGTGTCGCCTATAGATCTCCCTTGGGTTCGGGAGCTCTTTTGCTGGATTCAATTAAATCGCACGCCAAAGGTAAGGACTGCTTAATTGTTGAAGACTTCAATGCACCTGGCATTGACTGGGACCTGCTTTATTGTTGTCTTCCCTCTGACTCTTTTGATGCCCTTCTCCTTCAGACCGTTCTCGATTGTAACTTGTCTCAGCATGTATTTTCACCCACTCGGTTGTTCTCAGGCCAAACGCCGCACATTCTTGATCTAGTGTTATCCCCGATGCCGTCAGATGTCACCGACCTGGTTATTATGCAACCCATTGGTAAGAGCGATCACTGTGCTATTTCCTTCCAATGGGCACGTCGGTTTTCTGTTCATGACCAAGGTGATTTCCGGCGTAATTTCTGGCGAGCCGGTCCACAGCGTCTGCAGGAGGCTGCTTCTAACATGGACTGGACCATTCCTACTTTTTTGTGTGTTGACGATGCTTGGACTCACATTTACTCCAACATGATGTCGCTAATCAACCAGGTTGTTCCTATTTCTAAAAGTAGAGGTCTAACAAGAGGTCCTCCTTGGATTGACAAACAGTTGAGGTCTCTGATGAATAAATGACGCAAATTGTGGGATCGATTCAAGTGTACACAATCGACGGCCGACTACTTGCAATACCAAGCGCTTAACAACCTTTGTATCCTGAAGAAGCGGGAGAATCGCCAAAACTACGAATTTCAATTGGCTGTGCAGTTCAGCTGCTCCCCCAAAATGTTCTTCTCATAGCTGAAAACGGGTACCAAAGGTGGTAATGGCATTCCATCTCTGTAATCCAGTGCACACGCTGCCTTACTTCAGGAGGATGCTGCGAAAGCGGATTTCTTAGCTCAACAGTATTCATCCGTTTTTACAAACGAACCTTCGTTTTCGGACGTAGTGCTCCCATGCTCATCTTTGCTGGATCAGCTCTAGATCAGTACGGAAACTGTTACTCAATTCCTTCTTCAGTTAAGTCCGAACACCTCGCCTGGTCCTGATGGCCTGCACCCACTTTTTCTCAAGACCGTGGCTAAGTACACTGCAGCCCCAGCTTGTCATGTGTTTCGCTGCTCTATTGAATCCGGACGCCTTCCATCGGCCTGGAAACTGGGCATTGTCAAGCCCATATTGTACCATCATTGTACTGAAATGTTTTAATATTCTAAAGATCCTATGCTTGTATGCATATTTGATCATGCCTTTTAGAGGTGTGTCTCGTTTTACAGAGAATATACCATTTATTTATTTATTTATTTATATCTAAAGGAGGGAACCGCCAAGACCCAGCAAACGATCGTCCCGTTCGCCTAACCTCAGTAATGTGTAAAATCACGGAACGGATTCTCAAGGGAGCTCTCAGCCTTTACTTCGCCGACCGAAATGTGATTTCTACTGTAAGTCACGCTCAAGTACCACCAATTTGTTAGTTGCCAGAGAGAAATGGGCGAACTCACTGGATGCTGGCAAACGTATGGCTGTTATCTACGTGGATTTCAACAGAGCGTTTGACAAAGTTCCTCACGAGCGTCTTTTAAATAAATAAATAAATAAATACTTTATTCTCGACTTTGCGAGGCACGCCCTTGGAGGCATGATCAGATATGTACAACTGTACAAACATTTTATGGCAACTGTGACAGTAATAGTAGAAAATTGGTCGTATGTCCATGGTAAAATAAATAAATAGATAGTTTATTCTCAGTTTCATGGAGACGCACCAACTTAGGCATGATCAAGGTTTAAAACTGTTGTGTATCACGATGATACTCCAAGTTCAATGGTGTATAGTTGAAACGGTGTCAAGAAGAGTTGATATGTGAATCTAGTCGACGTGCCAGTATGTAGTTGTGGGCTGTGACTTTATTCAGTGGCGAGTCACATCCGCCACGTCGCAGTGTGTTTAAGCAGACATTTGTGGCTTTTTATAGGGAGAACGCTTGCCAGGCGGAAACCCACCACGTCCTGCAACACTGCCGTAAAGCATTTTGAACATTAATGTTGAACTGGCAAAGCCGCTTGACGACTGGTTTTACCTTCGGTTTTTCGCGGGGTAATGGCTGCTAATTTCCTCTGTTAGTTGGACGGGTATTTTGCTCTGGGTCGCCATGATTTTTGGGGTCGTTGGAGGAGAGGGACATCGCGATTTTTCTTCTTGTTGTATGTCCAGGTGAGCAAAAGTTTCAATTTTTCCGTTGTCCAGATTTTTCAGATGTGTACTGTATGGGAGTATGAGGATATGTCCAGTTCTCCATACTGGACAAGGGTTATGGTGATTGTAGGTCGGTCCTTGCGGAGTTTTACCATCCTCCATGTCAGTCCTTGTGGGTTGTTACGTCCGTCTTGGGCCAAAATTGTTCCTCAGTCCAATTCCAGATCTCCAAGATGTCCCGGACCTCGGAGAAAAGGGAAAGTGAGAGACAACCGAGAGAAGACCGCAAGAACAGGCACGGAGTTGAATATTTTTAATGTCTTGTGTTATAACATTTGGGCTTGAGACAAAAGCGTGTACACTGTGCAACAATAATTATGCTGAAAATGTCTTTTGAGTATCCTATAGAAGCATTAGCCGTATAGGTGGATTGCTATCGCCTGCGTAGGGACAAGAGCGTTGCACCAGTAAGTAAAGTACGAGTATCCGTTTGATATGAGTCGATAGTTGCGTGGGGATAGAGCAAAGAGAGTTAGAATGTTGGTAGTGATTGTCAGGTGCATGAACAGCACGTAGTTGGTGTAATCCGAGTGGGGGGCATAATAAGCGAAAATAAATAGCTTGCAGCGAGAGAGTCTTAAAGCTCAATTGGTGGCAGGGCAGCGGAGGGACTGGATGCAGATATTCTAGAGGAGTAAAGGTTATTCAGATACGGGGTGGCTACCAACAAGCACTGGATCATCGCATGTGCATGGGGCCAATGGCCATTAGCTACTTCTGAAGAGAAATGCAGAATTTATGACGACCGACAGATGTTGGCGCTAGGAGTGACTCAGTCGCCAGATGCAGCTATTCCAATCGGACGCTTTGTCACTAGTGTATGCCTATAGGGTCGATGAGTGTATCTATAGACCAGTGAAGGTAAGTGATAGGTCAACAGATCAGCTAAGCTATGACGCAAACAATCCAAGAGAATGAACATTGTAAGAGGGAGCGAGCTCCGGATATCCGCAGGAATAAATGGAAGCTATGGCGACTAGCTGCTGGTAAGCAGAGATCGTGGCACTAGGAAAGAATGAATCAGTGGCTGCTGTAGCCATAGTATTAAGACGTTTGTCTACTACTGGATAACTACAGCTCTGTTGAAGAAGTCAACAGGCAAGCGAGGTTTAAGAGTGACATACGGCAGAAGAGAATGAAGGCTGGAGAGTCTAGAAGTGGCTCCTTGTAGGCTACATGGAGCCAACAGTGTCTAGCTATTGTCAAGAAGAGTTGAGGCGAGTAAGGTGAACGACGGATAATGGTGCGCTAGGAGAGAGAAGAGTGACCAGCAATAGAGTTTGGGCTAAGCCTTCGGTAACTAGTGGATCCTACGGGGGCACATAATAGGTCGGCGAACCATCTGAGCTGTAAAGCAAACAATCCAAGTGAATGAATATTGTAAGAATGGAGCGACTCCCACAGAGCTCCGGATATCCTCAGAGTTAAATGGAGGCTATGGTGACTAACTGCTGCTAATCAGAGATATTGGCTCTGGAAAAGAGTGAGCTAGTGGCTGGTGTAGCCATAGTATTAAGACGTTTGTCCACTATTGGATGCCTACAGTTTCGATGAAGAAATCAACATGCGAGCAAAGCCTTAGATAGACAGACGGCAGAAGAAAATGAAGGTTGGAGAGTTAGGGAGTGGTTACTTGTAAGCTACATGGAGTCCACAATGACTAGCTGCTGTCAAGAGGAGTTGTTGCGAGTGGGACGTACGGCACATAACGGCGCGCAAGGAGAGAGAAGAGTGACCAGCAATATAGTCGGACTGAGCCTTCAGTTACTAGTGGATCCTACGGTGGCACTTAATAGGTCCACAAACCATCTGAGCTGTGACGCAAGCAATCTAAGAGAATGAACATTGTAAGAAAGGAGCGACTCCTACGGAGCGCCGGATATCCGCAGAGTTAAATGGAAGCTATGTCGACTAGCTGCTGCTAAGCAGAGATAGTGGCTCTAGGAAAGAGTGAACCAGTGGCTGGTGTAGCCCAAGTATTAAGACGTTTGTCCACTATTGGATACCTACAGTTTCGATGAAGAAATCAACATGCGAGCGAAGTTTAAGGGAGACAGACGGCAAAAGAAAATGAGGGTTGGAGAGTCAGGGAGTGGCTACTTGTAAGCTACATTGAGCCAACAATGACTAGCTATTGTCAAGAAGAGTTGAGGCGAGTAAGATGAACGACGGATAATGGCGCGCTAGGAGAGAGAAGAGTGACCAGCTTGTTCAAAGTACAAGCTATTGGTGTCTCTAGGAGGGTTTTGTCGTGGATCTCGGAGTTCCTTTCATACATAATTATGCGAGTTAAGGTCAACGATACGTATTCACACTCCGTCCTTATGAGCAGTGGCGTTCCTCAGGGCTCTGTTCTTGGACCAGAGTTGTTCTTCAATAACTACCTTCCTTCAACCCTCCGGACCGAACGCTTGATCTATGCTGACGATTTGAAGTTATGGATGGAGGTAACCAGCGCTGAGGATGCTGACCACCTCCAAAATACACTGGATTGGTCACTTAAATGGTAGTTGCCTATAAATCGCAATAAATGTTCTGTACTCCCCATTGGTGCTACTGAACCATTCGGTGTTTACCACCTTGGTAGTTATTTGTTTAATAATGTGAAACAGGAAAGAGACCTTGGTGTTTTAGTATTCTGTGATCTAAAAACCACCCAAGGTACTTTGCAGAAGGTTGCTGAGGCTAACAGACTACTGTGTTTTATCCGAAGACCCTTCTCACGATTGACGCCGTAGATCTGCAGACTTATCTTTTCCTCCAATGTGCGTCCAATCCTCGAATATGTATTACCCGCAGTTCATCCACTTACAAAGCTTGAACATGGCTTGATTGAAAAGGTTCAACGGCGCGGTTCTAAGTACATCTTTGAGTTCTGATGCCTGCCATATCACATTCGTCTCCAGCATTTGAATATGTTCTGGGAATTTTCAGCGGACGTTATCGAAGACTGCGCGGCGATCTCATTTTGGCGTATCAGATATTGAGTAACCCCAACCACGTATGCCGCCATTTGCTGAAACTTAGCCACAATACGCAGCTCAGGGGTAACTGCTTAAAGTTGATGGAACAATATAGCCCTCTAGAATGTCGACGGAATTACTTTTCCCTTCGGGTTTGCAAACCTTGGAACGCACTCCCAGACTCAGTTGTATCCTCTCCTACCCTGGATGTTTTCAAAAAACTATTAGATGTTGCTCTCAGCTCCCAACATTTTGGTACCTAAGCTCCTCTGTTGTGGATTACGCCAAGCATGTTTTCAACAGGACTAATGTATCAAATGGACCTAAGTGAGCGACCATATCTTATTTTCTCACTCCTTACCTCAACTATCACTGCGCCCCAGTGTCTTTCTGAACGTTTACGCGCCATATTTCTTTTTCAATATACACTGATGTTAATTATCAAAGTATTCATATCGGCAGATGTTCGATAGATGACCCAGACATTTTAATTGCATCATATTCACCGCTACCATCCTACGGGACGTGTCAAGCACTTGCTTTTATCCCGTGATAAATCATTGTTCATTGTTCATTGTTCCCTGGAATATCGGCGTCGCCGAGGCGATCTGATATACGCTCGGCGCATTCAGCGAGGCGAGATGGGAAACGAGCTTCAAGGTTTCTTCCAGGTTAACACTGAGAGTTCGACTCGGGGCGACTGCTGGAAACTGTTTAAACCTAGGCGACTCAGACTTCGCTCAAATTTTACACTACCGACTCTTGTGGTGCACGACTGAAACTGCTAGCATGATGCCGTCGTCAACGTGCATACGGATAATTGTCTTAAACGATTGTTAGATTTATACCTCTTGAATTTGCAGAGATCTTGTTGTTTCTTATGTACATGTGACAACCTAACTTGTTAATTGCTGTTCCGCCAACAAGCGCTATGATTGGAAGGCGATAGAGCTGACAAAGGTCTTTCCTTCTGCTCTCTACAATACAATGATTACAATGATCACACCCTATCCAACCAATTAATGCCCACGTATTCTGCCCTGGCAGTCCCTGCTGGGCCAATTACGTGAAGCAAGAAAGAGCAAAAAGGTAAACACAGAAGGCAAAAAGACAGTGGAAAAGCTAAGCAAGTGGAATACAAAGGTATTTGAATCATTAAAGAAAACTGAAAAGTGAAGTTGAGTCAGCTAGGAAAAAGGAATGGTTTGCTGTTGCCACCCAAGAGCATCGAGCTGACGCGCAAAACCCTAAACCGTAGGTTTCCCAACCACGGGATCTGGAAGCGAATTCCAGCCATCTATAACGCGGCGCGGTAGACGAGTCTCCGTCCTAATCTTATCAGACCGTGGTTTATGCAGTTTTAGTGGGTGACCACGGAGATTAGGTAGAGTAGTGGGACTAAATAGCCCTGACAAGTCCGGGCCAATCTTACCCGTCAAAATACGATAAGTGAGAATCAGGTCCCCTCTTATCCTTCAGTACTGCATTGAGTACATCCCCAAACTGAGCAAGCGTCCAGGATACGTCCGTCCTCGTAGACCCTGCACTAACCGAGTGCGTACTCGTAACACCCTCTCCAAATCCATTTTGTCTCAGTTAAGACATGATGGACAAGCCTGGATACAATATTCCAGTTGGGGTCGGACGAATGCCAAGAATAGCTTCACAAACAAATTGGCCGTAAGGATTCCGAAAGAGCGGCTGAAAACTCATATCATACGAAACCCTCAACAACCAGCCTTCCTCCAGTTGTCTCCAGAATGAAGTGCTGATGCGTGTACGGTTCCCAAATCAGCCTGCTAAGTGACAACAGGGAGGTCACCAGCGCCGACATTATATCGGGTGGGAGGATTAGCAGCTCCGGTTCGGAGAACAGAGCACTTGGCCCTATTTATGGGCATCAACCACAACGTAGACCATTCTCAGAGCATATCCAAGACGCGGTGAATTGCCTCAGGCCTCCCCGGGATATCCACAATGTTCCAGAGTTTAAGACGTCAGCAAACCTTAGTGATGACACCCTTAGCTCTCCCGGCAAGTCATTTACATAGAATGCGAACAACAATGGCCCCAATACTTAGCCCCGCGGGACGCCACTAAGGACAGCTTGCCTGAGAGAAAGGCTACGCCTCAAGCTTACGCACTGTTTTCTCCCCTCACTGAAGGTAGACACCCACTGAAGGGCGTGACCGGATATCCAGTAAGATCTCAACTTTAGTGAGAGCCGAAGATGTGGAACAGTGTCAAAAGCTTTCGAAATATCTACGAATGGCACGTCCACAGCGTGACCACTGTCTACCGTTTCGGCCCAGCTTTCACGAGCTACAAGTAGATTAGTCTGACATGAAAAACCTTTGCGGAAGCCATGTTGCGCAACACTGATAAGGTTGAATCAATTCAGGTGGTTCTCCGCAGAATCCCTTATCAGCTTTTCAAACAACTTGACTATTACACTTGTCAAACTGACAGGTCGGTAGTTTGCGGGTAGAGCGTTTTCACCGCCATTAAATATCGGGCAGATGATTGCCTCCTTCCATTCCGAAGGTAGGCTGCAGCTGTCCAGTGATATTGAAAGCACGCATGTGAGCGGACCACTCAGCTCAATGGCCAATTCCTGCAACAGCTTCGGATGAATTGGATCAGGACCGGAAACTTTATAGGGATTAATTCCTTGCAGTAGCTCGAAGGCCTGAGTCTCCGTTATGCTAAATTCAGCTAAGCAAGAATCCTCTGGAACTCTTGAAACCAATGCAACCTGTGGTAGAGAGGTCTCCCGAGCAAAGACCCCAGCATACTGATCACTCAGTATACAAGCCTTGTCATAGTCAGTTTGCGCACGGGTCCCGTCTGCTCGCAATAAAGCTGGTATAGACAGTTTTGGCCCGCTGCGTCTTTTAACATAATCAAAAAGCTTCTTGGGATTTGATGCGGCCGAGTCCGCTAAACCCTACTAGTACTGGAGACGAGCGGTTCTGAGATGTTGTTTACATTTATTTCTGATCTCTCAATAACTATCATAGGTGCTGGATGATGGAGCTGCTTGGTAGGTTTGCCAGCACCTAGACCGTTTCTTGAGTGGGTACTTGCCTGTGGTATCTACCCATAGAGGCTGTGCCCTTAACCCTCTTTTCCTAATGAGTGGATTATAGGGAGTGGAAACCTCCGTTAGGTATGCCCTAAATTTATCCCAGGCTAACTGGAGAGAGTCAGCCAGCGAGATCTCACAGTTCAGAACTTAAGCCTTAGCTCGCATTGCACTAAAGTCCGCCAGCCAAATATTCGGAAGTAATTCAACAGCGGTCTCTTGGTGCCTTGAAAGTGCACATCGAAAGGATATGCATGCGCGATCGCTGGACCCTAGAGGTGCACCGTATGAAACGTCAGTCTCGAAGTAGAGGGACTTAGCGAAAAGCAAATCTAAAGTAGATGGTATTTGGTTGTCCATATACCTGGTGGGAAAATCAACGAACTAGTGAATAGGCACTTGGAGAGTCAGTTCAAGGAAGTCTGCACCGAATGTTCCTAATGCCGCATTGCAAGAAAGGTCGGCCCAACAGACTTCCGGAAGGTTGAAATCCCCTAGAACTAAACGCTTATTCGCAGACTGAGTGCGAATAAAGTCAAGTAACACCTGGAAGAACTTCCAGGACTTCTGCATATCACTATAACTGTAAACTGGGTAGAGGAAGTGCACAAAACAGCCGATAAGGCTGCAACAATCTGATCCGACGACTGGAATGTGCAGGCCCTCAACACACATAAGTTACGGCTCACATACAGTACAACGCCTCCGCCTTGGTGACCAACTGAGTGATCAGTTCTAAGCAGCGCGTAGCCAGGTAAATATACCTCACCGTCCGTGATATACGGAGACAACCACGTTTCAGTGAAAGCAGGTATGTCGGGACGAGATTTGTCTATAAGTAGACCCAACTATAAATAAATAAATAAATAAATAAATAGTATATTCTCTGTAAAACGAGACACACCTCTAAAAGGCATGATCAAATACGCATACAAGCACAGCTTCTTTGGAATATTAAAACATTTCGTTAAAATGAAAGGAATAAACGAAAAGATGTAGTCCATAAGAGTGAGCATATTGTCAGGTAATAGTCAGACCAAGGATCATAATGGCGCCGTGGCGCGCAAAAACCGTTGCGTCAAGATACAAGTGGGGGGTAAATTTGACATGTAGTGATCCATGAGCACAGGAGCCCGAACAAGGTTTAGTGCAATCAATGACCATTACGAAGCCGGGATGATCGGTACTCCACTAAAGCATTCTTCATAGTAAAATCAGTTGCACAGGTTCGATGTTGGAGGCTGAGAACTGCGTCAGTGTGAAATGTATAGCAGTGACTTTATTTTGTGGCGAGTCACATCCGCTACGTTGCAGTGTTGTTAAGCGGACATTTGTGGCTTTTTATAGGGAGAACGCTTGCCAGGCGAAAACCCACCACGTCCTGGAACACTGTCGTAGCTTACGTTGAACTGTAGTGCTTGTCGGCTATACATCGTACAGACCGATTTTGCACTCTATTATTCGCAGTCGGTTGACAGCCAAAAGTTTTCGTTGGTTGGCCAAATGGCTTAGTACTGAACCGGCAATAGTCGTTGAAGCCAGTCAATGATGTAAAAGAGTAGCAGAGTCGAATGATAATGATGCGGGTGAGTAAACATATTGTTAATAGAGGCCGGCTTTTTCTATTATATTGTCCGGCTCGCAACCCGTGTCCAGCTATCCATGCTGGACTTGTCATAGGGACGGTGAGTGCAGTTGTTTCTTGTGTCTGAATATGTCCAAAACAGGAATAAATGCTATTCTCCGCGAAGTGGACAAGTATTTCCTTCAAATGTAAGTGTAATTGTCTCCATAACCAAGTGAGAGCTCCAGGAAAATCATCGGAAAAGCCGCTTATGCGCGCGCAGTGCTGTCCGTGAAATGACATCAGAAAAGCTCCAGGTGACTGGAGAATCGGAATGTTTGAGGCAGTGAATGTAATCACGCCAGAATTGTCAGTCTCCGGTTGTGGAACAGTGGATCCATGTAACTACATTATTCCAGGTGAGTAAATTGTTCTACTGTGAGTACGAGGCGAGCTAAACCCATTTGTTTAGACCCCGTGGTGGTAGCTTCTCCAGAATGGCGGAAATAGCTCCATTTGGAACGATGTGTGGGTTCTTCATCTCCCGGAGTAAAGAACAAGCATGTAAACCAGCTGGCTATTGAAAGTGTGTCGACTATTCCCAGTGGATAAACCTTCTTGTTTTGGCGGATGTATCTGTGGAAATCTCGAGAGAAAACGGGCAACGGACAAGAGGCAGCCAAACAGAAAGACAGCAACGAAGCAAGAAGCACAAACACAGACTGGTGGCGCGCAACGGTGCCTATGATACATTAAAATTTATGTAATTTTGTTTAGTATACATGATTTGCAAGCGCGTTCTTTACATCACGTCGCTGGTGTGCCTCAGACTACAACTACTAGGTAGAAAGAAGGGTATAACAAAGCGTGTAGACAACGTTAAGCAACTAATATGATTATTGGTGAGTAACAGGTAAACCGATGATGATGACAGCAGACCGAATGCGAGCGGCATCTTAGGTGAAACTAAGGACAACAAGGTTGAGACCGAATGCGGGAGCAACATAGGTAAAGCGACGTTCCAAGAAGAAAAGGAAATTTAAGGAATCAGCTCTGAGCGGAAGAATGCGGACGGCAGTGCGAAGAGTAACTCATGAGAGCAATTAAGAGACGATAGTCAGGATGAAAAAGGTTTACTACTAAAGTGTGGTGAGCCAAGGACGCTCTCGTGCGAAGTATGAAACGTTCAGTGCTGAAATAGCACCGGTAATATCCCGGTAATCTGAGAGAACTCTAAAAGCCGGAGACCAAGCAGACGAGACTCGAGAAGTCGACACATCCGGAGGCATCGTAGTAGTCCCAGAGAATTACACTGATCAGATGATGACAAAGAAGGGCATGGCACTAAACGTCGGTCATCCGATTGAAGATGTGAGAGTACAGGTTACTGATGGAAGTGCCCATATTAATAAAGGGTAAACAAGTCTAGCGGGCTGTGGATGTAAGCAAGACATAGTTGTGAGTCTAGAGAGATTAGATCGGTATATCTTGCTAGTCTGGAAAAGGTCAAAGGAGCATACCGGTCAGATGAGACTAGGTTAATACAAGGCACTAAGAGTTAACAGTCCGATTAGAGAAGAAATGATAGTAGAGGGGCCATAAGGAGAGTAGACGGTCCGGATAGAGAGAAGTTTGCTTATAAGGTGTGGAAAAGTCCACGGGGCTCGAAAGGTAATGGGCACGAAGCGTTCAGTCTTCCGAGCATAGCAGGCAGCGTCGCAGAAGTAGGAGAGAAGAGGACCGATCTGCCAAGGTTGGACTTGGTCGGCGCATTGTGATTGAGTCCTATGGTTCATTTGGGAAGGTAAGTGGAGTCAGTAGGATCGGACTGGTCAGAGATAAAAGTGGTTATATCAACATAGGGCGGACAAGTTCAGCAGGATATCAAGGTGAGGGAGGAAGTGCTTTGGATCGACGGAGCCTAGACCGCTAACATCCCGGTAGCCTGGTAGCAGTCCCATAGAATTTGGCTGATCAGCTGAGGCTGAGTGACGGATGACAGAGACTCAATCGTCCGATTGAAGAATGATTGGATACGAGCGGCGCTCAGTCATCTGAACAATGGCTAGTAATGTCACAGGAGTCTGAGAGAAGTTGGAAAGCAGGAGACCAAACAGACGAGACAGGATTAGTCGGCGAAACGACATTGAGTCCAACAGCTAATTTTAGGAGGGCAAATGGAGTGGGTCGAGAGGTGGAGGTGACTATATAAATAGAGGGTGAACAAGTCTAGCAGGCTGTCAACATAAGTGCGATATAGCTTGAGTCTGCAGAGTCTAGACCGTTTAAATGTTGCTGGTCGGGAAAGGGTCAAAGAAGCAGACCGGTCAGATGAGACTAGGTTATTACAGGGCACAGAGTTGGCAGTCCGATTAGAGAAGGTTTGAAAGTAGAGAACGTCATAAGGAGACGGTCCGGATAGGGAGAGGTTTACTTATAAGGTGTGGAAAAGTCCATGGGGCTCGAGAGGTAATGGGGACAGAGCGTTCGCAGTTCTCATTCAATGCCGGTAACGTCACAGCAGTCTGAATGAATTCGGAGAGCAGGGGACCGCTCAGACGAGACTGGATTAGTCGGCACACTTAGAGTAAGTAGTACAGTTGAGGTGGGAAGGTAAATAAAGAGTCTGCTGAGACGGATGGGTTGGGATGCAAGAGGCTACATGAATATAAGGTATGCAAGTCAGGCAGGCTCGCAATGTGAGAGAAGTGGTGTGATGGTGATACAGAGCCTAAAACTACATTTCGCTAGTTAGGAAGCAGTCAAATAGGATAATAGGGCAGGGCTCTGAGAGTTCGCTATGCGGATGAAGAAGAAATAAAGACAGGCCGCGATAAGGAGAGGACAGAGTTGAGAGTTTACGTGTACGGATAGGAAATGCGACAGTTAACGAGGCTCTAGAGGTAATGGTGACAGAGCACTCAGTCTTCCGAGCATAGCAGACAGCGTCGCAGAAGTAGGAGAGAAGAGGACCGATCTGCCAAGGTTGGACTTGGTCGGCGCATTGTGATTGAGTCCTATGGTTCATTTGGGAAGGTAAGTGGAGTCAGTAGGATCGGACTGGTCAGAGATAAAAGTGGTTATATCAACATAGGGCGGACAAGTTCAGCAGGATATCAAGGTGAGGGAGGAAGTGCTTTGGATCGACGGAGCCTAGACCGCTAACATCCCGGTAGCCTGGTAGCAGTCCCATAGAATTTGGCTGATCAGCTGAGGCTGAGTGACGGATGACAGAGACTCAATCGTCCGATTGAAGAATGATTGGATACGAGCGGCGCTCAGTCATCTGAACAATGGCTAGTAATGTCACAGGAGTCTGAGAGAAGTTGGAAAGCAGGAGACCAAACAGACGAGACTGGATTAGTCGGCACACTTAGAGTAAGTAGTACGTTGCTAAGTACTACCTCATGGAAGTCGGCACGACCATCCCTGGGTCGGGCGCCATTAGGATGGGTTCTGATAGGGCGGAAAGTAACTTCCGGCTGACCACCTGAAAACCCACCAGACAGAGGCCTTGCTCACCAGGCGCCCGTCTAGTTTTGAGGTCTTTGATAGCCTCCTTTAACTTCAACCTATCTGCCAGTGGTAGGTCCGGCTGAACGCTGACACCACTACCCTTAAGTTTGAACGCAAACCGCAGTAATGATTTGCGTTCCTCCGGGGAATTTCAAGTTCAAGTTCAGATTCAGATGGGCTGGAAAGGTAGGAAAATTCCTTGAATGTTCCTTCATGAGCAAATCGTTGAGCCAGGAAATGATAAGGTGCTAGTTCTTGAGAGATCTAAAACGAACCACCCGAAACAGCCCCTGATCAACCAATTACTGCCCACGTTCCCAGCTCTAGCAGTCCCCGCTTTGTAGGTAACGTGAAGTATAAAAGAAGTAGAAAGTAAATGAAAGATAAGGGGAAGAAATTCATTTAAATGAAGGATAACCCCAAAGAGTGACGAGAATGACAGAATAAGAACTAAAAGTTTGAAGATGGACATGTTCAGGAGAAGGGAAAGGTTTCGTGTTGCCACCCAAGAGCGTTTAACTGACGCTCGAAACCCTTAACCGTAGGTTCACTGAATACACTTTCTGGAAGCGAGTTCCAGCGCTCGATAACTCCACGCGATAACCGAGTTTCCGCCCTGATCCGGTCAGAACGCGGCTTGTGTAGCTTCATGGGATGACCGCGAGGACAAGGCAACCAAGCCGGGCTAAATAGTAAGCTCAAGTTCGGCCCAACCTTTCCTGTTAAAATGCGGTAAGTAAGGATTAGGTCTCCTCGAAGCCGTCGGTATTGTATTGAATACATACCCAAGCTAAGTAGACACTCGGGGTACGATTGCCCCAGTAACCCCGCAAACAATTTGTTACTTACTTTCAAAATCTTCTGGATCTCCATTATGTCCCAAGTTCAAGAGGCAATGGAACGATAGTATGAATCCCGTAAGTGTTCCATCTTGACCTGGTCGTCGGTCCAGCAGTTGATACGGATGCTTCAACTTTTGATCGGTATAAAATGAAAACACCCTGGTCCACCAATTTAATGCTCACGTTCCTTACTTTAGCTGTCCCAGCTACGTCAGTTACGTGAAGTAAGTAAGAGCGGAATAAAAAGCTAAGGTAAAAGAGTAGGGGACAGCAGATATAAGAAGAGAATAATACCAATGGTGAGGAAAAGTACATGAAACGGAATAGAAGCATGAAGATGGGAATTAGTCAGGAATAAGGAAAGGTTGCGTGTTGCCACCCAAGAGCATCTAATTGACGCTCAAACTCCTAAACCGTAGCTTCCTTGACAACATTTTATTGAAGCAAGTTCCAGCGCTCGAGAACGACACGATAACCGTGTCCCTGCTCCAACCCGATCGGACCGCGGTCTGTCCAGCTTCCTACAATTCTCGCGGAGACCAGTTAATCTAGCAGGACCAAATGGCCAGGACAAATCAGGGCCAACCTTTCCAGTCAAAATACGGTAGGTTAGGACTAGGTCCGCATTGCTCCTTCCATAATACATTGAATGCATCCCCAAACTAAGTAGGCTATCGGGGTACGTTTTTTCTCGTAATCCCTCGACTAACCGAGTACCGACACGCAACACCCGCTCTGGTGTCATTTTGTCCCG
Source organism: Dicrocoelium dendriticum (assembly GCA_944474145.2). NCBI lineage: Eukaryota > Metazoa > Platyhelminthes > Trematoda > Plagiorchiida > Dicrocoeliidae > Dicrocoelium > Dicrocoelium dendriticum. The sequence goes on from OX104062.1 coordinate 2,947,653, forward strand.
GACAAGGCATGGTGGACAGACCTGGACGCAATATTGTAGGTGCGGTTGCACAAACGCTGAGAAGAGCTTCACAAACCCATCGGCGGTTAGGGTCGCAATAGAACGACGGATAAACCCCAGCATCCGGAACCCTTTACTCGCTGCTTTCTTCCAGTTGTTTCCAGAGTGTAGTGTGGAACAGTGGACGACACCAAGCTCAACGTGATGAGTCACGTGAGGAAGTTCACTCTCATCGAGCACATAACTTGTGGAGGAATGTGCCACTCCGATACGCGGCACTGAACAATTTGCATGTTTTATGGGCACTAACCACAATACAGACCATTCCCCGAGTCTATCCAGAGCCCGTTGAAGAGCCACAGGACCTCCATGGATATAAACAATATTGCAGCGCTTTAGGTCATCAGCAAATAAGAGCGATGGTACCTCAAGCTCCACCGACAAGTCATTCACGTAGACTACGAAAATTAGCGGACCTGGGACACTGCCTTGCGGAACGCCGTTTTATACCGCTTGTCGAAAAGAAAGACTGTTTCCCACACTAATACACTGTTCCCGTCCATCCAGAAAAGCTGACACCCACTGGAGAGCGCGACCAGCTATTCCATACGACCTCAATTTCAGTGAGAGTCGCGCATGGGTGACAGTGTCAAAAGCCTTGGCGAAGTCAACGAACACCACATCCACCGCATATCCATTGTTTACGGCTTCAGCCCAGCACTCACGAGCTACCAGCAAGTTCGTCCGACAAGAAAATCCTTTGCGAAAACTATGTTGCTAGACGCTAAGCAGGTTAAACCTGTTTAAATGGTTCTCCACTGTATCACGTACTAATTTTTAAAGTAACTTAACGACCACACTGGTCAAGCTGACAGGCCTGTACTTAGTCGTTAGGTCTTCGGCACCGCAATTGAAAATCGGGCAGACAACAGCCTCCTTCCATTCGGTAGGCAAAATACAGCTGTTGAGTGACTTCGGAAACACGCAAGTCAGAGGTCCACTGAGTTCTACTGCTAATTCGTGCAACAATTTTGGATGAACAGCATATGGCCTGGAAGTCTTAGTTGGCTTTACCTCCCTTAACAACCGGAATTTGAGATTCAATTACGGGAATTTCACCCAGACAAGAGTCTTCAGAGTCCTCAAGGATGGCTTAGATTCAAGTTCAAGCTGGACTGGATCGGCGGGATTATCACGTGCGTGTTCGTTCTTCGTAGGGTCGTTGAACCAGGAGTTGGCGGACATTGAAATAATGATGGACCTAAAACAAAGAAAAGACGTGTGCAGTCAACCTGCCGAGCTCAGCGAACACTTAGACCACCAGCTGAACAATCTGAGCTACCAACATTTTCATTTATATCGCAGCATCACACAATGTCCAACCAATTAATGCCCACGTATTCTGCCCTGGCAGTCCCTGCTGGGCCAATTACGTGAAGCAAGAAAGAGCAAAAAGGTAAACACAGAAGGCAAAAAGAAAGTGGAAAAGCTAAGCAAGTGGAATACAAAGGTATTTGAATCATTAAAGAAAACTGAAAAGTGAAGTTGAGTCAGCTAGGAAAAAGGAATGGTTTGCTGTTGCCACCCAAGAGCATCGAGCTGACGCGCAAAACCCTAAACCGTAGGTTTCCCAACCACGGGATCTGGAAGCGAATTCCAGCCATCTATAACGCGGCGCGGTAGACGAGTTTCCGTCCTAATCTTATCAGACCGTAGTTTATGCAGTTTTAGTGGGTGACCACGGAGATTAGGTAGAGTAGTGGGACTAAATAGCCCTGACAAGTCCGGGCCAATCTTACCCGTCAAAATACGATAAGTGAGAATCAGGTCCCCTCTTATCCTTCAGTACTGCATTGAGTACATCCCCAAACTGAGCAAGCGTCCAGGATACGTCTGTCCTCGTAGACCCTGCACTAACCGAGTGCGTACTCGTAACACCCTCTCCAAATCCATTTTGTCTCAGTTAAGACATGATGGACAAGCCTGGATACAATATTCCAGTTGGGGTCGGGCGAATGCCAAGAATAGCTTCACAAACAAATTGGCCGTAAGGATTCCGAAAGAGCGGCTGAAAAATCACATCATACGAAACCCTCAACAACCAGCCTTCCTCCAGTTGTCTCCAGAATGAAGTGCTGATGCATGTACGACTCGCAAATCAGCCTGCTAAGTGACAACAGGGAGGTCACCAGCGCCGACATTATATCGGGTGGGAGGATTAGCAGCTCCGGTTCGGAGAACAGAGCACTTGGCCCTATTTATGGGCATCAACCATAAGGTAGACCATTCTCAGAGCATATCCAAGGCGCGGTGAATTGCCTCGGGCCTCCCCGGGATTGTCACAATATTCCAGAGTTTAAGACGTCAGCAAACATTAGTGATGACACCCTTAGCTCTCCCGGCAAGTCATTTACATAGAATGCAAACAACAATGGCCCGACTGGCCCCAAATGGCCCTCTGCGGGACGCCGCTAAGGATATCTTGCCTGAGCGAAAGGCTCCGCCCCACCCGTGCTCACTGTTCCCTCCCCTCACTGAAGGCAGACACCCATTGAAGGGCGCGACCGGATATCCAGTAAGATCTCAACTTTAGTGAGAGCCGAAGATGTCGGTGATCGAGTGAATGGTATGAATATACAATTGTTTGGATACAGTAAAGCAATATAAATTGTGCAGTATAATCAGGGAATAGAGATACCGTGTTCTCCTTTAGGCAATCCAGGTTGGGGATACAGCAAAGTTCCTTTTGGACTTTACTGAGGCGATGCCGTGGCGGACGCCCGCACAATTAGATGGTGTACATACTATGAAGTCTTGCACCAACCTACTAGATAGCGACCCCAGGAATACCGTGGCGCTTGAATCCTCTGTTTGATCCGCATCGCACAGGTCGCATAGGCTAAGCACACATCTGTCGAAGTCCATTGTGTGCAAATTATAATGGCAAACATGTACAGGCTAGGCGAATCACCTCCAAGCTGTGCCATGTGCCCCGCGGCTCAAATCTGCGATATTGGCGTATAGAAATGTGCTAGTCATGTACGGAAAAGGTGGGAAGGACGGCACGCCGGTCGTCTTTAAGCAGCTTATTATAGTTCTTTGGAAGACACCGCACCCATCCAAACGGACGACACAATAGCTTGAAGTTGACATATCACTTAGGTGAGGGAATGCGTAAGAAGAAATTTGATGTGCTTCGTGATGCAGAAAACAAAGGTGTCTTTGAAGTCAGAAATGTATTTTGTGACAATCATTAGATGCAGATTCAGAGGGGACCGGGACTATAGGAAAATCCCTTGAGTGTTCCTTCTTGAGCGAATCGTTTAGCCAGGAAACAAGGTGCTAAGAGATTGCAATGGACCTAAAAGGGAAATCCCACACCAAACCCTGGCCAACCAATTACTGCCAAATTATTCAGCACTAACAGACCCCGCTATGCAGATCACGTGTAGTAAGAAAGATGTATAAAGCAAATGGAAGACAAAAAAGAAGGAAAGTCATTTGACTGAAGGATAATACCAGAGTAAAGAGAATGACAGCATATGAATTCAAAGTTGGAAGATGTATATGGTCATAATAAGGGAAAGGTTTCGTGTTGCCACCCTAAAGCTTCTAACTGACCCACGAAGGCCTTAACCGTAGGTTCACTGGCTACGCTTTCCAGAAGAGTTTTCCAGCGCTTGTAACCCTACGCAATAACCGAGTTTTTGCTCTGATCCGGTCGGAACGCGGCTTCTGTAACTTCATGAGATGACCGCGAAGACAAGGCAGCATAGCCGGGCTAAATAGCCAGCTCAAGTCCCGTCCATCCTTCCCTGTTAAAATGCAATAAGCATGGATTAGGTCTCCTCGAAGCCGTCGGTAGTCATTGATTACATACCCAAGCTAAGTAGACGCTCGGGGTTGGTTTGCCCCTTTAACCCCTCGATCAATCTGGTACCTGCTCTCAAAACCCAAGAGCTCCATTTTGTCCCGAACAAGGAAGGGCGAGCAATCCTGGATCCAGCATTCCAGATGAGACCGAACCAAACCTGCGAACAGCTTCACAAATATTTCTGCAAGTATGACCTCTAAAGAACGGCGCATTAACTACAACATTCTAAAACCCGTACTTGTGGCCTTCCTCCAATTGTCCACAGAATGCAAAGACGAGCAATGGACGACGCCTAGGTTGACCTGGTTGGAGACAGTTGGAGACAGTACAATTACACTATCACTGGGTAAAGGATATGCCAAAAAGCATCTAATCCCCTTTTGAAGGCTTCTACAGCCGCACACTTCACTAAATCAGAAGGAAGTTAATTCCAGGAGTTAACTACTCGGTTCGTAAACCACTTTACCCTGATGTCCAAATGAGCTCTATGTTGTTTGAGCTAAGGCGATGCCAGCGCAGATGGTATGACATAGCCAACTCAAACAGATGGGTGGGACTAATACCACTAAGTCCGATAATGATCTTAAACGTCGCTAGCAAAATTCCCTCTCAACCTACGCCGCTCCAATAAAAATAATCACAAGTTACTTAGACGATCTTCGTACGACTTCCCTCGTTGCTATTCGACCATCCTGGTCGCAAGTTTCTGAAGCTTTGATAAACAAATGACGTCACTTCGGAGGTAAGGTGCCAAGGCCTGAACACAATACTTCAGATGTGGCCCAACTACAGCTTCATATAGAGGCAAGAATACTTCTGCTTTAGTGTTACTCAGCGCCCTCCTAAGAAGAAATAACTTGTTGCGATTTATTGGCAGCATGGTGACACTGTGCCGAAGGTTTAAACTTGTTCATTACGGGTTTCGTCAGCACGCTGCAAAGATAAATATCCTGCAGGAGACCAAACCGCAATTCTTTTGCCACCATTAGTCAATAGTTGATATTTGTTGACATTTATTGACATTTATTGGCATTGGTACAGCACCCAGGCGGCAATGGACGATGCTGCGGCCGACGTACGGGCGGTTTTTAGTCAAACTATAAAGAGCGCGGTAAGGACTAGTATAACGTTGTGGTACAGTGCCGGGTTGCCAACGCGGCCGCCCACATTTGACTCTTGGGTGCGCCGGCAATGCGTCGGCGCTGCGTATCGTAGCGCCTGCTTCCTCCACCGGTTATGTGCTCGATGAGAGTGAACTTCCTCACGTGACTCATCACGTTGAGCTTGGTGTCGTCCACTGTTCCACACTACACTCTGGAAACAACTGGAAGAAAGCAGCGAGTAAAGGGTTCCGGATGCTGGGGTTTATCCGTCGTTCTATTGCGACCCTAACTGCCGATGTGTTTGTGAAGCTCTTCTCAGCGTTTGTGCAACCGCACCTACAATATTGCGTCCAGGTCTGTCCACCATGCCTTGTCCGGGACAAAATGACACCAGAGCGGGTGTTGCGTGTCGGTACTCGGTTAGTCGAGGGATTACGAGGAAAAACGTACCCCGATAGCCTACTTAGTTTGGGGATGCATTCAATGTATTATGGAAGGAGCAGTGGGGACCTAGTCCTAACCTACCGTATTTTGACTGGAAAGGTTGGCCCTGATTTGTCCTGGCCATTTGGTCCTGCTAGATTAACTGGTCTCCGCGAGAATTGTAGGAAGCTGGACAGACCGCGGTCCGATCGAGTTAGAGCAGGGACACGGTTATCGTGTCGTTCTCGAGCGCTGGAACTTGCTTCAATAAAATGTTGTCAAGGAAGCTACGGTTTAGGAGTTTGAGCGTCAATTAGATGCTCTTGGGTGGCAACACGCAACCTTTCCTTATTCCTGACTAATTCCCATCTTCATGCTTCTATTCCGTTTCATGTACTTTTCCTCACCATTGGTATTATTCTCTTCTTATATCTGCTGTCCCCTACTCTTTTACCTTAGCTTTTTATTCCGCTCTTACTTACTTCACGTAACTGACGTAGCTGGGACAGCTAAAGTAAGGAACGTGAGCATTAACTTGGTGGACCAAGGTGTTTTTCGGGTGCTTTCTTCTTAGATCCATCAAGAAATCCATGCACGCCTCTTAACTGCAGGACCGACGACCAGGTCAAGATGGAACACTTACGGGACTGAACTATCGTTCCAGTCCCCCTTGAACTTGAACTTTTACTCGCAGCTGTGGCAAATAGACTAGCTTTTGTACGATAAGGTGAATATGTCCATGGTTTCTGCGCATCCATAACGTAAAACATATAAACTTTTAAGTTGTTCTACGCTTGCATCTTCACAGGAGGTCCTCTCCGCATATCAGAAAATTCGTGAGGCTTGAACTACGTCATGATGGAAACGAAGTTTACATATCTCAAGCCCATATTCATGTGGTTTCTCATATTCACTTAAATTCGTTCCTAATAAAATTGCACCACAGCTTTCCATTCCAATTTACCATGCTTTCCAGACATTTGTTCCATTTAATAGTTCAATAGCTCAATAGTATATGATGGAATTAAAAGCATTGGCTTTACGAGACCCATAGGATGGTAAATGCAAAATAAATCTAAATCATTGGATTCCTACATGGAACTGAAATGCCAGTAGTCTAAACTTAGTACATCACACCACAATGTGTTGTTTGTCACTCAGACGAATGTCTAACAATTGTTTGAAGGCTGTAATGTTCGGAGCGTTTACCACATGCGTTGGCAAGTCATTCCATTGTGAACAGATTCTAAGAGCGTAAAAATATTTTCTACAGTCTAATCGGGAGTGTTGGATTATCAGCTTGAGGTTATGACCTCTCGATCGCTTATATGAGGCTAGGGTGAGCAGCGATTTGCACGGATGATCGCTTTCCGTTAATATCCGGTATGCGAGAATAAAATCTCCGCGTAGTCTTCAGTGTTCGGAGGAAAACATTCTGATTAAACTGGGACGCAATTCATAATTGAGACCAGATAATCCGCGTGTTGCCTTCGTAGCTCTTCGTTGGGGCTGCTCTAAGAGATGAATGTCCCGTTTTAACCATGGGCACCAAGCCTGGACGGCATATTCGATGTGGGGACTGATATAGGAGTTGACAAGCATGGGTACCAACCGTCGTTCAAAAACACCAAAAGCTCGCCTTAAAAGTCTCAGATTCATGTTCGTCACGTTGGCTGCTTTTGAACATTGGAGCGAATTCCCCAAACTTTCTTGCAAAATGATACCTAAGTATCTTTCTGTGGTCACGCGCCGTATAACCTACTGCCCCAAGAGGTACGTGTTGGTAAGATTGCTGCGCAATGACAGTAGGTGACACTTGGCGGGATTCAGGGGAAGGTGGTTTATATCTGCAAATTTGTTGATTCGATCCAAATCATTCTGGAGGAGGGCACAGTCTGATGCTGAGCGAATAACTCTCCAGATTTTTGCGTCGTCTTCAAAAAGTTGCATCAAGGATTGAATATTATCCGGGAGGTCGTTAATGTAGACTAGAAAAAGGAGGGGACCAAGGACGGATCCTTAAGGAACACCGCTGGGGATGCAGAGGGTTTCCGAGAGGGCATCGGCGACTCTGACCTTGATCGTTCTGTCATGCAAATGTGCTGCTAGCCAGGTGAGTAGGGAACCATGGATACCGTAGACACGAAGCTTATGAAGCATAGCTAAGTGATTGACTCTGTCGAATGCCTTCGAAAAGTCTAGGTAAATCACAGCAAGGGGATCCTTCATCAAGCGCTTTGGTCCATGAATCCCGAGCAAGAAGCGGATTTGTGAGGCAAGATCGTTTGCGCCTAAAGCCGTGTTGGAGGTGAGAAATTAGCTTCAGACTCTCAAAATATCGTGTAATTATATCTGCAACTAACGGTTCCATTACTTTTGATAAAACAGGGAGGAGAGGAATGGGTCGGTAGTTGGCAGGATCCGATCGCTTACCTCCTTTGTATATCGGAATGGCTATCCCGCTTTTCCACTCAGACGGAAGTGTTTGGGAATTGAGTAGACTCTGGAAAAAGCTTGCGAGGTGTGCTGCTATTGTGGGAGCAAGAGTTTTAAGAACTTTGGGTCTGATCTTGTCGACTCCCGGAGCGCCATTTTCTCTTAGAGACCGTAATTTGCTAGCGACAGCTGCTGAGGTGAAAGTGACAGTTGATATGCCGACCACGTTAGGACACGTGGACTGCACCTACACACATGAAGTTCAAGTTCAAGTTCATTTGGGACCGGAATGATAGGGTAATCCCGTGGATGTTGCTTTTTGCGTGTCGTTGGATCGGGAATCTATAGGTCCGCTTGGGAGGTAGAAAAGCTGAAAACAAAGACCGCATCATACCCTGTCCAACTAATTACTGCTCACATTTTCATGCCCAGTAGTCCCCGCCAGGCTGCTTTATGTGAAGTAGGAAGGTGAAAGGTAAGCTAAAAAACAAGAGGAGGAATGTCAGTCAACTAATGATAATACCAAGGTGTGAGAAGAAAATTAAAAAGGCGGATGGAAAGTTGAAAATGCAAGCCAGCTGGAAGCAGGGTCAAGTTTAGTACTACCACCCAAGAGCACCTAACTGACTCTCAAAACCCTCAACCGTAGACTCCCTAACGACGTGCTCCGGAAGCGAGTTCTAACGTTCAATAACCCGGCGCGACAAGTGAGTTTCCGTCATTACCCGGTCAGAACGCAGTCTATGCAGCTTCAACAGGTGACCTCGGACACTAGGTAGGTTGGCGGAACTAAATATCCAGGACAAGTCTGGAAAATCTTGCCCGTTAGGGTGCGGTAAGTGAGGATCAAGTCTCCTCTAATTCTGTGGAAGTGAATTGAGTACATCCCCAACTTAAGCAAACGTTCGGCATACGTTTACATAGCTCAGTGGTCAGAGCACTGGTCTTGTAAACCAGGGGTCGGGAGTTCGGTCCTCCCTGGAGGCACCAGCTGGCTGGCTAGCAGAACAACCTCCTCGTGGTGTCAGCTGGGTGGTTCGGGTTTGACCCGTTCCAGCAAACAGTTCGGCGGCAGTGTTCCAGGACGAGGTGGGTTTTCGCCTGGCAAGCGTTCTCCCTATAAAAAGCCGCAAATGTCTGCTTAACAACACTGTGACGTGGCGGTCGTGACTCGCCACAAAATAAAGTCACTGCACAGTGGATATCCGAATAATCCTTTCCAACGCACGAACATCCATCTTCTACTCGAGCATTGCCGACGACATGAGAGTGAAAATTAGAGCAGCACAGTTACAAACAGGAACCTCACAGTTACACACCCACACACACAGCTACATAATTACATACCCCCTACATAAACATACACTGGTACGGCAAACATAACGTATTCTTGCACATTCTTGACCGCGCATTTTTGTCATAATGATCATGCCTGTAAAGGCGTGCCTCGCCTTGTCGGGAATAAAAACTTTATTTATTTATTTATTTATTAAATCCCTGCACTAAGCTTGTACCCACTCACAAAATCCTCTCCAGTTTCCTTCTGGCCCGTTCCAGACAAGGTGGACAAGCCTAGATAAGGTACCCTAATTGGGATCGCACAAAGCTGAGAACTGCTTCACAAAGATATTGGCCGTTAGGACACCGAAGGAGCGGCGAATAAACCATATCATACGGAACCCTCTACAAACCGACTTCCTCCATTCTTCCGTAGAGTGAAGCACTGAGGTGTGGATGATACCTAGAGCAACCTGCTGAGTTATAACAGATTAACATCCAACAACAACACATCGCGTGGGGGACGCATCTCCAATGCGGAGGACAGAATATTTCGCCTGATTTACAGGCATCAACCATAAGGTCGACCAATCCCAGAGCCTATCCATGGCATCCTTAAGTGCCGCATAGCCACCAGGGAAATCAGCAATATTCTATAAATAAATAAATAGTATATTCTCGAATTTCCGAGACACACCTGACCAGGCATGATCAACGTTTACAAGCAATTATGTTTCGCAACAAACACGTTGCTATGGATGTAATCGGCAGTAAGCCGAAAGTGGTCCGAGCTTTGGAAGTTGTAAAATTAATCTTGAGGTATAAATTCGTCAAAACATGACGACACGTTGAGTTCTAGTGGGCGTAGTGTAAACAGGCTGGGCATTCCGTTTGTAGAGGAAACTTCTCAGGAAAATATTACATTAGGATTCTGGTCGGCTTGCCAGTATGTAGTTGTGGGCAGTGACTTTATTCAGTGGCGAGTCACATCCGCTACGTCGCAATGTTGTTAAGCGGACATTTGTGGCTTTTTATAGGGAGAACGCTTGCCAGGCGAAAACCCACCACGTCCTGAAACACGGTCAGGAATCCGTTTGTACACTAATGTAAAACTGGCCGAGCAGCTCGTCGACTGATTTAACCCTCTGTTAACCGCGGTCAATTGCCTTCTAATTTCTTCTGTTAGCTGAACAGGTTTTTTGCTCGGGGCGGCCATAATGGCTGAGGCCTATGGAAGGTTAGACCTTCGTCATCTTCGTGTCCAGGTGAGCAAAACTTCCGATTCTTGCTTCTAGAATTTACAGGATTATGTATACTTCGCAGGAGTATGAAGGCGTCATGTCCAGCTACCATTACTGGACGAGAGTCATGGTAGTGAGTGCAGTTTTATCCACTTGTTGTACAGCCGTGTTCTATGTAGGTCCTTGGGGGTTTCTATGTCCTGTCCCAGGCACAAGCTCTTTCACGTTCCGATCCCAGATCCCCAAGAAGTTCCAGACCTCGGAGAAAGGGAAGGTGAGAGACAAACAGTGCCGCAAAGAACAGACGTGGGAACAAGCATTATTTAGGTTCTATGGTCTAACATTTAGAGGAAACATATGATGTACAATGTGTAACAATGATTATGCTAAAAGTGTCTTTTTAATATTCATCGGAAGCAAAGCCCTATAGGTTGGTTGCTACTGTATACCTTGGATGCAGAGCGTTGCGCCGTTAAGCAAAGAAAACACAGGATCAGTTTGCTATGATGCAACTGTTGCGTGGGAAGATTCGCTGGGGAGCGTAGAATATGCTGACCCAAGGAAAGCCAGTGAGTCTTTTGGACTCATACATGGGTAAGTTTGGCAAAAATAGAAGCGAATAATTGAGGAATGAACACCTATGAATGAGAAGCTAAGGGGCGTCTCTGTACTGACCAGGTGAGAGAGTGCCGAATTAAAAAGCTGAGAAGGGCTAATTGACGGAAGGACAGCGAATAGCCAGAATACATGCGTACATTAAGTTTGCTGAGGAAACCAGAACCTGAGGCCTAACCGCAGCAGCCAGAGTGCTAGGGTAATAGTGCCAAGCTGGATAGCGCCATGGACTGCTAGCCCGAGACTTGGAGTATTGCAGGTAAAAATGCCTAAGACAATACAGCTAGTAATGGGTAGATAAAGGTCAAGAAATGTGAGGCAGAAGAGCGGCTTAGGCTGAATACCTGGATATGTTTGCACGACAAAAGAAAGCTAAGAGAGGTTTCGTGATAGAATGACAGCGAACAAGTAAAGCGCATGCATACGAAGAGGTTGTTAGATAGTTAGAGAATAATAGACTACGACGCATCGACGTGCAGCTAATCAAATCATGCGGTGGTGCTAATGGAGTATAATTAAGGAGGCCTGAGCCGGGAGAAGCCAGTGAGAGAGCTGTACTACGGCCAATTAGGTGTCGCGGATGAGCAATGGCATTTAGGTGTGGCCTTATAATTGCTTTCCCTAGCTAGCTATCTTTCGGTGCCTTATTTTTAGCACTAGATAGCCTTTCGCCCACTTAATAAATTTTTCCTAGCGTTACTTTTGGTGTTCTCCACTCATCGGAGGTTGGCCTTATTTTCGCGTATTGGTTTTAAAGCGTACCGATCCCGCTTCGCGCTTTATTGGTGACCCCGAATTTTGGTCATTATCCGGTGAGTTTTCGCTAACCTTTCTTTTCAGATTTGGCCACATTTTTTCGCTAACCCGTCTGATTTTCACTTTTCATTTTCCGATTTAATCTTGCTGGCTCGCTATTTTGCTCGCTATGGAAACTGATCGTGTAGATTCTGACGTTCAGATCGGCACAGTTACGCTTCCTATCGCACCTTTTCGCGAGACTAATCCTAAGTCTTGGTTTGGTCAGCTAGAATCGCAATTTTCTTTGCGTGGTATTAGGTCCGAAAAGACCAAGTTCCACCTTGTCGTTTCCGCGCTTCCGCTAAATGTCATCGATGACATTGATGACATTCTAGATCTTCCTGACGACCGAAAGACTTACGATGCAGTCAAGACAGCTGTTCTGAGAAGAACAGGCTTGTCCGATCGACAACGAGTTACGAAACTCCTGAACGAAACCGATCTTGGCGATCTTAAGCCGTCTCAGCTGCTTCGAAAAATGCAGAGCCTAGCTAAACCCTCTTCGATAGATGATTCTTTTCTTCGGGAAATGTGGTTGCAACGACTTCCGCGCGAGATGCTACACATCCTCTGCGCTAGTGAGGATGCACCTTTACCCAAACTGGCCGATACAGCCGACCGAATTTGGGAGTCGTACGGCCAGATTTCGCACGTCCACACGAAACCGGACAACGATATCGCTACGCTTAAATCCCAGATGGCAACGTTGACTCGACAATTCGCAGACTTTTCGGCCTCCAGACATAACCGCTGTAAATGCTCTACGAGCCGTTCGCGTTCACGTTCGAAGTCTCCTTCGCGATCACCGAATAGAAACGGTTACTGCTGGTACCACGAACGCTTCGCCCAGCAAGCTAAATCATGTCGCCCGCCCTGTTCCTTCAAACGACAGCAGCAGGGAAACGGGTAGACCAGCACGTAGGGGCGACGGACGTAGCTGGTCAACGCAGTCGCCTTTTCTTCGTCACCGATCGTAGAACCGGAGTTCGCTATCTCGTCGATACTGGCGCAGAAGTCAGCGTTCTCCCGCGTGATCCAAATGACCCGACCGAAAAGGTGACTAGCTCATTGCGCGCAGCTAACGGAACCATCATCCGCGTATATGGTCAACGCTCGCGCACACTAAATCTTAGCCTCCGACGGGCTTTCAAATGGATATTCCTCGTTGCCGAGGTTCAAACGCCTATCCTTGGTCTCGACTTCTTACGTCATTACGACCTACTCGTCGACGTTAAGCGACACCGTCTAGTCGACCGCCTTACGAACCTCGCAGTCATTGGGACTTTGACCGACACCGCGTCAATCAGTCCCGTGTACGCGACTCAACTTAGTTCACCCGTCGGGCAAACGCTGCTTGATAGTTTTCCGCAGGTCTTCCGTCCTGCCGTCCCGTTGCCTTCCGCAACCGACGCCGCGACACATCACATCGTTACGAAAGGTCCGCCTGTGTTCGCAAAAGCCAGGCGCATGACCCCCGACAAGCTCAAAATTGCACGCTCCGAATTCGAGCACATGCTAGACCTAGGCATTATTCGCCCGTCTAAGAGCCCGTGGGCGTCGCCTCTACACATGGTGCCTAAAAAGTCAGGAGACTGGCGTCCATGTGGCGACTATCGCGCTCTTAATAACGCTACCGTCCCCGACCGCTATCCCATTCCGCACATTCAGGACATCACGGCTAGCCTACGTGGCGCCCGTGTGTTCTCGAAGATCGATCTGGTTCGCGCTTACCACCAGATCCCTGTAGCCGAGGATGACATTCCGAAAACCGCAATCATCACGCCTTTCGGACTTTTTGAATTCTTGCGAATGCCCTTCGGTCTTCGTAACGCAGCTCAGACTTTTCAACGCTTCATAGACTCTGTCACCAGAGGTCTCGACTTTGTTTATCCTAACATAGACGACATCTTAGTAGCCAGTTCTTCCGAAGAACAGCACGCGGAGCACCTCAAGATGCTTTTCGAGAGGTTAGCTTCTAATAGCATTACGGTCAACGCTGACAAATGCATCTTTCAGCAACCATCTACCGAATTTCTTGGTCATCGAATTGACCAGCATGGCATACGGCCGCTCGAAGACCGAGTCAGCGCTATTAAGGAATTTCCCGTTCCAACTACTTTGGCCGCCATCCGCCGTTTTAGTGGGATGATTAACTACTACCGTCGATTTCTGCCACGTTGTGCCGACTTGCTCAGTCCATTGACCGACTTACTTCGTGGACGCAAGAACGGCAATGTCGAATTGATGCCCGCTGCAACCGAAGCCTTCAAAGCCTGCAAAGAGGCCTTGGCCGAAGCCGTTATGCTTCACCATTTCGACCCGAAGGCCCCACTCAGCGTTGCAGTCGATGCATCGGACACCGCCATTGGCGCCGTCCTGCAGCAATTCACTGAGGGATGCTGGAAGCCACTCGCTTTCTACTCCCGACGCTTACAACCGGCAGAAGTCAAGTACAGTACGTTCAGCCGCGAACTGCTGGCTGTTTATTCTACCGTCCGACATTTCAGGCACGTCTTAGAAGGTAATTCGTTCGTTATCTTCACCGATCATAAGCCGCTTATTTACGCCTTTCGAAATCAATCGGCTCGACACTCACCACGTGAGGTTCGTCAGCTGGATTTCGTGGCTCAATTTTCTACTGACCTCCGACACATTTCAGGTCAGAATAACGTCGTTGCTGACGCCCTTTCGCGCGTCTCCGCAATCCACACCGCTGGCCAGGCAATCGACTTACCTGTAATGGCTACCGCGCAACTAAACGACACTGACTGTCAGAACGTCAAACAAGATTCTTCGCTACGAATCACACCGCATCCACTGCCGTCATCTGATGGCACAATCTTGTGCGATACTTCTACTGGACGACCTCGACCCGTCGTTCCAGAAACCTTTCGACGTCTAGTTTTTGACACACTTCATAACATCGCTCATCCAGGCATCCGAGCCACGATCAAGCTCATATCCGAGAGATACGTTTGGCCCGGAATGCAATGCGATCTTAAGCGCTGGGCACGCGGATGTCTAACGTGTCAACAGGCCAAGATACAGCGGCACATGTCCGCCCCGCTTGGTCGTTTTCCGCAAGTCTCAGCTCGCTTCGCCCATGTCCATCTCGACATAGTTGGACCCTTGGCACCATCCAGAGGAATGGTCTACATTTTGACCATGATCGACCGATACACCCGTTAGCCCGAGGCAGTACCTATACCCGACGTATCCGCGGACACCGTAACGCGCGCTTTCCTTGAGCGCTGGGTCGCTTCACATGGCTGTCCAGCCACAGTGACTACCGACCGCGGTCCGCAGTTCGAATCCTCGACTTTCAACGATCTTCTCAAAGTCCTCGGATGTCAACGCATCCGGACTACCGCCTATCACCCGCAATCCAACGGCATGGTGGAACGTTTCCACCGACAGCTGAAGGCCTCACTTAGTGCCGCTAATGCACTAAGCTGGACCGAAGCACTGCCCGTGATACTACTTGGTATCCGATCAGCTCTTAAAGCTGATTTGCACACGTCCAGCGCCGAATTGGTATACGGACAACCTCTTCGACTACCTGGGGACTTCTTTTCTGGAAACCCCAGAACACCTCGCTACGACGCGAATTACGCTCGGCAGTTAGCCACGAGCATGCGCCATATTAAAGTAACCGACGTGCGAGAACAACGACGTAAATCGTTCGTTCCACAAGATCTACTGCATTGCGCTTACGTTTTCCTTCGAGTCGACGGTCTACGCAGACCACTCGAACGACCCTACGAAGGTCCATTTAAGGTTCTTACACGTAAGGACCGCGTATTCGTTATCGACCGCCACGGTAAACGTGAAACCGTCTCTATCGACCGTCTCAAGGTTACCCATGTGGAACCTGAGATCGACGATGACTCCTGTCCACCTTCGGACGAGTCAACGCAGCCCATGATCGACGATACGCCTACTTCCGATGCTACGAAGCATTCTCCGACCAACCCTTCCGACTCAGTTCCTTCCGATTCTATCGAGCCGAAAGTGGCCTCATCCGACAAAACTGCTGGATCGACAATGCCTCCGACCGAACGTCCGAAATCGACTAGGTCAGGTAGGCGGGTTCATTGGCCAGCGCGATTAAAGATTAGTCTTCTTTTCATTCTTCTTTTCCCGCTTCCTTGTTGCTTGTGGCCTAACCCGCCCAACAAAAACGTTTTGAAAACCCAAAAAATTTGCAAAGCGTTTTGAAAACCCCAAAAACCGCAAAGACGTTTTGAAACCCAAAAAAGGAGAAAATCGTTTTGAAAACACAAAATGGTTCTCGCTTTATTCGCTTATCGCACTCGGTAAGTGCTATCGCCTTTTGTTAGCTCTGTCGCTCGCACCTGTTTGACACTCCGCGTTTCCACTTCCTTTTCATATCCCCGACACGCGGACGTTCAACGACGATCGAACGTTACGTTTGCGGACACTACGTGCTCAAACATCGTGTGCTTTGACACTACGCACTCGAACGCTGCGAACATTTCCCCCATTTTGTGTTTTTGGCACCTGTAGGGAGGACACGGGTGGGAGCCCCCCTAGCGTCCGATCGCATTGGTTCTCCCCCAGCAGCTGCATCAGGTTTCACCGCCTGGTCTCGCAGAAGGCTGGCCGGCGACGGACAGTCCTCACGTAGATCGAAGGGTCACCTACGGTTCCCTTCTAAGAGGGGGGCTGTGTAGTGACCTGGAGATTCCCCTGTTTGGCTGCCGCATGCTGCGTAAAATATTACAAAATCACAAAATTATATTTTCTCGATGTACATAGCAAAATAGCCGCTCGCCTGTTTGAACGTTGCTCGCGTTTGTTTGAGTCACATAGCATCCGCCTTCGAACGGCGCGACGCTCCTCGGCTCCGCTGCCATCTTTGCTCTCCGCGCACGCGACCACACCTTTCCCTAGCTAGCTATCTTTCGGTGCCTTATTTTTAGCACTAGATAGTCTTTCGCCCACTTAATAAATTTTTCCTAGCGTTACCTTTGGTGTTCTCCACTCACCGGAGGTTGGCCTTATATCCGCGTATTTGTTCTAAAGCGTACCGATCCCGCTTCGCGCTTTAGGTTTCATCGAAAGCAAGACTGTATTGACCACATTTTCACAATATGTCAAACGTTGGGGAATCGCCATGTTTTTTAGCGACCCATCGTTGTCGTGCCCCTATACATCAAAAGAGCTTTTGATCTGGTTGATCGATGTGCTGTTTGGGACTGTCTACTGAGGAAATGTGTGTCCGAAAACTGTAAATATCATAACAGTGCTGTATACGCATAGATCGGGCAGAGTAAAGGTTTTCAGCAAACTGACGCCACCCTTTAATATCTCCAGCAGTGTCAAACAAGGTTGCCCGCTGTCACCTTTCCTCTTTAACCGCCATTGACGAAGTCATGGAAACGGCGTTCGTTGACACAACTTAGTTGTGTAGATCCCAGGTGACCGACTAATGGATTTGCAGTAAGCCGACGACACTGCGCTCATCTGCAACATCTCACAAGCGTGCCATCATCATCATTATACACCTTGGCTAGAGGTGGAAATTCACAACACGAACGCCACTGAGGTCGGCTCCCAGCCATGTCAGCAAGTGTAACCAGCCGAACGTGTCCATCGTCTTTCAAACCGCAAATAACCGAGGCCAACATCAAAGTAAGGGCCTTCATTGCTCTCCACCATGTCATCGCTTGGCCACCCCTCTTCTTCCATCCACACCCCGACGCGCAAACAACGCACGTCGTAATGGTCGGTTGGCTCGCATGCGCCACACGTGACCTAGCCAACGGAGCTTGGTGCGTTAAATAACGGTGCTGAGCTTTTCATTTCCTCTTCTTAGACAGCGTGTCTTAGATGGAGGCAGCCACTTGCTTGAGGGCCTCGTCCCGCTGCGTCAGCTGCGGTGGCTTGAACATGTACTGCGCATGCCCGCTCGCCTTTCCTGTCGGGCGTTGTTCGCGGTTGCTGGACAATACTAGAGACGACGCGGTGGACAGCCTATAAAATAGAGAAACTACATAAAAACGCTGACGAAACAGTTGGCCTCGGTCGGTAGTTCTGGACTCCCTGGTATGGATTTCGGAGATGCGGAGTGTCGCTGATTAGTGACCTTAGGAATCATGGCTCAGGATCGACGTCTATGGCAGTCGTATACCTCTGCGCGTTGCGGTGATTTTCATTCCCCAATAAAACAAACCATTAAAAATGCTCAAAAGCTATGAACAACTACTGAAAAAATATTACGTGTTTTTCTTCTTCCGCTATTTTTTTGCTGGCACAATATCTCTACTACAGATTCTGATCAATATGTATCTTGTGCCATAAACGAGGTGTCGCACATGCCCGTTACTTACGCGGCGTTCCCACAAAATGTGAGACAAGCTGCGAAGGCACTGGTGATCGAACATAACTGGCCTCCTTGTGCCTGGTGATCTGATGGGCCAGTCTTCACAGCCGTAAAGGAGAGTTGAACCTACGGCTGCATTATACACTCTACTCTTCAAGGAGAGAGTGATATCACGCCGGCACCATGACTGGCGAAGTTTAGCAAAAGCGCCCCGAACTTTTGCTCTCCGGTTCGTGGTCTCGTCTTCGATCCCAAGGGAGCTGATACAACTTCCCAGGTAGTTGAAATTTTTAACGACCTAGTTGATTCCCATCATAAGTCAGCGCAGGAGGCGATCCATGCTAATCCTGAACGAAAGCTTTGCACTTCGAGGGTGCAAAGCATAGCCGGAAACGACTGACAACCAGTGCTACTCTGTCCAGTCCGGCTTGGCACGTTTGCTAGCTGTCACAGTTGAGGGCAATATCATCAGCATACTCCAAGTCAAGAAGTCGTTCGCCTGGGAGCAGCTCCGCGCCTTCTAAGTCGTGTCCTATGAACGCGATTTTCATGACTTCGTCAATAGCGGTTGAAGAAGAAAAATGACAGCGGGCATCCTTGTCTCACCGCTAGAGACATTGAAGGACGGTGACAATTTGCCGTCAACCCTCTGCCCGAGCTACGCGCGTATAACGCTCGTATAATATTTACATATTTCTCTGGCACATCGATCAACCGAATCCATGTCACTTTTGATATCGAGGATAAGACAACAGTGGACCGCAAGTATATGTTACGGTGCTATAGCAGCTGACACAAAGGGAAGATGTGGTCAGTGCAGTTTCGACCTTGACGAGACCTGGCTTACTCTTCGCCGAACAACCTCATGATGCCAGCTGAGCGGTTCGGGAATTTCTCGTTCCGGCGAATAGCTCGGCGACAATGTTCCAAGACGTGGTGGGTTTTCGCCTGGCAAGCGTTCTCCCTATAAAAAGCCACAAATGTCCGTTGGACAACACTGCAACGTGGCGGATGTGACTTGCCACTAAATAAAGTCACTGCCCCTTGTCTCCAAAAGAGACATTGTACACCGGCGAGAAATCCGAGCATCGGATCTTGTCTCGGACTTCGGGAGTGTTTGGCCCCTGGCATGGCTTATCGTCATCCGAAAGGCGTATGAACTGTGTGTCCAGTCACAGGCTCCCAACGGGTGCGAATCTCTCATCTCGCCCTGCTGCCTTGTGGGTTAGGCCATTTGGCCAAAGGCTCGGGGCGATGACCCCTTAAGACAAACTACCCACATCGGCCTAGGCAACCGGGTAGTATCTCGCCTATTGACGAACCATGGACTTACAACTACAACCATTCACACGTTCTCTTGCTGCTACGATGCTATTCACTCTTGTTACCATGCCATCTTCACAAGCACACGCCACCATTTTACCTACCCTTTCCTTGTACCATACCCATATTTACCTGATTCCTCTATGGCGATCAACCCCACCTACACCGATGAAGCTGTTCCCGCAACATCTTCCAACTCAACCACACAGTGCACCACAGAGATGCCAGTCCCAAAGTCTCCCATCTTCGCTCTTGCAACCCGGAACGCAGTTCGAACTTGCAGCCTTCAACGCACGCACATTACTGCAGATTGATCAGCAAGCTGGACTTACACGCACGTTAGAGACCCTTGGGATTGATATCTGCTGCATGACTGAAACACGGCTCCAGGACTCTAACTCCGTCTACCAGCTGGTGTCACCGCTCCACCCACGCACCCGCTTCCATCTCCGCCTCTCTGGTGACACCGAGTCTGCCGCATCTGGGCAAGCTGGTGTTCGAATCGCCTTCAGTGCTAGAGCCAAGACTGCTTTGATTGATTGGATTCTGATCAATAGTCGCCTTTGTGCGATGAGGCTCCATGGCTCTTGTAAAGTTGGCAGTGGTCGAGTCGAAAAGCGTACTCTCTCCGTGATCTCTGCCTACGCGCCCACTGACTGTAGCTTGGATACCGTCAAAGACCAATTCTACTAGAACCTTCATGAGCTGCTCCTAAGGGCTGCTAAAACAGACATCCTTGTTTTGGCAGGTGATTTCAACGCGCGTGTCGGTCGTCTGCTGCCATGTGAGCGCCACCATGGGGGACCACACGGATAAGATGATATTCGTTCAGACAACGGAGAGAGACTGTTCAGTCTGTGTGCTGATCATTAGCTATTCCACTGTAGCACGGGGTTTCGTCATCCTGGACGCTAGTACGCCACTTGGCGCCCTCCCATCATCAAGCCAGCGCTGGTCACAGATTGACCACATAGCCATAAGTCGCAGGTGGCGCGGCAGCGTACGCGACTGCCGATCATTTTGGTCAACATGCGTCGATACTGATCATGCACTGGTATGTACGACCGTCTGCATGCCTTTCGGTGGTTCATCTAGGTCAAAACACACCTCACCGTCGCAACGAGACTGGACCTTAACATGTTGCGACGGTTTGAGTACCTCATTGACCGATTGAGCTATACTGGGTGACGCCTCCGGGCACCTTGAGAGCTACCCCTACCAGGTTGGTCAATGGTGAGACGTCAGACAAACTCAGTCTCCTGGTCCTCCAGGTTGGGGGGTTTGAAATGGGATGGCGTCCATTTCTGTAAAACTAAATCATTGCCACCTTCCCGCTGCCTTGCGACAGGCTTTTGAGCCAAAGGCCTTGGATGAGGACCCTAATCGTCATCGTGTCTAGGTCTGGGCGCCCTGACAGTATCTCAGCCCACATACAACCATGACATTTTCTTCAAACATAAACTTCATCCTGCATCGGCCGTCGCGCAGATTATCAAGGGTCGCCTTATCTGCTGCATACAGCAGGGCGGATAAGCGAAAACATGCTACTGCTGGCGCCTCCCTTCTTTCTTTTCCACCTTTTTCTCTAACCCATCCCGACCCCCATTACTAACCTTCCTTCTATAATTCCAAGCTTAATTGACAGCAACCGAAATGCCACTGGAGTAGAACCATCTGCAGCCACCATCCCACAGCACCTATCGGACGCCTATCGGCAAAAGTCCTTTATAAGGCCACGCTATCCCGTTTCCATGGCGACATTCAACGTCCGCACTCTAAGACAAACAGGTCAGCAGGCTGCACTCGCACGCACCTTGAACACACTGGGTATTGATGTGTGTTGTGTGTCCGAAACTAGGATTAATGACCCTAATGGGGTTATTGAATTGACTGCACCCGGCTTATTCTCTCGTTATTGGTTGCACGCCTCCGGAGACGCCGATGCAGCACTCACGGGTCAAGCTGGTCTAGGTATCATTCTTAGCTCCAAGGCTGAACCATCGTTGGTTGATTGGATTCCGGTGAACAGCCGTTTATGTGCAGCCCCTTTGACGACATCACCTAAGGTTGATTCACAAAGGAGTACAAAACGCTGTTTGTTTGTGATTTCCGCTTATACTTCCACCGACTGCAGTTCAGATGTTGTCAAGGCCACATTCTATGATGAACGGAACGCGCTACTACGCAGTGCTACTAGTTCAGATATTATAGTACTTGCAGGGGATATAAACGCACAAGTAGGGCGTCTGAGCTCTTCAGAAGCTCAGCTGGGTGGTAAATGTGGGCTTAACTCCGAACGGACTGACAACGGTGAGCGTCTGCTGTAACTGTGTGCGGAGCACCAGTTGTTTCGTAGTAGCACTGCTTTTAGACACAGTGGGCGCCGAAGTGCCACTTGGCGTCATCCTGTAACTGGCCAGCGATGGACCCAAATTGACCGCATAGCCATAAGTTACAGATGGCGTGGTTCCATCCTGGATTGCCGCTCGTATGGCGTACCTGTGTCGACTCTGATCATGCCTTGGTACGCTGTCGTTTCTCCATGAACTTTACCGGGAGGCGCACCAAGCGTCCCCTACGATTGGCGACGGAGAAATTGCCTCAGTCCTCAGTCAGGCAAGCCTATCAAGAAGCACTGCATACCGAACTTCCGCTGTCTTGTCCTAATGACACTGAGCTTCAGTGGAATAGGATCTCGGCCGCCATGCACGGCGCAAGAGCATCTGCTTGTGGCACTATCCATCGTCACCGCACCAGTCACTGGATATCCGAGAGGTCGGTGAACCTGTTGGAATCTAGAAGACACCCCCACAATGTGATCAGATGGGCTATTAGGCGTGAACTAAAACATAGCTTATGTGCTGACAAGGAAGCCTAGTGGACCAGCAGGGCTCAAGAAATGGAGGAGGCAGGAGCAGTAGGCAATTACCGCAAACTCTTCCAGCTGGTCCCAGAAAACCAGGCGTCAGTGAGACAATCAGAGACATCGCAGGTGCGCTGATACGTAATAAGGAGCGCCTTATGGCTCGTTGGACGGAACACTTTCAAGATCAGTTCAGCTGGCCTCCTGCTCCCGGACCTCTTCCTACTCATGTGATGCTGGACGAGTCATGGACGGTTAGTTTAGAGCCTCCGTCGGAGGCCGAGGTCCGAAACGCGATCACAGCCCTTAATCGTTTTCGTGCAGCTGGCCCGGATTCCCTCCCACCTGCACTATTTAAGGATGGAGGTGAGGTCCTCTGCAAAGCAGTGACCTTATTCGAATGTATCTGGAAGGGTGTCCCGGCTAATTGGAGCGAATCGATTATAGTGGCAATATACAAGAAGGGCAGTAGCACTGGCTGTTCTAACGACAGGGTTATTAGCCTGACGCCAGTTGTGACAAAATTACTGACCTCGATTATCGTTCGTCGCCTCACTGCCGAACGGGAATCTCGGATTAGGGAAGAGCAGGCCGGTTTCCGCCCAGGACGTGGCTGTATAGACCATATATTCACTTTGCGGCAGGTACTAAAGCAGTGCCACGCATACCGCAGACCGACAATAGCTGTGTTCCTCGATTTCAAGAGTGCGTTCGATTCGGTCGATCGATCGATTCCGTTCGAAATATTTGCGCGGAAAGGTGTTCCCACGAAATACATGAGCATCTTACGTGCTCTATACTCGAACACTACAGGCCGCGTTAGAGTTCACGGTTTCCTATCGGATAGCTTTCCGACCACAAGTGGCGTTCGTCAGGGTTGTCCGATTTCCCCATTTTGTTCAATTTCTTCGTGGATTCTATCATAGAGTGTTCCCTTGCGGAATCTCACGATGTAGGCGTTGAAGTGCTGCCTGGTGAAAGGTTAATTGATCTAGATTATGCGGACGATATCGTCTTGCTTTTCGACAATGTTGAGGCGGCCCAATCAACCCTGAATAGCTTGTCCAGAGTGGTCCCATTATTTGGTATGCACTTCGCACCTTCAAAGTGCAAAGTGTTGTTGCAGGACCACCAGCCACTTGATGACCCCTTGACGCTTGCTAACGAGGAACTCGAGGTGGTTGATCATTTCACTTATCTTGGCAGCTGCATCAGCAATGATGGGCGCATAGAAACTGACGTGAGCTCACGCATTGCAAAGGGTAGAGCTGTCTTCTTGAACCTGCGGCATCTTTGGCGACGGAAGCGAGTTTCCCTCCGTCTGAAAGGCCGTGTATACAAGGCCACAGTGAGGTCCGTTCTGCTCTATGGTAGTGAGACTTGGCCCCTTCGGTCTGAAGATCTGAGGTGCCTTCAAGTCTTTGATCATCGTTGTTTGCGAAGCATTGCTGGAGTCGGATGGCGCCAGCATGTCCGCAACGATGATGTGCGAAGGCGAGTAGTAGGTGGTGATAATTATGCTAGCTCCCTAGAACAGCAGATAGCACTGAATAAGTTGCGTTGGCTCGGGCACGTGCTACGTATGCCTGGTCACCGCTTACCGAGGAGGGCCTTGTTTAGTCTGCCAGGTGTAGGGTGGCGCAAGACTCGAGGTGGACAGAAGTTGACTTGGCAGCGGGAAATGAAGACACTGACGACCAAACTGGGTACCGTTGGTCCGTCTCGCCTTCCGGGCTGGAGTCCACGTGACTCGCCTTGTGCTTGGCTCGAGACTTTACAGGACATGGCTCGCAACCGACACCAGTGGCGCGTCTGCTGCCGTCTCCTAGTCGGATTGCCTGTTTAAAGTATGTTTGGTGCCTTATTATCTGCGGAGTAATGGCTGATTATGACGCGTGGCAGTGAGAGCCGCAAGGAAGCTGTCTCGCCGATGCCGCCTTATCTTTGCACGATAGCCAGCTGTTTGTGACGGTGTGTTGTCTACACAAGGTGTAGGCGCCTTGACCCTGAATTCTTGCTTGGAGTATTAAGGTTTTCAGGTAAGTCCCCCTTCTCTCCCTCTTCTTATTCTTTATTTCATTGGTCCTCATGGTTGTATGGCAGCGAAGCATCAGTTCAAATGGCTGATGTACTGCTCTTGTTGATGATGTATCACACCCCAGTGAACACCTACAAGTTGTAGGACCCAATGAGGAAGAAAGAGTGTCAACAAAGGCTTCGTGAAAATCTCACTTTCTCACTCGAGATGTTGGTCTACACTGGTCAAGTCTGCGAGAAGCCTTGCTGTCGGCCGGTTTGTCCAGCTGTGGCCTCGCTCGCTCCACTCCCAAAAGCTGGATCTCGGGCAGATCCTCGGAATTGCTGGATCGCCGACGGACGGTGCCTGCTGGCGCAGAGTACAACGAACACCGCCGCTCTATTCCGCAACAGCTGAAACTAGGTCTCCGCTCTCATCTTGAATCTTGGTGGTCTAAACAAGCTGATGAGATGGAAGCCGCTGTATCAGCTGACAACTTCCACCGTCTATTTTGCATCATCAGGGCCAGCGGTTGGAATTCCCCCTCTGTCAACCAGAGGATTTGCGAATTAGACGGCACGAAGCTCACCAACCTTCACAGGCGATTGGGTCGCTGGGAAGAGCTTTTCGCTCTTCAATTCAACCGCACAACACAGCTCCCAGTGACACATGCAACCTTAATGTATGATGCTTGGCCTGTCTCCACACCTGCTCCTCCAAATGAAGCAGAGATCCGAAATGCAATCCAATCTTTGAAACGCCACAAGGCTCCGGGTCCCGACAGCGTACCACCGGCTCTATTCAAAGATGGCGGGAGTGTACTTGTCAGCGAAATCCTGTCGCTGTTCACGAAAGTTTGGACTGAGGAGAAGGTTCTGAACGCATGGGGAGAATCGATCATTGTTCCGATTCACAATAAAGGCTCCCGCGACCATTGATGCAACTACTATGGAATCTCGTTACTCTTTGTCGCATCTAAAATCTTCGTGTCGATCCTACTTCACATGTTTTCAACGACTAGAGAAGAGTTTTCCTGAGAACAAGCCGGATTTCGTCCAGGCCGCAGCTGTATCGACCAAATCTTCACGCTTCGCTAACTTCTCGAACTCTGTCTCATCCATCGGCGGCCAACAATCGTAGTGTTTTTGGACATCCGAGCGGCATTTGATTCAATGCATGGATCTGCTTTGTGGAACTGTTTACTGAGGAAAGGTGTGCCCGACAAGTTTGTAACTATCCTGAAAGAACTTTGCAGTCACACGTCGGGCAAAGTCGGGGCTTGCGGCACTCTCTCTTCTTCGTTTGCTGTGACCAGCGGTGTTCGCCAAGGTTTCCCTATTTCACCTTACCTCTTCAATTTTGCCATCGAAGATGTCGTCCAAAGAGCACTGGAAAGTGTCCAGAACTGCAGTGTTGAGCTTCTCCCTGGAGACAGTCACGGACTTGGACTACACCGATAATATCGCCTTGCTGGGGGACAACCTGCAATTCGTCCAGAGCGCTTTGTACCACTTAGCCCTGGTGGCGTCTAAGTACGGCTTACGCTTTACTCCTGGATAGTGTAAAACGCTGCTCTAGGACTGGAAGGTGCCTGAACCCGCGCTCACCATTGCTGCACATGTTCTGGAGCAAGTCCCTTGCTTAACTTGTCTAGGGAGTTGCATCACGGCTGGTGGCGGTGTTGGCGATGAGGTCTCACAACGGATTGCAAAGACCCGCTTTGCATTCCTCAAACTGAGACGCCTATGGCGTCGTCGTGATGTCAGATCAAGCTCAAGGGCAGGGTGTGCAATGCTTCCGTCCGTGCAGTACTCTTGTACGTCTCTGAGACGGCCTATTCACTCGGAAGATATGAAGCGGTTGTCAGTCTTCGACAATCGCTGTCTACGAAGGATTGCTTGGGTGTGGTGGCAACACCACGTAAGCAACGCAGAGATGTGAGACCGAGTACTTGAAGCGAGTAGTGCCAGTCTTCAGAACGTTATTCTGCGACATCACATGCATTGGCTGGGGCACATATTTCGCATACCGGCCCATCGCCTTCCACGTCCAGCGCTATTTGCACTCCCAGGGAGCGATTGGAAAAGTGCCACAATGGACAGCCAATGACGCGGAGAAGGAGCGTGAAGAAAGCGATCTCAAGTTTGGCGGCAGTCGGACCAGTCCATCTTCCAGGTTGGGAACCACGAGATGCTGAATCACAGTGGTTGGACTCATTAGATGTCATGTACCGCATCAGACATTAGTGGCGTCAATGTTGTTCTGCCATTCTATCCCCTCTAACGCACACAATAATCTCACGAACCCTAAAAATATCAACCTGGCGTGTGTAAAACCAAAAAACCTCGTTTTTATTTTTTAAGTCGCATTTCGTGTTTCTATCTTCTTCATTTTTGTTCTACAACCATTCCGATGGCCCAGTGTCTGTTGACTATATATATATATATATATATATATATATATATATATATATATATCATCATCATAATCATCATCAATAGTACATCTGCCATTTGAACTGATGCTTCGCTGCCATACAACCATGAGGACCTATGAAATAAAGAATAAGAAGAGAGAGAGAAGGGGGACTTACCTGAAAACCTTAATGCCCTAAGCAAACATTCAGAGTCAAAGCGCCTACACCTTGCGTAGACAGCATACCGTCACAAACAGCTCTCATGCAAAGATAAGGCGGCATCGGCGAGACAGCTTCTTTGCGGCTTTCACTGCCACGCGTCATAATTAGCCATTACCCCGCAGATAACTCAGCAGCAAACACACTTTAAACAGGCAATCCGATATATATATATATATATATATATATATATATATATATATATATATTCACGAGTACCAGTCAGTCTATGAAGGATGACAGGCAAGCAATTTGGAGGCAATGGAGATCTGATTGATTCTTTAATGGTTGTCACAATTCGGTGGTGAACCTCCCTTGAAAATTAGGACTATAACGTAGTGGATGTAGTCTGTGTGGACAGTTTCCCAATCCCAAAGTTTCACTAGTAACTCGTGTAAATCATCTACAAGAGCGCAGCCTACGGATCTAAAGAGGGTTGGATGTAGATCATCTGGTGCCCTCGGCTTTATTTAACTTCAGCAGTCTGATCTCACCTACTTCTGAGCGAAATTGCGGATCCAAAGGGATAGCCTAGGGAGCAAAGCGATTAATGCTTGGTGCGAAACCTACCACTTCCGGCCGATTGAATTGTTTTTCAAAATCCTTAGCCCAACGCTCCAAGCATTTGAACAAGTTGTGGATAGGCTGTCCACTCTGATCATAAATAGTTTCACTAACACCATGTATCATGCTGCCCGTTTCCCTTATCAAACGGAATAACTTTCGATGCTTACCAAGGGTAGCAGCTACTTCCATCTCTGACGCACGAAGAGACCACCAAGCTTCGCGGTTTCTCGTCAGGTTATCAAGGAATTTTGCCTTTAGGTTTTTGCGAGTCTCGTTGTGTTCGCTTCCAGCCAGAATGTGCCGACGAACATGGATAAGTTCTAGAGGCTGCGAAGAGACCCGATGTCCATGTTGGCTATTGGACTTACCACATGAGCATTTGACTGCTGCCAGTAAAGTCTGGTGAACAAATGTGCCTATATGCACTGGAAAAATTAGCTCTGGCTTTGCACTCTCAAAATGCATTTTTCCAGAATTGTCAGGGACCCCCTTTGGCGCTGACCCTTGGCGGTGATCAGGTAGAAGTCGCCCAGAAATTTACGTATCTGGGCAGCTATATTATCGCCCGTGGGACTGACGATATGGTCACGAACCGTATGAAGAAGGCTTTTGCCTATCTCCGCCACCTGTGGCGCCGACGTGACATTACTCTCGTTCTGAAGGGCAGGATTTACAGTGCGTCCGTGCTTTCAGGTCTCCCCTACGGTTGTGAAAGCTGGTCAGCTTGATCAACCGACATAAAGAGGCTAGTTACGTTCGATCATTGCTGCCTTCGAAGCTTAGCTCAATGAGTAATGAATGTGTTCCGCATCGCGTATTTTGTTCAGGAAGAACGAGTGAACCGTTCAACACCATTATACAGTCACACCTATCTAAGGCGACCACTCTAGGGACGGATAAAAAGTGCTCGCCTTGGACAGGTGATCGCTATGGACAGGTTCATGTATAGGGTGGTTACTCATAAAAGAAAACTTTGGGGGTGTCTTTGGCTGGTCGCCATAGACATGTGCTCGCCTTAGAGAGGTGGCCGCCATAGCACGTTGAACTGTACCAGGTACCGGACTCGGATGGCTGGGCAACGTGTTGCACACCCCGGCACGCCTACTCCCGAATCTTGCGCTCTTTGTGCGCCAGTAGTGTGGACGGACGAAGAGGAGGGGTGGTGCAGCGATGACTTGGTCAAGAGAAATGAAGTCCCTCACTTCATCGGTTGGTGTTTCCCGACTGTCTGGCAAGGGTCCGAAGGACGATGTCCACGTTTGGTTGGATAGACTAGCTGACATGGCAAGGAGCCGACCTCGATGGAGTTTGGGTTGTAAGTATCTTTGTCCGTCCCCTCCTGTTTAGCTTCCCACTCCAACGACGACATCAACCCAATGCATAATGTGATTTTAGTATTATCTTGCTATTTTAGCTTTTGTAGTCTAAATGTTTCTTATTGCGGCGCATTAGCGGAGACGTGTTTCTCCCCCTCGGCTTACGTGTATTGATAATGACTGCTTTCGTTTAAAATTAAGGTGTACTTCCAAACTTTTTAAGACTACACTTATGTCCCTACTTGGTTATTCTGCACACCGTTATGTCATCCATGAGAGCGAATGTCATATTCAAGCCTTCGCCGGTTAATATCTTATCAACATTGCTTCGGCTACTCCGTTATTATACTGGACAATATGCGACAAAACCTGAAAAGGTTTCTGCATGCTTCAGATGCGCTGAAACTCCGTTCGGTTGCTTTAATAAGTTTCCGACGTTCCTCAGGTCAAAAGTGCTGTACACCGAGTTGCGGCAGATTTTTTCGAAACTAATGTGTCAGCTCTACGTCGTAGCGGCGCTTCGCTGCCGTGCGGCCAACACCAGTCGCACGCGGACTGAGTACACTGCGAGGACGCTCACTACTGTACGTTTGCGAAACCTGGCCCCTAAGATCGGCGGACATGAAGAGGTTAGTTACGTTCGACCATCGGTGCCTTCGCAATTTGGCTCACATCTGGTGGGAACACCGCGTGAGTAACGAGCGTGTTCGACACCTTGTTTACGGCACAGGAAAAGGAACTGAACCGCTCAGCACCGTCATTTCACGCACCAGGCTCCGATGGCTGAGCCACGTGTTGCGCATGCCAGCCCATGGACTTCCACGACGTGCGTTGTTTGCTCACCGGGGATGTGGATGGAAGAAGAGGAGTGGCCAAGCGATGACTTGGTCAAGAGGAATGAAGGCCCTCACTTCGGAGCTGACCTCGGTTGGAGCGTCACGGCTCTCTGGTTGGGGGTCTAAAAGACGGTGAACACGTTTGGCTGGATACACTTACTGACATGGCAAGGAGCCGACGTCTTTGGCGTTCCTGCTGTTACTTTGTCCCTATCCATCCCTTTTAGCCTCCCCCTCCACCTACGACCTCATTTCATAGTGTAAAATATAATTTTTCTTTTTGTCTAATAGCCGGCTGGTAGCTTACCGGAACTATGTTTATCCGTTGCTGGTAGCTCAGCTAGCATGCAACTTTTGTATTTATTTTCCTTTTTCATTTATGTATTGCGGCACAGTAGCTGAGGTGTTTCCCACCTCTAGCTGACGTGTATAATGATGATGAGGATGAGGACGCCCACCCCTACGCGGATTTGAACCCGCGCCGCCAGATTACGAGACAAGCTCGTTACCTGCGGACCGATAATTTTTTCGATGATGGCTACGATTCTGGCTGATGGATGCGCTTCCATGTGAATAGGGTGGTTGTAGTATCCCATTATGTTTCTACAGTAGTTGTGTTGATTTTCCTACTTACTACTAGACAAAGTAACACCTCACTCGTGTATATGAGCGCATGGGTAGTGACAGCTGCGTGTCTAGACTTGTTTCAACTCGGTCGCCTTAGTCATTCCCGCGCTACAGCAGTTTATGTACGATTGTGTTTTAATGCCTCCTTACGTTTGCGGTTTAGCAAAATGTCAAACAACGGTACGCTATCAAATTTTGCCTGAAACTCCAAAAGTCTCCTATCGAGACATTTGAAAATTTTAACAAAAAGCTATAAAGATGCCACTCTATCGGGAAATATGATCTTTAGGTCGCACAAAAGTTTCGCAGAAGGCCGAGAAAATGTTGTAGGCGTACCTCGTTCCGGAAGGCTAATTTTGTCAACAAACGATCAAAATGTGGAAGTTGTGCGAGCTGTGATAGCGTAAGACCGCCGTTTGAGTGTCAAGATGATTACAAAAGAAACTGGCCTGAATAAAAATGCTGTTCAAAGAATTGTAACAAACCTTTTACACGTGCGAAAAATTTGTGCAAAACTGGTGCCCAAAGACTTGGACGTGGAGGAAAAATAGAACCGGTTGGAAGTTTGTCAAGTTTGCTGGGAACCAAATTTCTTGGGTAAATTCATGAAAGGAGACGAGTATGATCCCGAGACCAACCGGCAAAGTGGCGAATGGCACACGACAAATTCTCCTCGTCCGAAGAAAGCACACAGGAGCAAATTCAGGGTGAAAACCATGGTCGTTTTTATCGACAGCCGTGGAATTGTGTACCAAGTATTTGCACCTCCAGGACAGACAGTTAATCAGGCCTTCTACAAAGGTGTCTTGGAACGACTTTGAAAACGTGCTCAGCAAGTCTGAAGGAACATTGCAGATGATTGGATGCTGCACCACGACGACGTGTCTGCTCACACAGCACTTATATTTCGAGTTTTTGGCGAAGGAAAACATCCCACACCACCACAACCCTTCTACAGCCCAGACCTATCTCCATGCCATTTCTATTTCTTCTCTAGGTTGAAATCTAACTTGTGAGGTGTTAGGAGGGCTGCCTCCAAACGAATTCATTCCCTTTGTTGACACTTATGTTCATTAACCACAACTATATTTTCCTCCATTTCAGCTCGTCACTGATCCTATCCTGGACTGTGACGCTCTTTCCTTTCCACTGTATTACGTTCAATCTCTCTGGACTTTCCCACCCGGTGATGCATCTTCCATCAATGCTTGTTCGTCTTGTCACCTTGCGCCTGTTGACATTGTGGTTAATTGAAGGACACCAAGAGCATAACACTGGCGACGGCGTTCTGAGACGGATCTCATTATGTCATTTACAACAACATTTGAAAGCAGTCCTCCAACAACAACAAACGCAGTCCGAACAATCTCAATTGCGACTTATTCAAACTCTTGTTCAGTCCCTCTCTCTTCATCCAACAGTTCCATCAACAAGTACCAGTTCGGTGCCCTCATTCGATTCCATTGCGGCTTCTATCTCAGAATTTCACTATGAGCCTACATCGGGTCTCATTTTCGGTTCCTGGTACAAGCGCTTGAAGGATGCATTTGAGAATGAGTTTACGCATAAAGGTGACTCGTGGAAATCCTGACTCTTAATCCGAAAACTTGGAACCGTCGAGCATGGTTATTTCATTAACTTCATTCTTCCCAAGCAACCCAGATCTTGATTTTGTGCACACAGTGGAATTACGCGAGATTTTCAGCGATCAGCTTACGTTTTTCAACGTCCGGTACAACTGTCTTAAATTGACGAAGCGTGATACAGCCGATTACGTCACTTATGCTGACATCGTAAACCGCGAGTGCGAACAGCTTCGATTGCAGACACTCATCGAAGATCAGTTTAAATGTTTGATTTTTGTTTCAGGTCTTTATTCTCCCAGAGTCGGATGCCCGCACTCGATTGTTTTGTAAACTTGAACACCAACCGAATAACACCGTTAAATCTCTCACCACTGAACGTTGACATCTTACCGGTCTTAAGCACAATGCCGCCATGGTGCAAGAATGGCTAGCACCAGCTTCAAGCAGCGTCTATGCATTGACACGAAACACTGTTCAGCCTAACAAAAGCCACCAACTCCCTGTTGGTCATGTGACGAATGGCACTACGCTCGCTTTTGTGCTTTCAAGTAACAGCAGGGCCAGCAATGTCATAGTTGGAGTCACGAAGAAGGCTTTTGTTCAGAAAACCAATTATGCACAAAGCGTCCACAGTTCAGCCAGAGAAATGTCCAGAAGGCAACCATACAGAAAACGCCCCCAGTCGAA
Organism: Dicrocoelium dendriticum; assembly: GCA_944474145.2. Taxonomy (NCBI): domain Eukaryota; kingdom Metazoa; phylum Platyhelminthes; class Trematoda; order Plagiorchiida; family Dicrocoeliidae; genus Dicrocoelium; species Dicrocoelium dendriticum. The sequence goes on from OX104062.1 coordinate 2,980,224, forward strand.
TTCTGTGTTTGTAACCTTCCAAGTCGATTTCGAATCTAGAAAGTACTTATCAGTTCTCCTCAATGATACCCCAGTCCGCCTCCAAGTTGACACAGTTTCGGACATTACGTTGATCTCACGTTCCACGTGGGAGTTAAACCTGTAGACCAACCATATTCCAACAGACAATGGATTCCATATTACCTGGGCTATCAGGAGTAGCTGCTTACCTTGATGACATTATCGTCATTGGTTGCAGTCAGGAACTGCCACATCGCCTACATTGCGTACTCGATCGAATTCAACAATATGCTTTTCGTCTTCGCGCGGAAATATGTATTTTCTTCTTAAACTCCATAAAATATCGGATTTATTTTCAACAAAAGTGGTCGTCATCCTGACCCAGAAAACATTTCTACCATCCAACAAATGTCCCCACCGACTGATCTAACTACCCTACGATCTTTTCTCGGGTTGGTAAGCCATTGTACTATTTTTTACCTGATATGCATCATGTTCGAGACCCGCTCAACCATCTTTTAAAAATGGATGTGCTGTGGAATTGGTCAAAAGGATGCCAGTCCGCGTTAGACAAAGTTAAATCGCTGTTGAGTTCTGATTTACTTCTCACACATTAAAACCCCGCCTTGTATATACTTGTCGTTTTAGACGCTTCTAATTACGGAATCGGAGCCGTCATCTCTCACGTTTTCACAGATGGTTCAGAGAAAACAATCGCTCATGCGGCCAGATCACTAATTGTTACGGAACACAATTATGGCCAGGTCGAAAAAGAAGCTCTGGTCATTGTTTTCGCTATCAAAAGTTTCATGAAGTGCTTTATGGACGTCATTTTATCCTCCTAACAGATCAAAAGCCTCTTCTCGAGGTCTTCGGATCCAAGAAAGGTGTCCCAATTTACACAGCTAATCGACTTCAACGATGGGCTGCTATGCTACATAGGTATGATTTTCCCATGAAATACCAGTCGACTAAAGATTTTAGCCAGACAGATGCCTTGCCACGGCTCATGAAAGCTCACCGCCAACCGCCTGAAGATACAGCTGTCGCGTCAGTATCGGTAGACCCGAAAATAAGCTCCGTGCTTGCTATTTTGTTGCGCGCACTACCAGTTACTTCTGCTATGATCCGTTGCTACAGGAAGTTATTCGTTTTCATCGCACTCACTGGTCGTCATCCAGCCCTTCTCATCAACTTCAACCGTTCTACCAACGTCGTTCTTTGGTCGAGGTCGATGGGTGTATACTCTTTGCCGAACGTGTTGTGGTACCTACCAATTTGCAAGAATGTGTTCTGAAATGGTTTCACTTCGGGCACCCTGGAATAAATCACATGAAAACCTTAGCACATAGTTACATGTATTGGCGGAACATGCATAATCCGCTGGAATAACTTGTCCAGACCTGTTCGAAATGCCAACTGTCGGCAAAATCCCCTCGCAAAATAGAATTGTGTTCATGGCCAGCACCAGATACCGCTTGGCCACAACTTCATGTTGACTTTGCCGGACCAATCAATGGCCAACACTATCTACTCCTGGTTTATGCCTACGGTAAATGGCCGTAAGTTTCACTATGGATCGTATTACATCTCCTGCTACCATCTTAAAGCTTCAGCATGTGTTTAGCCGTCTTGCGTTTCCACAGAGGCTTGTCTCAGACAACAGTACAGCGTTCACTTCGCAGAATTCTCCGCTTTTTATGAACAAACCAATGTCCAGCATAACAGATCGCCGCCATTCCACCCACGGTCCAACGACCAAGTGGAACGTTTTGTTGACACTTTCAAGCGATCGTTGTTAATACTCAAAGGGGAGGGGACTAATCCGATATCATCGAAACCTCCTTACTGAATTACAGCTCGACGCCAAATGTTAATACACGAAATGGAAACTCACCGGCTGAAGCTTTAATAAACCGGGAGCTACGCTTACTCCTCGATGTCATTTGTCGTCTCACTTCCGCCGATTGGTCGAAACCTCCGCATGGAGAACCATTTCAACCCGATGCCGTGAATCGCACCTTTCGCATTGGTCAATCTGTGTTGGCTAAGGGTTATTGTGGTGGCGATGAAAAGTGGACGCAAGGTCCTATTGTACGCTGCACAGGCCAGGTAACCTATGAAGTTAATGTACGCTCTACAATATGGGTCCGCCATGCCAACCAGTTGCGTTCGTCCCCCTGCCAAACAACGCCTCACGATCCTAATCTTCCCATCGACATTCTCCTGGATACTTTTGAGCTCTCTCAGAGTTCTCAACCCAGGAACAAACCACACAGCCAGTCCATACAGTCGATTACACACCGAGAAGATGGACAGCTCGAATCAGACGGCAGCGTGTGGCTATGCAGTTTGATCCACGACAGCATTCATACAAACATCCAATTCCAAGGGGAGGTGTAAGCGGGCTGCCTTCAAACGAATTTATTCCCTTTGTTGACACTTATGTTCGTTAACTACAACTATATTTTCCTCCATTTCACCTCGTCACTGATCCTCTCCTGGACTTTGACGTGTTTCCTTTCCACTGTACTACGTTCAATCTCTCCGGACTTTCCCACCCGGTGGTGCATCTTCCATCAGCGCTCGTTCGTCTTGTTACTTTCCGTTTGTTGACATTGTAGTTACTTGAAGGATACCAAGAACATAACAAGTGGTCATCACCATGTAACCGTGGAAAATTTGTAACCGATAAACTAAATACTTACGGGAAATGACTTTCAGTATGACTACTATCAGTAGAAAAAACGTTGGAACCAGCGTGTACCTCCTCAAGAGTCATACTTTGAAGGAGATAACTTGTGCTTTCGTGTGAGACTTATATACATGTAAATATAACATCAGGACACTTGCCTTTGGGGAACAGGTGTACAACCATGCTGTGTTTATGGTTTCCGTTCGTACTCATCGTAGCCTAAACACGCTACAATGAAGCCGATGGCGCGGGGATCGCGTCGCTAAAAACTTTGTTTCCAGCTTTGTGAACCCATCGTCTGCAATCGATAAATTTTCCTGCTTCGTGGCGATGGATTTGAAGTTAAATCAGTTGTTCTCAAACACAGAGGAAGCAAGCACGTCGGTCTAATAGTGAAAAAAAAAGTTTGTTCACTAAAGAGAATGGGGATGTGATCTGTGTGACCTCGGCTGTGTCAGAGATTTGTCTTTTCTTCTCATTCGGGTTTTCCGCTTCCTAATACAGCGGCGGTGGAGGATGTAGCTCGGCGATTTTATCGCCACCTGCAGTAAAGTGATACTAACTTTGTTGATGCCGACATTGCAATTAATTCCCTATTCACTCCAATGAATGGACCAGTTTTCTCATTAGGATCGGCCGGTGATCGGAAGAATTGCACATCTGCATTGTACTCCTGAAGTCGCCGGTTCGAATCCGCTTAGGTGCTCGCAACCTCGTGTCATACCTGGACCTCTCGCTACTGGTGGTGATCGCGTGGCAGCGAACCGTTGATACGATATGCCGGCATGCTGCTCCATCTCTTTCCACCTCATTTCGTAACCTAAAAATTCTGTGCATCGGTTCTGTTTTGTATGTTATCCAGCTTGTCAGAACCGCCATTCGGCGTATGTATATTTAACTTATCACTGCCTAGAATCATCATGTGCAAAATGTGTTTCCGTCAAAAACAAGTGAACGCAATTGATGCATGTTATTCTCTTTTAGGTTTTCGCCGATAGACTAGACGTTCCTAACTTCCATTGATCCCCAACATGATGGCATCGTGTTTTCTTCGGTCTTTTTCATACAACTCATCGAAGACGCTGCTTCTGCTGCTTAGAGTAAGTCATGTATCTTCTGAGGCACCGCACATCTGTAGTTGTCGGCGTGAGCTTCACCGAATTATTCTCTTACGTGTTTTACCACACTGTGGTTATGCCATGGTCTTGCCTTACTTAACTTAGCCTGCTCTGCTCGTAATCCAGTCTTATGGCTGTTAGCACCCAGCGTCGATGATTGGTTAAGCAGATTTCGCTCAACATACCCTACTCCGATCAGTAAGTGACGTCTTTTCTCATCATAACCTCGTCGTTTAATTTTTCACTTTTATGGCTGTATGCTTCTGTCTACAGATGTACACAATGTGTTGCGCTCTGCTATCCACTTTTCTCACTCTTGGTTTTTGTTTTTACCCCATCATATATGAGAGAGCCTTTTGAAACTAGAGCTGGGCGCATGTTTCCACAGCGATGCGTTTGATCCAAACACTAGTGCTCCCGACACCTGCTTACACACTGGTTATTGCATCTACACTGTCATCGGTCAGAGCCATTTCCTTTGTAAGGGACATGCCATCGACAAAGGTTGGATATAACTCCTAATGATTAGGAGGATTTTAATTATAATTTTAATGTTTTCGTCCCGGTAGCTCACACGCTACACAGCACAGTCTAGTCCAGAAAGGCACCAAACGTCTTTTGCCTTATTGGGGCTCGTCAGTGGTGCGCATTCTCTCGGTTCCCTACTAGGGATCGAACCCATGACCGCCACAGGCAGATGCCAACTAGCTAGCGGCTTAAGCCACTGAGCCATGGGGGACGTCGGTTGAGCTACATACTTTGTAGCTCAACTTTGTAGTTGGTTAGTTGGCATCATGGGTTCGATCCCCAGTAAAGGACCGAGGGAATGCGCGCTACTGACGAGCCCCAATATTGCGAAACGCGTCTTGTGCTTTTCCGGACTAGGCTGTGCTTTGTAACTTATAACCTACTGGGACGAAAACATTAAAATTTGATATGACTCGCGTATGCCATTTACTTGCTGGGAGGTTGATGTACAGTCATATGACGTTCGGCTCACTCACAGGCTCAATATGTGCAGGCAGCTTCCTATTGATTTTATCTCACCACTGCGGGTTTAATTGCTTATTGACTCCTCGTCCATGTCGACTAAACCAGACAGGTGTCAGACAAATAGTACCGTACCGATCTCTGAAGGTGGATGAGTCCATGGGGCTAGGCTATGCTAGGTGACGCTCGTCGGTAGGTGTTGCTTGATTTGTTGTATGCAATCGACTATGCTGTTTTGGCCTGGTTTTCAAGTTGTAACCTCTCATAATTATCTGTTAGATTGCTTCTTGGCCATCGCCGTTCCAGACCGCTAGGCAAGCATATTAACCGATATGTGTTTAAGCCAGGCTTGCTATACCAATCCAGATCTTCTTTGAATTCTCATGCTGGCCCATGGCCCTAAGAATCACAAGCCTGTCTTGTAATCCGAGGGCGCTGTTCGACCTTGCCTAAAGGACCGAGCGACTATCGCGGTATCCTCAGCCCACGCGCAACTGATGGTGGTGTTAACGCGACAACGAAGCGTCCATACTGTGTACCGGCGTACTGCTGATGCCTTTTTGTACTTTCATACTTTATCCACACGCAAGTTTCAAATCACAATTTATGCACCTTTCACTAATTTTAAATTTACTGAGTGGCAGGGTTTGTGAATGCGACACGAGTATTTCGCTGGAGCTAGTCGCACTTGTGTTGTATAAGAGGGACACCCTTAACATGAATTCCCAAATTCTTTGTCAGCTCCTGTGGTCCTCAATACTATTTTTACCAGGTTGCTTGTTTATCCGATGATCATTTTCATTCTTGGCTCTAACAAAGTGCTAATAGAGCCTTTGCAACATTTCCAGGCCCGTCACGAGAGCCCTAGGGATTGTAGTTCATATGTTTTGCTGACAACTCTTTTGCCCTGGATTCCATTCGTTGTCCTTGTTTGCCTTTAGGTGCCCCCGCATTGTTCCAGCCCACATGCGACCACTCGCGGATACATAGCAGAGTATGGCCGATTTATCACCCAGCGTATCTGCTGCATATGAACACTCTGTATGCAGGTGTTTGCGTCTACTCGCCTGATGTTGCTACCCCTCGATCACTTGTCTCGACAGGCCGCTACTCTATTGCATTAAACTTGATATGCATTCTTCGTGGCAGTACTGGACTCAAAAAGTACTTTCCTATTGGAACAATTCATAGCCCAGTCACCGCCTTGCGTGCATCCCATGCGCTTGCGTTCCTTCATTTTAGAGCTACAATACACATGTTAAAGGAGAGCAGGCGAGCGCCGCATGTCTCCAACCTTTTCACCTCTGATTTACACTGCATGCAGATGGAGCGTTTTGAAGAAAGACATATGTAGTCTGATGGCTTTTTCGTCTAAATATGGACCTTGTTGCCCTCATCCGGTTCCGGATTTGCCTGTCACTGCGGTCTCCATAACACAGTCATAGGACCACTGCGCCTAAAAAGGGACCATGGGTGGCTTGCGCCGCACCACCCACTGCTCCATCCACATACCCCTTATTCAGTGTAAACCCGTAGGAATAAGGCCGGGAGGCATGTGGATGAGGGCCACGTTTCATCAACGGAGCCGGCCCGTACTTCTTCAAAATGTACAGCATCGGCATTCCTCTATACGTAGGGAGTCATGCGTACCAGCCGTGCACAAGATGGCTGCTGGGCCGTAGACTGCTCCACAATGGGTGGAACCAATCTTTGAGCTCAGCACGGCCAGTCATACATAATATATTGTAGACGTTTGCTAGAGGTGGGAAACGTCGTCGCAACGAGACTAAATCTTAACGACGTGCGACGGTTTACATATCTCTGAGCCATTGAGCTATATTTATGGAGTCCCCTGGCCCCTTGAGAGCCACTCCTACCAGGTTGGTCAATAGTTAGTAGTCAGACAAGCTCAGTCTCCTGGTCCACTAGGTTTGGGGTTTGAAATGAGATGGCGCCCATTTTTGTAAACTAAATCATTGCCACCACGATGTCATGCGGATCTGGCATTGGTTTGCGAGACCGCGAATCAGGACTGAAGAGCCGCACTGAAGATGTTGCCTAGTTTGGCAACGAAACGTCTGCAACCGAAATGCCCAGCTCGGAGAACAGGACAATCCTCTCATCCACACCCCGAGCTACAAGTATTCTTTATATTTTCCAAGACGCTGTTTGTTCGCAGTTTCCGCTTATGCTCCCACCGACTGTAGTTCTGATGCTGCCAAGCATACATTCTACCACAAAGTGAACACGCTAACACGTAGTGCTACCAGTTCAGTTATTGTAGTACTTACAGGAGATATGAATGCACAAATACGTCGCCTGGGCTATTCAGAAGCTCAACTAGGTGGTAATTATGGGCTTAACTCCGATCGGACGGACAATGAATAAGGCCTATTACAGCTGTGTACGGAGTACGGGATGTTTCTTAGTAGCCGCTACTTTCAGATACAGTGGGTGCCGAAGTGCCACTTGGGATGCTCCTGTAGCTGGCCTGCGATGGACCCATTGTTTTTACTTACAGGTGGCATGGTTCGATCCTGGATTGCCGCTCGTTTTGCAGTACTTGCGTCGACTCTGATCATGCCTCTGTACGCTTTCGTTTTTCCATGATTTTTATTGGGAGGCGTACCAAGCTTCTTCTTCAATTGGTAACTGAGCATTTATCCTAGCCCTTGATCAGGCAAGCCCACCAAGATGCACTGCGTGCGGCGCCTTCGCTCCCTTGTCCTAATGACACTGACCTTTTTTGGAATAGGATCTCCGTCGCCAAGTACGAGTCAGGAGACTCTGCTTTTTGTACTATCAGTCGTCACCACGACACTCACTAGATATCCGAGAGATCGATGCACCTGTTGGAATCCAGAAGAAACCCCACGACTAGCTCTGAGCACAATGTGATTAGACGAACAATTAGGCGCAAACTAAATCGGAGCCTACGTGCTGACACTGAAGACTGATGCACCAATCGGGCTCAAGAATGGGAGGATACGGTAGCAATAGGGAACTATCGGGGGGGGGGGACCGCATGGATATGATGATGTTCGCTCAGACAACGGGGAGAGACTGCCCAGTCTGTGTGCTTATCATCAGCTTTTCATCTCCAGCATGAGCTTTCGTCATCCTGGACATCGATACGCCACTTGGCGCCCCCCATCATCAACCCAGCGCTGGTCACCGATTGACCACATAGCCATAAGTCGCAGGTGGCGCGGCAGCGTACGCGACTGCCGATCATTTTGGTTAACATGCGTCGATACTGATCATGCATTGGTATGTGCGACCGTTTCCATGCGTTTCGGTGGTTCGCTTAGGTCCAAACACACCCGACTGAACCCCTACAAGTTGGAGGACCCAATGGGAGAAGCAGTATCAACAAAGGCTTTGTGCAAATCTCGCGCTCTCTCCCACTCTAGATGTTTATCAACACTGGTCAAGTCTGCAATAAGCCATGCTGTCTGTCAGTTTGTTCAGCTGCGGTCTCGCTCGCTCCACTCCCAAAAGCTGGATCTCGGGAAGATCCTTGGAATTTCTGGATCACTGACGGACGGTGCCTTGTGGCGCAGAGTACAACGAACACCGGCGGACTATTACGCAACAGCCGAAAGCAAGCCCTCTCTCTGATCGTGAATTTTGATGATCAAAACAAGCTGATGAGATGGAAGCCGCTGCAACAGCTGCCAGCTTCCGCCGTCTATTTTGCATCATCAGGCCACCGGTTGGAAATCCCACGCTATAAGTCAAACGATTTGGGAATCAGTTGGCACGATCACTAACCTTCACAGGCGATTGGGTCGTTGGGCAAAGCCTTTCGCTCTTCAGTTCAACCAAAATAGCCGCTTATGGAACCTCCAGCCTCAACGGATGATGCTTGGCCTGTCTCCACAGCCCCCCCCCCCAAATGCAGCAGAGATCCGAGATGCAATCCAATCTTTGAAACGCCACAAGGCTCCGGCTCCCGACAGCCTACTACCGGCTCTATTCAAAGATGGCGAGAGTGTACTTTTCAGCGAAATCCTATCGTTGTTCACGAAAGTTTGGACTGAGAAGAGGGTTCCGAACTTATAGGGAGAATGGGTCATTGTTCCTATTCACAAGAAAGGCTCCCGCGACGATTGCTGCAACTACTGTGGAATCTCGTTACTCTTTGTTGCATCCAAAATTTTCGTGTCGGTCCTACCTCGCAGTTTTCAACAACTAGAGAGGAGTTTTACCGAGAACAAGCTGGATTTCGTCCAGGCCGCAGCTGTATCGACCAAATCTTCACGCTTCGCTAACTTCTCGAACTCCGTCACATCCACCGGCGGCCAACAATCGTAGTGTTTTTGGACATCCGAGCGGCATTTGATTCGGTGCATAGATCTGCTTTGTGGAACTGTTTACTGATGAAAGGTGTGCCCGACAAGTTTGTAACTATCCTGAAAGAACTTTTGCAGTTACACGTCGAGCAAAGTCGGGGCTTACGGCGCGCTCTCTTCTTCGTTTGCTGTGACCAGCGGTGTTCGCCAAGGTTTCCCTATTTCACCTTACCTCTTCAATTTTGCCATCGAAGATGTCGTCCAAAGAGCACTGGAAGGTGTCCAGAACTGTGGTGTTGAGCTTCTCCCTAGAGATAGTCACGGACTTGGACTACGCCGATGATATCGCCTTGCTGGGGGACGACCCAGAAGCCGAGCAGAGCGGTTTGGACCGCTTAGCGATGAAGGCATCTAAGTACGGCTTATGGTTCACGCCAGGAAAATGTAAAACGCTGCTCCAAGACTGGAAGGTGCCTGAACCCGCGCTCACCATTGCTGCACATGTTCTGTAGTAAGTCCCTTGCTTAACTTATCTAGGGAGTTGCATCACGGCTGGTGGCGGTGTTGGCGATGAGGTCTCACAACGGATTGCAAAGACCCGCTTTGCATTCATCAAACAGACACCTGTGGCGTCGTCGTGATGTTAGTCTCTAGCTCAAGAGCAGAGTGTGCAATGCTTCCGTCCGTGCAGTACTCTTTTACGTCTGTGAGACGGCCTGTTTGCTCGGAAGACATGAAGCGGTTGTCAGTCTTTGACAATCGCTGTCTAGAAAGGATTGCTCGGATGTGGTGGCAATACCACGTAAGCAAGGCAGAGGTTCAAGACCGAGTACTTGAAGCGAGTAGTGCCAGTCTTCAGAGCGTTATTCTCCGACATCGCATACGTTGGCTCGGGCACGTTTTGCGCATGCCAGCCCATTGCCTTCCACATAGAGCGCTATTTGTAGTCCCAGGGAGCGATTGGAAAAGTGCCACAGTGGACAGCCAATGACGTGGAGAAGGAGCGTGAAGAAAGCGATCTCAAGTTTGGCGGCATTCGGACCAGTCCGTCTTCCAGGTTGAAAACCACGAGATGCTGAATCTCAGTGCTTGGAAACATTGGATGTCATGGTCCGCAGCAGACATCAGTGGCGTCAACGTTGTTCTGTCATTTATCCCCCCTTTAGTGCACACAAAGCTCATGAAACAAAGCTGTCAACATGGCGTGTGTAAAATTAATCCCCACTAATTGTTTTAAGATACCATGCGACAGTGAAACAATCAGAGACATCGCATACGCACTGCTTCGCAATGAGGAGCACTGTGTAGCTCGTTTGGTGGAAGACTTTCGAGAGCAGTTCAGTAGTCCCTATGCTTCCGGAGCTCTTCCTACTCATGTGACGAAAGATAAGCCATGTGTGATTAGTTTAGAGGCGTCATCGGAGGCTGAGTTCCGATACTGGATCACAGCTCTCAGCCGTTTTCGTGCTGCTGGCCCGGATTTCCTTGCGCCTGCACCATTTAAGAATGGACCTGACGTCCTCCGCAAAGCACCGACGTCCCTGTTTGAACATGTCTGGAGGGAGGGAATAGTCCCGACTAACTGGAGAGAATCTTGGGTTTACTACTAATGAGTAGCGTAGTGAGAAGAGCAGGCGCGATGAACTCAGCGAATAATGGATCACCGCGGACGACGAGCGCATAATGCACAATTCATTCAACCCTGAAAATTGATGGCGCTGAAATGTTGAACCAGTAAGTAAGCCCGTCATGTGTCCAGCGCCTAAACAATTGCCGGACACTTTTTCTTTACTGTTGAATACTTGCGTTCCGATGGCGTTAACATTCTGCTAACATGTTCAATCGTCCCCTGTTTTTGCTTCAGTATCGCACCGATTCCGATATCACTTGCGTCTGTGGTCACCGTGAACGTTTCTCCGGCGATCAACAATTTCAACATAAGATCCTTCCTTCCCATTTCTTTCTAAATGTCGTCAAACGCTCACTGACCTTCTGGCGTTCAGATGAATTTCTTCCCCTCTACTAACAGGTCTTACAAAGGTGACGCCAAACTGTTGAAAATTCTGACGAATTTACTTTAGTATCTGGCGCAGCCCAACAATGCCCTGAAACTTCGCTTCGAGGTCGCAACAGGGGTGCATCGAATCGGTACTATTTTCTCCGGCAGCGGCTTCCGCCTACTTTGACACTTCTTGCGGCCAAGGAGTGTCACGGAAGTTTTCCCGTTTTGAGATTTAGGACCATTTATCCGTAATCTCGACTGCTGGATCCTTTGCAACATTGCTTCCAAATGACGGTAATGTTCTGCGTCCGATACACTGTATATCACGATGTCGTCTCCATACACGGCCACATTCTCTAACCCACCCAGTAGGCGCAAAGTGAACGGGGCACCAGATAATTCAAACGGCATCCTTTTAAATTGGTACTGCTTCCCGCCAACTGTGAATGCGGTCTTTTCCCGGTCCTCCTGTTTGATCACCAGCTTCCAGTATTCAGATCTCAAACCCAGTACCATGAATATCTGCACTCTGCAATTTGTCAAGGATATCTGCGACTGATGGTACCAGGACAAAACGACTCAGCGAGATTACGTTCGGCCTTCTGAAGTCCACGCGAAAACGGTATTTTCCGTTGGCCTTCTTCATCGAAACGGCTGTGAGCTTCATCGATTACACCCGCTTCCAACAATCCTGAACCTGCCTTTTTACCTCGGCCTCCAGATGGATTGTTATTCGTCTAGGTCCTTGCGGCTGATACGACTGCTGCGAAAGCGATATGTCACTGTTTCGGAACGATAGAACTGAAAGACGGCGGTGTAGTTCTTTATTACAATGCAAACTTCCGATGTGAAGTTATTGATCACCCAGAAATCCGCACCCCTAATTCGCTTCGGTACCGGTTATGGTTGCGGAACAAAGACACGTGTCTTCTAGCGGTAATTTACCGCCTGCCAAACTCTACATCGGAAATGGACTCAAAACTAAACCACTTTTTTCAGGTTGCTTTGAACAAGGCAGACATCCACATTCTAATCGCTGAAGCATTTTATTTGCACATGGGAAAGCCAGGAAGCGATGGTGCACAGTTTAACGTCTTTTTACAATAGCTACTTTCCAGCTATCCTCTGTACAACCACATCACCTCCCACCAGATTTCGGACTGTGAACAGGCCGCCGATACTTGATCTTGTGCTCACCTGCGAAAAACGCATGGTCTCCACTTTTGTAACGCTGCCCTTGCCTCTGCTTTCTGCGCCGCAAACGCAGTCGGGGGAAAAATGAAAGACCAAGATCTACCAGACTGAAGTACATTAGGAACAGAACACGGGTAAATTTAAAGGTCATCGCAATGAGGCTGGACCTTACCGTGGTGTGATGGTTTGTATGCCTCAGCGATCCATTGAACTATGCTGGGTGGGGCTTTTGCAACTTCAGAGTCACTCATGCCAGATTGGTCAATGATTAGTGGCCAGACAAACTCAGCCTCCCGATCCTCCAGGTTGGGGGTTGGAATGAGGGTGACTCTTTATTCCTTAAAACGGACTCCTTGTAGCCCAACGCCAAACCCGCTGACTTATGGTAAGGTGTTTGAACCAAAGGCTTTGGTTGAGAACCTTAATCGTTCTCCTGTCTAGGCCTGGGCAACCTGACAGTATCCTGCCCACGCAATACAATGAATTTCCCTTCAAACAAATTTCTGCTGCTCGGGCCACTACAGAGGATAATCAACGGTGCCCTATCTGCTGCATCGAGCAAGGTGGATAGAGGTTTGGATGCTACTGCTCAAGCCATCCCGTCTTCTTATTCCCCCTCTTACGCTTTTTCACTCTTAGCGTCCCGTTCCCACTTCACTTTTTTCCCCCCAATTTTAAACCCCCCGATTCTTGGCCCTCCCCCAACATACTTTGCTAGGCGTTTATCTTCTTATTTCAACTCATATGCTAACGCCCAGCGTCACTCCTCTCCTGTCGACAAGCCCATGTCCAACCAAGCAGTCCATTCCAGTTCATCGGCTTCCATTTGGAGCCCTCGATCCTCCTTCAGACTGGCATGCCTCAATGTACGCACACTGCTACAGATCGGTCAACAGGCAGCACTTGCCCGAACATTGGCGACCCTCTCGATCGATATATGCTGCTTATCGGAGACCCACCTGGAAGACTTGAGCTCTGTGCTCACTCTGCGATCCCCTTCAGGTGACACTAGCAGCACTTTCTCATTGCGCCTATCCGGTGACGATGCATCTTCGGGCACCGACCAGGCTGGTGTTGGCATTGCCCTGAGTCCCCGGGCTGAAGCTGCTCTGGTTGATTGGATTCCAATCAGTAACCGGATGTGTGCGGTCCGATTGGCTGGCTCGTTCAAAACTTCGAAGTCGCGCGGGACTAACAGGTGTCTGTTCATCATTGCTGCCTACGCGCCCACAAACCGTAGTGATGATTCGGTTAAGAACGACTTCTACCGCCAACTGATCCAGCTCCTTCGCCACAGAAGAAGCACGGACATTGTTGTGCTGGCGAGGGATCTGAACGCACAAGTTGGAAAGTTGTCCACTGATGAAATGCATCTGGGCGGTGAGCACGGTGTAGGCTCACGTAATGATAACGGTGAGCGGTTACTTCATCTGTGTGAAGATGCCCGCTTACTTCTTGCGAGCACTAATTTCAGACACAGCACCCACCGGAGGGTGACTTGGCGCCCACCAGCCTCGAACCAGCTATGGACGCAAATCGATCACATTGCGATAAGTTACCGATGGAGAGGGTGTGTCCAGAACTGTTGCTCGATTTGGAGCACATGTGTGGACGCCGACCATGCACTTGTATGCGCTGACATGCGGATACACTTTGGCGAACGCCCACGACGACGCTGTGAGCGCATTGACACCAGCCGGGATGTCCCTTTGGATCCACCATCTTGCTCAGAAGTCGAACGTGAGATCGCACTGTTGAAGTTAAAAAAGCCGCGGGACCAGATAATCTTCCTCCAGCCCTCTTCAAATTCGGGGGACCTGCTCTTGTGGATGATTTACATGAGTCATTAGTGAAACTGTGGGAGCAGCAAACTGTCCCAACTGACTGGAGCCGCTCCTTCATAGTCCCAATTTTCAAGGGAGGCTCACGATCGAAATGTGGCAACCATAGAGGAATCAGTCTGATCTCCATCGCCTCCAAATTGCTTGCCTCTGTCATTCTTCGCAGACTGACTGGCATTTGTTAAAACCATATTCGTGAAAATCAAGCCGGGTTTCATGGAGGTCGTGGTTGCATTGACCATATCTTCACTTTGCGTCAGTTGTTGGAGCACCGTCACATATATTGGCGGCCCACCGTTGTCGTGTTCCTCGATATCCAAGGTGCATTTCATTCCGTGGATAGACATGCACTTTGGGATTGTCTACTCAGGAAAAGTGTCCCTGAAAAATATATAAATATTATCCCGGCATTATATGCGTGTAGCTCGGGCAGAGTGAGGGCTTACGGCAAGTTGTCCTCGCCCTTTAATATCTCCAGCGATGTGAGACAAGGATGCCCGCTGTCACCTTTCCTCCTCAACTTCGCTATTGACAAAGTCATGGAGATTGCATTTACAGGATATGACTTGGAAGGTGTGGAGCTACTCCCAGGAGAACGACTTCTTGACTTGGTATATGCACACGACATTGCTCTTATCTGTGACAGCTCCCAGACGTGCCAAGCGGCACTGGACAGATTACAACTAGCTGTCCGTCACTTCGGGCTTTGCTTTGCACCATCGAAGTGCAAAGCGTTCCTCCAAGATTGGCCTGGACTGCCCTGCTCGCTGACCGTTGGTGGGGATCAGCTAGAAGTCGTTCAAAAATTCAACTACCTGGGAAGTTGTATCAGCACCCGTGGGATTGAAAATGAGATCAAGAACCGTATAGCAAAAGCTCGAGGCGCTTTTGTTTACCATCGTCACTTATGGCACCGGCGCCCTGAAGTGTAGAGTGTACAATGCAGCGGTACGTTCGACCCTACTGTACGGTTGTGAAACCTGGCCCCTTAGAACAGCGGACCTGGAGAGGCTAGTTACGTTCGACCACCGGTGCCTTCGTAATTTAGCTCACATCTGGTGGGAACACCGCGTGAGCAACGAGCGTGTTGGACGCGTTGTTTACGGCACAGGAAAAGGAACTGAACCGCTCAGCACCGTTATTTCCCGCACCAGGCTCCGAGGGCTCGGCCACGTGTTACGCATTCCAGCCCACCGACTCCCGCGACGTGCGTTGTTTGCGCGCCGGGGGTGTGGATGGACAAAGAGGAGGAGTGGCCAAGCGATGACTTGGTCGAGAGGAATGAAGGCCCTCACTTCTGAGCTGGCCTAGGTTGGAGCGTCTCGGCTCCCTGGTTGGGGTCCGAAAGACGATGAACACGTTTGGTTGGACACACTTGATGACATGGCAAGGAGCCGACCTCAGTGGCGTTCGTGCTGTGAGTTTCTTTGTCCCACCCCATCCCTCTTAGCCTCCCTCTCCAACCACGATCTAATTATTTAGCATTTTATAATTTTGCATAGTGAATTATTTTTTTCTGCTGTATAGTAGCTGGCAGGTAGCGTACCGGAACGATGCCCATCCGTTACCGGTAGCTTAGCTGGCTTGTATCTGTTGCATTATTTTTTTCCTTTCTTTTTCTATGTATTGCGGCACAGTAGCTAAGGTGTTTCCCATTTCTAGCTAACCTGTATAATGTGTGTGTGAAGGGAAGCTCGTATTTGTCGACAAGTGATTGCAGGGCCATACTAGTGTGAAACGGCAACGACTGAGCACGCCTGTGTGGATCCTTCTCTACCAGTGATGGGTATAGACCCGTATTTCGTCATCAGCTTTCTTCGTTTCATGTCGATGATGGACTCATTGGCTTGGAAAAAGTCTGCCCCTAGAATGGTCTGTTTCGTCTCCGGCGACACGACGAAGAGAAGAACTTATGACTTCCGATACCAACCATGAGCTCTTCCAAATCATTTATGCTTATGTCGTAACCACCAACCGCTGTCATCACCATCCTCCTCCATCTCGGTGATTGATCAAAGACCGCGGCTCCTGTATCATTTGAAGACCTCTCTGTTTCTCCATTCAACTCGACCATCGTTTCAATCGCACCTTTGTTCAGGACCCCAAGTATGCAACCTCCAGCACGAGAAAAATGCTGCTTGTAACTTTTTCTTTGGCACATTGTAGTGCGCCTTGATAGGCACTGTCGCATCCAGTTTCCCACAAAAGAAGCATCGCCCACTTTGCTGCGTCCTCTGACGGGTAATTCGAAGTGCTCCGATGTTTCGCGTAATCTGCTCCAACTCCTTTTCTAACCAGTCTTTTTTGTCTTCGATACTCAATGCTGCCGATGGCTCCTGTACCAACTCACCTGTCACTCAAGCAACTTCCACCACGCCCGTTCTCTGGGTGGCGTTCAAAATCCGCAATCGGTCCGCCATCGTTGTAATTAGACCCTCCAGAATCATTTTCAACATTATACACGTAAGCTAGAGGTGTAAAACACCTCAGCTACTGTGCCGCAATACATAAAAGAAAAAAGAAAATAAACACATCAGTTACATGTCAGCTGAGCTACCAGCAACGGATAGGCATCGTTCCGGAAAGCTACCATCCGGCTACTAGGCAACAAGAAACTGCTCCACTGACAGTTGCTATCTTGGCGCATCGTCCAAATCTGGCAGGGTTGGATCCAACAAGCCGCCGAGATGGACCGCAAACACGACCGGATCCGCTCCTAGCCCAAGCCGGGCCGCCTTGAATCGTCGCATCGCATCCTGGCGGTCGGCCGGACTGTCGAACCCCGCGACCAGCGCCTCCTTCGCAGCGACCCGTTCCAACTTGACTGGGCCTTTTTATTGCCGCCTCCACGATCGCCTTCACCCGTCTTTTGAGTAGACTCCGAAGCGCAACCAGCTTCGCCCGCTCCTGCTTCACCCCAACGTCTTTCCCGACATCTTCGAAGTCCTCCAATAATGTCCGTACATCACCATCCTCAAATGGCCCTGACTGGTCAGGGCACCAAATGTGGAGAAAGCGGCGCAGTGTTAAAGTTGTGTGTAAGGAAATGAACGTACACATGGTATAAACTTTCCAACATAGACTTATTTGCGCCCTTCATTCGTGGTGCAATTTGATTCCACGCTGAGCCATGTGCTATCGACTCAACATGCCGTAACGATACGGTATACGTACAACGCTCCAGCGCCATCAATTTCCAGGTCTAGTTGAATTGTACACTATGCGCCCGTTGTTCGTGGTGATCTATTATTCGCTGAGTTCATCGCGCCCGCTTGTTTCACGATACTACTCAGTAGTAGTACACCACAAATCGCTTATAGCGGTAATCCACAAGGAGGGCAGTCGCATCGGCTGTGATAACCACAGGAGTATTAGCCTAACGCAAGTTCTGACAAAATTACTGGCCTCAGTTCTCGTTCGACGCCTCATTGCAGAACGGGAATCCCGCATTAAGGCAGTGCAGGCAGGTTTCCGCTCTGGACTTGGCTATACAAAGCACATGTTCACTGCGGCAGGGGTTAGAGCAGCGCCACGCGTAAAGCAGACCGACATTAGCTGTATTCCTCGATTTCGAGAGTGCGTTCGCTTCAGTCGATCAATCCATTCTGTTCGAAATACTTCCTCGGAGAGGTGTTCCCATGAAATGTGTGAACATTTTTCGTACTCTACTCGAACACTACAGGCCGCGTCAGGGTCTACGGTGACCTGTCGGATAGCTTTCCGACCACAAGTGACGTTCGTCAAGATTCTCTAATTTCGCCATTTTTTCTTCCTTTTCGTCGTGGACTACATCATGGGGTGTTCTCTTGTGGAATCTCATGATTCAGGCGTTGAGGTGCTATCTGGTGAAAGGCTTGTTGCTCTCGATTATGCGGATGATATCGTCTTGCTATTTGACGATGTTGCGGCTACGCAATCAGTGCTGGAAAGATTGTTCAGAGTAGTCCCATTATTTGGTATGTGCTTCGCACCTTCAAAATGCAAAGCGTTGCTGCAGGACCACGAGCCAGTTGATGGTCCCTTGACCCTAGATAGCGAGGAACTCGAGGTAGTTGATCAATTCAGTTGTGTCAGCAACGATTGGTGCATAGCAATTGAAGTCATTTCACGTATCGCAAACGCAAGAACCGCGTTTGATTCCGAGACATCTTTGGCGACAGAAGGGGCTTTCCCTCCGTCTACAAGGGTACAGTGAGTGCCTTCCTAATCTATGTAAGTGCGACTTGGCCTCTTCGGTCTGAAGATCTGAGGCACTTTCAAGTCTTTGATCATTGTTGTCTGCGGAGCATTGATGGTGTCGAGTGGCACCAGCATGTCCACAACGATGATGTACGTAGGCGAGTACTAGGGTAGTGCTAACCAAGCTAGTTCCTTAGAACAACAGATAGCACTGAATTAGTTATGTTGGCTTGGGCACGTGCTGTGTATGCCTTGTCACTGCTTACCGAGGAGCGCCTTGTTTTGTCTGCCAGATGTAGGATGCCGCAAGGCTCGAGGTGGACAGAAGTTGACTTGGCAGCGGGAAATGAAGTCATTGACGACTAACTTTGGTTGCTCTCAGTCCGTCTCGCCTTCCAGGCTGGAGTTCACGTGACTCGCCTTGTGCTCGGCTTGAGACGTTACAGAACATGGCTCGTAGTGTACACCAATGGCGCGCCTGTTGTCGTCTCCTAGTCGGACTGCCTGTTTAAAGTGTGTTTTGTTCTGTTATTTATGGGGTAATGGCTGAGTATGGCTCGGTACAGTGAATGCCGCAAGGACACTGTCTCGCCGATGCCGCCTTATTTTTGCACGATAACCAGCTGTTTTCCACGGTATGTTCTCTACACATGTTTGCTTAGGGCATTAAGGTTTTCAAGTAAGTCCTCCTTCTCTCCTTATTATTTTTCGTTCCGTAGGTTGTTGTGGTTTTTTAAAGGTGACGCATCAGTTCAGATGAGTGATCTACTGCTTTTGCTGCTGCTGATGATAATGAGCCGAGCTGAAAAAATTTGCTTGGAATACATGTTTCTTGATGAGTTGGAGTGCATTCGCCTGATGCTCAGGGAGAATGGCTACTCCGAGGGTTTCCTTAAAGCCAACATACAACCGAAGAGGAAACAGCCCGTAATATTGACAGTAGAACGTAAGCCAATCTTTCTTCAGCTGCCATACAATGGTGAAGTTACGACGGAACTGCTATTTCATCGTCTTTCGCGTGCACTCAGACACACCTACCCAGCAGCAAGAATGCACTCCGATGGTAACACTGAACTCAAAGGATGAGAGGCCTGTCCACGCCAGCTCAATTTGTCTTTCCTTTTCCTGCTCCTGTGGAGCAGAATACATTGGCCACACAACGAGGCGTATATCCGAGCGAGTGAAAGGATCCCATCCGGTCTGGCTTGGAACTGGAAGCAGATAAACGGTCAGCTCCTCAATAGCAGCGCACCTCGCTGACACAGAGCGTGCCACTAAATCAGCTGGCTGTTTTGACTTTATCTATCAGGCGCCGACGCATCGATCGAACTACGTGCGTTGACATATACTGTAAGCTGCTGAGGTCATTACAATTCAATTGTGTGATCCGGAGCTGTGTACTCATAAGAAGCTGACTAGAGGATTGGGACTACCTTGGCCCAAACGCCTGGCGACTTCTGGCCCGCGAGGTCAGTTATCGTAACCTAACGGACAGCCACTGTCAAATCCGCTATCAGTAATTAACTCGCTCCAGGACTAACGACTGGCAATGTCTCTTTACCCATTTGGTTTTTTTGTATATAACTAGAAGCCTGAAGAAGAATTCTAGAAAACATTTGTCCGTTTGTCCTGACTTCTGATCATGGTATGGGGTATATCAAAGTTTCATCCAATAAACATGTACAACTTCTGGTTAATTAGCATATAAATGTGTATACTTGAAGAGTTTTAATGCGAAGCCATGACACGTGTTTGTCAAAGTGAGCACCATTTTATTATCCGATCCTTAAAGTACCTGGACAAAGATGCGCGAGTTCAAGCAGCATTAGTTTTCCAAACGGAAAGTTACCCAAGCAGAAAAATCGCGGCAAACTTTGGCTGTGTAATCAAATCATAGCCATCAATCTTCTTCTAACGCGGTTGTCCGTTCAACTCTCCTATGTGGTTGTGAAACCTGACCCATCTGGTCGACAGACCTAAAGAGGCTCGTCACATTCGATCATCGCTGCCTTCGCAGCTTAGCTCATGTCTGGTGGGAGCACCGCGTGAGCAATGAGCGTGTTCGGCGTCGTGTATTTGGTACAGGAAGAGCGAGTGAACCGCTCAGCACCATTATATCACGCACCAGGCTCCGATGGCTGGGCCACGTGTTGCGCATGCTAGCACACCGACTCCCGCGACGTGCATTGCTTGCGCGTTGTGGGTGCGGTTGGAAGAGGAGGAGGGGAGGCCAAGCGCTGACTTGTTCGAGAGAAATGAAAACCCTCACTTCGAAACTGGCAATGGTTGATGCATCCCGACTCTCTGGCTGGGGGTCCTAAGGATGGTAAACTGGTTTGGTCGGACACACTTGCTGACATGGGTAGGAGCCGGCCCAAACGGCGTTTGTGTTGTGATTTCCTTTGTCCATCCCCCTCCAATCACGATCGCATTCGTTAGGCATAATATAACTTTTTACGGCACGATAACCCGCTGTTAGCTCTCCGGAACAATGTCCATCCGTTACTGGGGACTCAGCCGGCGTGCCACTGTTGTTTTTTCCTGTCCTTTGTATTGCGGCACAATAGCTGAAATGTTTTCCACCTGCAACTAACGTGTATAATGATGATGATGATGATGATGAGTCTTCTTGACCAGCAAACTGATCGACCCGAAAAGTAAATAGACCTAAATAATCGGATGTTAACGTGGACATCCTTGATCGACAAGAAGTTCGCATCTTAACTGCTACGGGAATGAAAGGATATGGGTTCTGTGGATGTGTACACCAACCGTAAAACGACGGTGCTTTGAATTCCGTCTGAGAGTCTGTATAGAAAGGAATAAACCACTACTGTATGATACACAGAGGAGGTTGGGCCATAAAGTATTTATATTGGACCAATAAGGATAGGGACAGATGGATGTTAAGCTTGAGGCTGTCTTCTTTCCCACGTCATTTGTTGCTCATCTCGACACCATTTCATTCGCTTCCGGGAAACGCAAATAGCGATCGGGAGGGGGTAAACGATAGTCTAGGATGCGCAATACACGGGACCAAGCCAACGCACGCGGTGTCGGAGGGCAACCTTTCGGAGACTGGCGCTGTGGTTGCTACGCCACGAGCTCTCCATGGTTCCTAGTTAGGTGCATCCTACCGCTGTTCATGCACACATTGACATACTTAGTCTGCAAATCTCTTGACTTGAAGATCGCATTCTTAAAACCTCTACGCTTTGTTTTAGCCTCGAAATTTCCGGTTTTTGACATCTTCCGCTCACTGTTCTCGTGAATGGGGAATAAGTAATGCCCTCGCGAAATCGTTTGCTGGAATATCAGTCGGATTCAATGCACCTCCGGCCAGACTGATGTGTGCACCGTCGCAACCATCGTTGGATATGGATGATGATGATGATGACATGGAAGTGGAGGGAGTCGCTGAGGACCGGGAGCTAAAAGTGCGCAAAAATTACCGAGGGAAGCCTTACAACCCGGTTGACTTGGCCACTAGCATGGAGTACTTGAAATCCGATGGTATCTTTTGCTTCCTGTTTACCCTCTCTCTCTCGCTTGCCAGTGTATCGTGATACCTACTTAGGCAAACCGGTCTGGTTCTATTACCGTCGAAATTTCAGAGGACACTTTGCTCCACCGACAACGCGTCGAAATTGTGTCGTAAGTGTTCCGCCTTGTGAAAATTAGATGCTGTCTCTAACGAATCATTTACTGTTTTGATCATAGTTCCATAGAAATGCTACTGTTTAACTCCATTCTGTTTCGAAGCTAGTGGTTCCTTTGTTGTTCCTTCGGTTTCGCAATTCACTCCAACTTAGCTCATGCTTAGCATTTGCGATGAACCCGGATGTCTGGTGATACCGTATTGAACCTTACGGCATTGCAGCATATAAGCCATCCTTTTTAATATGATGGACATATTGTCCAATCTGCGCCACGATCCACAGCTCTCTCTGCCATCGTTTTCCTCTTTTCATGCAACTCCAGACAAATTCACTTTGTATCCTGATTGGTTTTTTTTCTCTTGACTGGTTTTTTATCCATTATTCGAGGCAGTGTCGTTCCCATACACTAGCGGTGGTTCTCATAACACTTCACTCCAATTCCGCTACGTTAGCATGATCGGAACACCAAGGTGCAGTAAGTTTACTTTTCCCTGCATGATAATGCTTACTCCAACTGCGGTGAGAGTGGCTTAAGAGTTAACAAAGAGTGTATCAAACAAATCACAGAAAAAGATAGTCTTATCGGGAAGTAACGGCTAGATGCAAGGGGCTGATTACGACGCCCCAGTGACTCCCCGACTGATCGCCGATGTTGATCCTGAAGCCTACTATCAGCATCGAGACGCGTGTCGGCTAGCTTAAGCCTCTTGGCCGTTACTTTTCCTTTTTCTCCACGTCACAGGTTGTTGGCTTCGTACTTTCACCGTACCGGATGAAGCAACGATTTGCGGTTAACACCCAGTTTGGTGATCGCTTGATATTCCTTCATGCCTGTTCAGGCCTGCCTCGTGCACATTGCCATTTAGCGTTATTTATCCTAGCCAAATGTAGATCGTTTTTACGATTCAAAGTGGCCTGGTGCGAGACACCAACCGGCGGACTTCGTTATTGGTCACTCAGCGCTGCCATCGGATACGAATACTTCTCCCACGGACATTGATGATCAAAGCTGACTACTTTCCAAACATGTATTAATTAACAAGCTTGTGTCTCGCCGTCTCAATGGATAGTTGAAGTTTTGGAAAAACTGCACAGATCTTTTATTGACATGCATATCAACTTCATGGCTGACTTCGTTAACACAGAGATAGTCTGTTTTCAGTGTTTTTTTTCGTAAAAATGATGTGTCAACTCAGTCTCACAGTCATACCTTGTACTTGGAAAACACGAGACAAGCACCAAGCATACAATGCTCTCAATTGGTCCGTACATCAGCGCTTCCACGGGAGTCCATGCCTCATCCCACTGCAGCTAGCTCGTCCACATTACTTCAAGTTTGTAGTTCGTTTATTTAGTGAAACTGCTGCTTCATATGAGCCAGAGCCGACAGCTAATGATGGTGATTATTGACTTGAATGGGAAAGATAATTAAGACGGTACTAACACCGACGCTTGTTTTTTCCGTCTGGGGACTCGCGGTAGAGAGAGGGGGGTCCTCACATGGTTGTTTGACCAAAATAGACGACCTCAGTTGTGTGTGTGTGTGCGTGTGTGTATACTTTCCAACAGTTAACGGGGCTTGTAAACTTGGTTGACCCAACTGCAACAGAATTTAGTCTGGCTTTCGCCGATCCGATTCTCATGCTTTCAGTCGCATCATGCTACCAGTAAACATTTTGGGGGCGAAAGCCCAACCGTGGTAGCTTCCATTATTTTCGCCTGAAGTTCTATGGTATATGTTAATATTCCGGGTGACAAACGATATAATGGTCTTGGTGTGAAGGTCAATCTGGCTGGCAAACTCCATTTGATTCATTCTGGCCACATTTGAGCCCGATGGCTGCTACTCTCACTCGCAGTCTAGTCCCAATCGACAATTCGAACCGCTTCATTCGCTCTATCCTACTTGTTGGATCCAATCACTCCGTTTTCACGGTGTATGTTCAACTCGCTGATTTCCGGTCGTTGATGCCTGTCTTACTCATCACTTTGTTTCGGTTCTGATCACACTGCACCCTCCCCTGTATTAAGCTGTTCCGTTCATTCATTATTAGACTAAAGCCGTCGGTCGCACCTGCGCTTTAATCATTTCCGAGCCGGAGATTTGTGTTCAATTAGCTGAATCTAGCTCTTGTGTGCTACGCCCTCCTCAGGCAACACGCGTGCATCATGGTCGGTGCGTGGACACCCGGTACAAAGCGGATCCAACTGCTAGTTTCGCGGCACAGAGACTGGGTACGTCGAAACCTATAGCCTCCGTTGAAAAGTAACCGATTCTTCGACGTCTATGGATCTTTAGTCACGTTCGAGTGCGCTTCCAGTTTGACGTGCAAATGGTTCCTGGATCTTAAACTATAGAGCAAGGAACACCCTATCACTAGTGCATTATATGTTTACCTCCGATCAACCTGGTGCTCCGGCAACGTTGTCGCGCTCGCCTGATGTCAACGTACACAGAAGGTGCGATGAGTTAGCCTCTGAGCGGACACGAGAAGCACGTGCCCTAGCCATCGGATGCTTGGAATAAGATCCAGCAGTTGAACTGGCCGAACACTCCGTGTGATAGCATCCTTATTGCCGTACCGTACCGTTGGAAATTCGCGCCGGCGGTGTTCCGAGCGCAACAGTGCTCAAAACAGACAGCTAATGATTATCGTTTGCACGAACGGTCCAATTCACAACGCTATCTACTCTAACTTCTTATGCTAAGGTGTCGTGGACTCAGCTCTACAGAGATAGTCCGAGGTTACACCACCAGCGGAGACGACAGGGGCTGGCAACTGTTACCCCAACGCACAAAAAACCACAGTCCGTTACATCATTAGTGCCGTGGCTGCTTCCAGTATAAACGCAATAGTCTAACGCTTACCACGAGTAGGGGTCGACAGTCAAAACCGTCAACAACTAAATCCGGACTGAAATCCATGGTGGCATACGCTGTCACAAGGAACATATAACGTCTGCTTCCCCCCTCCCTCCCAGCTGCACACTCGCACTGAGCTTCTTAGTCGGAGCAAACAGAACCTACTATTGACTAGGACTTAGACAATTGAGGTTATGTTACATTACTCACGAGTAGCAGGATTTTAGTTGTAATTCTGATAAGGCTTTCACAAGCTACATAGCAGAGCCTAGTCCGGAAAAGCGCCAGACGTGTTTCGCCCTATTGGGGCTCGTCAGTGGCGTCTGCGAGGTGATGACGTCCTCTCACTAGACGCTATATCCATAGCATTTGACACTAGGAAAGGCTATTTTTATTTTATATTACTCGCGAGCAGCAGGATTTTAGTTGTAATTCTGATAAGGCTTTCATCGCAGTAGTTCACAAGCTACATAGCAGAGCGTAGTCCGGAAAAGCGTCAGGCGCGTTTCGCCCTATTGGGGCTCGTCAGTGGCGCGCATTCCCTCGGTCCTCTAAGGAGGATAGAACCCATGACCGTTAGAGGCAGATGCCAACTAGTCAGCAGCTTAAGCCACTGAGCCATGGGGGACGTTGGCTGGGCTATATAATTTGCAAACTAACTGGGATATAGCACCACCTATCTACCACTGTCACTGACAGTGGTTAGCCTGCGAGGTGATGACGTCCTCTCACTAGACGCTATATCCATAGCATTTGAAACTAGGAGAGGCTATTTTTATTTTATATTACTCACGAGTAGCAGGATTTTAGTTGTAATTCTGATAAAGCTTTCATCCCAATAGTTCACAAGCTACATAGCAGAGCCTAGTCCGGAAAAGCGCCAGACGCGTTTCGCCCTATTGGGGCTAGTCAGTGGCGCGCACTCCCTCGGTCCTCCTTAGAGGACAGAGGAGGAGGCTATGCTCAATGAGGCCTTCATATTAGCATAGCCATCTAATTCGACGGTCGTAACGCGAATACACCGGTGGTTCATCTCTGGACCCAAAGGGAAAACAGCTCCCCTTGTCTTAGTGTATTTTTTCTCTCGATCTAACAGTCGCGAGTGAGAGAGAACGGTTGCTGTGGGACTACGCATAGCCACCTAGTTTAATGACAGTGATCTTGAAAAGATTGTGCAGTGACACTGAGCAGTAAGCATTTTGGCTTGAAGAAGCTCTTGCGGCAAGAGCGAAATGTTCCCATCATAAAAACCTACAGAAAACCCATTTATATTCCAAGTCGTCTGCAATCATGAAATTCATGTATGTTCCAAGCCTATTTCGGAGAGACTTTGAGACGCGCTACAAATGGCACAAAGTCATTGCAGCCAATTTCACATTCTATACTCCACTTGGATTAGTTGATCTTTCTTCTTACGTATACAGCTGCGACAGTGGATCCGGTATTACATTCGCCAATTTTCCGCTTTTCTTCCCTTCAACAGAAAGCGAATAAGCTTGTTTCGTCAAATCCTTGTCCCATTTGCCGAGACGAGTATCTGGTGCTTGACTATCGGGTAAGATACCGTTATCTACCTGTGTAATCCGTGGTCCATAACTGTCCCTTCGGAATCACTATATTGATATCTCATTTAACCTATGGTTGTGCTGTACCTACTCTTGTACTTAATCTACTACCTTCAATGACAGTGTGATTTATCGATTCGACCGGAGACCTTAGCGTCCTAATCGTTGTTCAATCCAACTCGGCACCTTTAGCATACAATACTTTCTATTTTAACCTCTATGTCAGATGAGAGTGATAGCGAAAACCATTCTTCATCCACTGCCATTTTTGGTATTCTGTTCCTTTTTCCACCTACTATTGGGATACCTGTTCATTTTATTCACCCCCTGCCGAATTGCATAAATAGGCTTTTGTCACTACAGCATAACTAATTCCTCCAAGGATTCGGGACACCAGCGGGGCACCGTTTCTCATGCTCTTCAATTGTGGTTGAGTGCATTTCTACTCTTGACGTGATCCGCTAACACACACTTCTCCCTCCAATGCTAGTTCTCTATGGCAACCGTTGTTTGTATCAGTTGGCATCATTCCTTACTGAATTTTCTCGTTTTCGTTTTCCTGACAAGCATTTGCCTGTACGAATCGGAATGCGCCATTTTTCTGCATTTCTATCTACCCTGGTGTTACTTTCATTGGCATCACCAATGCTACCGGGATGTTTTTTCCTATTTTCGCTGCACTGCTTTTTCTCTCTGCTCCCCATTGCACTACTCGACATGTAACCATTGTATCCCAAGTTTAATGTTTTATTTGGTCTTTATAGCACACTGATCTACTGGTTCAGTTCGTGGATCCCATCACTGCCAAGATCCTCGATTGTTGTCAAACGGGTGAGTGTGGAATTCGTTCGGGTTGCTCGCATTGGACGCATTTTCCAGTTGTGGCTTCGGCTCTTTTGACCACAATTTGCAAAAACTAGATGGCATAAGTGGTCGTATCGATTTCCGCTTCTTTTATTGGCACAGTTACGAATATTGCAGCACGCGTGCTTCCCGACTTCTACGAATATATATATATATATATATATATATATATATATATATATATATGGAATAGTTTTAAGTATGTGCTGAAAAAAACTACTAAAAGCTATTCAAACCCACGATGTTGCTGTAAACATGCAAGTAGAATGAAGTCAATGAAGGCTGATCAATAAACGAACCAATAAGGGGCACGCAATGAACGAAAAGTGTGTGTTCGCAGCCATGTGGAACTGCGATCCAATTAAATTAGCGGAATGATGTGTTTAAACAGGTGTCAGTAACAGCGATAGCGGAAGAAAACAAATCGGTAACCAAGACTGTTTTCCAAAAACTGTATGTGCACTAAGTGTTCTCGTAATACCAAGTAATGGGGTAGACTGCAAAAGCCTTGCGTTAAAACAAATGTCGTTGAATTGGCGCAACATATCGCAACTCAGAAGTTGTAAATGTGTGCATAAGCGGATCTAGCAGTCAGGTGTGTCACAACCCATTGTCTGTTAGTTTTACTCTCGGTAGGTGAAGCAGGCCGCGGACCGAGTGATTCAGCCTTCTGGCTTGTTTAAATTCACAGGTTGAGGGCTCGGGCTGGCATAAGTGCTGGTGGCCTCGCATATGGCTGATGGTGGTCACGTGACAATTAAGCGTCGGGAACTACCGCTGTCTTGTGGAAGAACAGTTATCAGGATTCGTGCGATTAACTGATGTGATCGCCCACACCCTTATAAATTGTCACGGAAAAGCGAACAAGCTCTACCATCAATGTATACATGTTATATTCCAACAGACTAGTGCTTCTTGCAAGTCACCCTCGGCCGAACATTCATCTGGATACATGGCCGTCGCTTTTACCCTTTGGTAGATCCGTTCACACTTCCGTCCCTCATAGCTGCCGCTAGCTTTTTATGCGTTTCAGCGACATATGCCTTGACCGAACCACGTCGTGCTTTCGCTTTTTACAATTTGGAGGATTTGTCCTTAGATCGTACCCTATTGATACTGAATCCAACCTTACTCTCTTTAGTTCATTTATTTTTGCATGCCATCAGCGAACCAGTGCTGCTGACCAGTAGAATTATGTCTACCGGGGGCTACAAATGAGTGACACTGTCGTCCGCTGGTCGAACTCGAATAAAAGCTCCCTAATTTCTCATCTGATCGTCTGTTGCGTTTTGGTCACTAACGTTTACAGACGGACCACATTAGTGCGTATTGTCTGCCGGCCTGCTCCTGGTTTGACGAAATTCCGAGGCGATTACTCGACAATTGATAAAAGAACTTTTCGTGTTGCTGCATTCTGCCAGACACAGGTGGGATTTCCACCGAGGAATGGCCTGATTGTCTCAGTTTCTTGCTTTTGTCTATTATCGCTCTATGCCACCATTCCAACTACTTTCAGTCGTTTATTTTTGTTCTTTTCTCGTCCTGCGCTGTCTTGACCACCATCCTCGTCGCGACACATCAGAGCACCTGAGCCATAGCAACAACACCTCCCTCCCCCAATTCCAGCCCTACAGTCTATTCTCTTTTTTATATTGTGGCCCCCCTATGGTACTAAAGAGCATTGTTCCATCACCTTTCACACTATCGTTGAACTCTCGGAATGAAGGGCCTCAGTTCGGAGCTGGCCTCGGTTGGAGCGTCACGGCTCCCTGGTTGAGGTCCAAAGGATGATGAACACGTTTGACTAGATACACTTGCTGATATGGCTAGGAGCCGACCTCAGTGGTGTTCTTGATGCGAGTTTCTTTGTTCCTCCCCATCCCTTTTAGCCTCCCCCTCCATCTGTGATCTCATTTCGTAGCGTAAAACATAACAATTTTTCTTTTTGCCTTATAGCCGGCTAGTAGCTTTCCCGAACGATGCTTATCCGTTGCTGGTAGCTCAGCTAGCATGCAACTGTTGTATTATTTTCTTTTTTTTCTTTAATGTATTGCGGCACAGTAGCTGAGGTGTTTCCCACCTCTAGCTTACCTGTATTATGACCGTTGAACTCTACGTGACGTTTGTTTGCGCTGGCTGCTATCTTCCCTCGTTTCTCAACATCCACGATAGCAATGTGTCCGATTGCATAGCTGCCCTGCGTGTCTGCATGTTTACTCAATCGTCTTTGTTTACCACTCGACAGGTTTGTGCCGAGCGCAACACAAAAGACTACTTTTAGAGATTGAAAAAGCACAAGACCTTGGTAAGTCATTTACACTTTGCGTTGAACTTAGCATCTCTATTCGTTGCAATATTTTCTCCCATTGGTTCTCCTCTTGGATCCGGCTCATTTTCCATCGTTGTTGCGTACGTTCACTGTTCTATATATATTTCCTATTTCTTCAACTTGAGACACTTTTGATTAACCTTTGTTCTAACTTCTTCTGCTGGGCTGTTACACTCAGAATACCTTGGTTTGACGAAACTTCTCCACTTCGTTGCCAGTTTTCATAGTTATGATACAATCACTTGAAAGTGTTTATCGGTTTGCCTATTTAGGTGTATGTATCACCTTTGGTTGTTATATCACCGAGTTATTGTACTCCTTGCTAAAATTCGTGTGACTTTCCAAAACCTCAGCGGCTAGTATATTAGTGACCTGTCGCTTACATGAAGTGTCTGCAACTCCACAGTGCCTCGGAGACCTGGCATCTGCTCATCAATGAATCAATTGTCCAATAAATACAAAGCCATAAAATTCCGCGGATGACAGGTTGAGTCGCTGCAGCATGGGCATTATGGCACATTAGTTGAAGGTGAGCAACACTTCAGCTATTGTGCCGCACTAAAGAAAAACGGAACGGCGTTAGATATCTGTGTAGAAACAACTAGGCACACAGATTAGACACGGGTCACCGGATAGACCTCGAAAACGTAGGGGTCATTAGGAGGGGTATACAATCAACCCCTCAGCGTTTGATTGCGGAGGCGATGGAAATTGCCAAATCTGATGGCTGCGTGAATAGAATGGAGGGAGTAGAACTCCCTAACGCGCGACGTGCGGTCTTAAACCTGCCAGCTTAACGTGCATCGGTGCGTGGATCAGATTGGAAAGTGCAAACCACCGACTCCCATTGTCAACACTATGGGCTTATCCGTCAATGTCATGACGCACAAGCCAAACCCCTGGACTATTCCCACTGTGATTTGCCTGTCGCTGTGTCCAGCCACAAGACGCCTATGTCTACTGAAAGACCATGGGTAACTTGCGCTGCACCACCCACAGCTCCACCCACACACCCCATATCCAGTGTAAACCCGAAGGAATAAGACCGGGAGAGATGTGGATTGGAGCCATGTTTCATCAACGAAGCCGATCCACACTCCTTTGACATGCACAGTACCAGCAGCATTACTGTCCATGGGGACCCATGCGTACCAGACGTACAGAAATCGCTGGCTGTGTCTTATTCCGCTCCACATCGCATGGAACCACTCTCCGAGCCTAGCACGGCCACAAGAACCCTGCACTCCGTTTCACCAGCAACCATTCACAGTCTCCTGAAGCCAGTAATCGAGGTGGTGTATGTTAGACAGGTAGAAACCGTCTCATCATTCATATCAAGCGCAGCAAAACATTCCATATGACACGGGAGATTTCATGTGTCCAGTGCACGTCCAACAGACAGTCATTCGCGTTTAGTCCGACTGAGACGACTAACACTAACCCTACATGTATACATACGCACATAGATCCAGTTTGCAACTGGGTAACTTGTGGCGATTTTGTACAATCACCAACTGTTCTCGTTAATATTACTATAATCATGTCTATGCAGGCGTGTCTCGCACTGCAGAGAATCACTACAGCGTGGAAATCAGGCTGGGTTTCGCCCTGGTCGCGGCTGCATTGGTCAAGTTTTCAAACTTCCCCAGACCCTCGAGCTTCGTCATGTGTACCAAAAGCTAACGGTTGCTGTGTTCCTGGATATCCGAGTTGCCTTCGATTCTGTCGACACGAATGCGTTGTGGCACTGTCTGTTGAGGGATGACGTCCCCGGGAAGTTCGTTTCCGTACTTCTTGCTATGTACAATCTGACCTCGTGTAGAGTTAGGACTTATGACAAGCTTTCGGTGGTCATGGGGTCGAATCCTGATGGATGCGCACTACTGATAATGCTCAACAGTTTGAAACTGCAGTCTAGTGCCTTTCCAAGTCTGTGAACGACTATCTGATTTGGAAGCTGGCTGTGACGAACCCCAATTATCTATATCAAAATCTCCTGCTCATATGTACGTATATTTATTTGTTTACATAATCCGTTAGATGAATGCCGATATTGCTATAGTTCCAAGTAGACAATGACGCACAAGGGAAACAGCCGTTAGGAAATGCTCTGGCGTATACTGGCCCCATTTTAACTCAGTGGCTTTCTTCGAACACACATGCTGTCATCCCTTGTTCACTTTTTCCTAAGGTCTGTTATTTCTCGCTCTCACCAACCCCCCCGCCTCAGCCAGTTTCAGGGTGTCTCATGGTGAATATAGTCATCATATGTTGAGCGTCTGTGCTTACCTGTTCACGACACAGTCCTGTTCACCAGATATGAGACAGCTCATGCCTTAATGCCGTCCCGCCTAGTTCACTTTCCGCTCTATGCATGACTTCTCTTTTGTGCTCTCTTATCGCTAGTTTCTAGGCTCAATTTATGATTACTTAACAACAAAACAGAATTACCTAGCGCTTGCTCACATAGTCAGTGAAACCCGTGCATCAGTCACTCAGCCCATCTATTCTGCGGACTTTTCCTCCACTCGTTGCTCGAGCGTTACTTGATAGTGTGAAGAGATGCACAGGGCTAATGGGTTTCGGTAGGACGAACCGACGGTCTGTTGCATTTTCGGACGTTTGGAGGATTGACTAGATAGCTATTGTGTGATGAGCTCATTGATGATTGTATTCCACAGTCTATCCCCCATGTGTGCATCCAAAACGTTTGTCGTAGCATTCTTTAAATGCTGTGTCTTACATAGCTGCTGTTACTGGAAGCTGTGGCTCTCAGTGTTAGCGCTGTGCTCTGTAACCTCCGTAACTAGCATGATAGGGGAGGGTGGATTGCGATATATCGCATTGACTCATAGCGCAAGCTGCTAGCTGATCTCGGTTCTTTATGTGGCCGAGCGATATGCACCACAGGAAGGTCTCAATGGGCCGGGACGATCTTCTGATGCTTCTACCAGCGTGTGGAAGACTCTGGTTGCTACGATGAAGCCTCAATAAGAGTTACACTGTACCAAATCGATTGAGATCTTAACCACATGCTCCTGGCGTCGGCTTATCATGCAGTAGTAAAATACCAGATCCACATCTTTTGTAGCTCCGGTTTACGTTCCGCTTCCCACACTTCTCACTCATTCTTCTCCAATTTCTGTTAACCATTAATATCTTCATTTGCATTCCTCTCAGGTACCGTTGAGATGTATCTCCCTTTCCATGTATACAACTACTCCGATTATTACTCCTACCTACCACCAGATAAGCTCAGCGCGCTTCTCTACGCCAGTGGTTCTGTCACCCCAGACGATCCTACGAATGTGCACAAACACCTCTCGCTCGAGGAGTTCACCTCTTTACCGGCGAATGTGCAAGATTTGCTGAAAGATGTGGACGTGATACCGCACGCACGCGGTGGTAAAATTCTTTCTAGAGAGACTGAAATTGAGCGGCCCAAAGTACCAAGTCGATACCATATGGAGGAGGATCACAAGAAACGTGTGGCCAGGATCCGCAAATCGCGTACACTCATCTTAGAGTGACTACTATAACACAGGCATACGCTTTGTACAAAAATACACGTTACCCAACTCACAGTCATCGTTATGCTTCTAGGCTTTTTCCGTGTGTGTGTGCGCGCATTACTTCAGGTAACACGAATTTCATTCCACATGTTTCTACACAATCGGCTTTTTCAAATACTTGCACCCGTCCATAGAAGTTGCAGTGGGAGTCCACAGTGCGTCCCACATTCAATTGTTCATTTGTTCTCCGAGCCTGGCGGTTTTGTTGCAAACGTTTCACCACCATGCGAGGTGACCTCCTCAGTGCAGTGAGATGCGGCGTGCAATCTTATTGAATGCATCGTCCATCCCTGATCAACCTGCAGGTGACTTTTGCAAGTGACAGTTGTTCGGCCTTAAACCGCGTGACAAAATGTACTTCATTTCTTTCTGTCGAAGTGGTTGGTATATTGAATCGATGTAGACTTGCGTGTTGATTGATATTTTCATTGAGAACCAAGCTTCCAGGAATTCCCTTCCTTTTCTTGTTTCACCTTGTGCCAGGACCTCTGCTTTTCTCTAATTGAAGCTGCCCTTATTCGTCTACGTGCAATAAAACTAGCCACGGTGTCTAATGCTCTACACAGGCTCTTTTATATGCTTGTATCCTTTTTGCCAGTTTTCTTCCCGTCTGGCCAAAATAATCTCTTTTTCAACCTAGGCAACTATTTTGTATACCACATTGCGTTGTTCATACGCCTACAGTTTTTCCTTTGGTTTTGAAAGAGTTTCGCTACATAGCAGTTGGTTTGTTTGCTACGATAAGATGATGCTGTTTGAATAGTCTGGCTGCCATTTCCGATATGTTCTTCATCCCTTATCGAATGACCACCATCAGTCCTAATAACCAGTTTTCCTTACTAGAAACCCTTCAGCTTCATTCCAAATTGATTGGAGACAGTGGGGTGACCATTGTATACTTTTCTACGTAACTGAAACGACATCAGCACAACTCTTAATGCCCATTCTCTAACGGACTCTGCTCCAAAAGTTTTCGTTCACCGCACATTCTTCTGTATATTGCATTACTCATGACTAATACAGTCCGTCGCAGTAAAGCGCGTTCTCCTTTTTGCTGTGCGATTTTGCGACCAACTGGTCCTGTGCTTCAAAATTAGGGCTGGTATTTTTGCACACGTTGCCCACTGGATGGGAAGTGAGCCGAACCAGTCTAATCCAAACAAGTCATACGTCCACAAAGATCAGGAGGTGGTGTTTGGTTTGCAGAAATTATGGTTGGAGCACAGCATATTGGGCCCAGATTTTGAACTCACCGGTCGTAAAACCAGTAGTATGTTTCTGGTTCGAGAGTACCAGGTCACCCTTGCTGGTGATCCGTATCTTGGGTGCGAACACCTATGACAGCAAGATGTAGCAGTTACTACCGAACGTCAGATCAGAGGAGGTTGGACAGTGCGCTCTCACACACACACACACGTCACCAACGCTTGGGTGCAGAGATGACTCCATTCTCCAAAATGACGCAACACATATAGTTGTTATACCCCGGAAAATGGATGGCAACGGATTAAACTACTGAATTTTGGCTTAGGCAGCACTTGGACTAGGTTCCTAGTATCATGCTCAGAAATCAGTTCAGGGTTAAGAATTTTTTCGGTGATCTCTTTTCAGACCCGAACATTTCCATAACGCTGATTGTGTCTGGGGAAAGCGTCGAATTGGGCTGGGAGTGTTTTCTAAGTTTTGTTTGGAAGGTCGAAATTCACAACTTGGGACGGCTACAGATGACAAGTATAATGCACTAATGGAACCATAATGCATAATCTTCAGTAGTCTAGAGTAAAGAGTTAAGGTCACAAAGGGGTAACTGAGTAGCAATGTCAGTCGGCCACGGTAGTAGTAGTAGTAGTTATAGTAATAATCGGCCGTATGAATCGTTTATGTCTACATAATTCCGGCTTCAGTTGGTGCATGTAGATAGCCTCGGCAATAGGCCAAAGTAGCTTTCGGAGTCCGCGAGAAGCGTTCAGATAGTGACTAGATGACTTTAAAATCATTCTCATAAACAGTATGGCCGCATTCAAGGAGGTGCGACATGATTGAGCTGGTTGAGGACTCCATTTCGTCTTTGTAAAATCATGTCGGAATGTACTCGCGAATCCTCTGGGATAGGCGTCTCGTGGTGCGACCTACGTATCGCGTCCCACAGAGCGCGAGTGCTGATTAACGTGTGTTGAACGGGTCAAAGATAGCAGTTTATCTTTCAACGGTTTTCCATTCAATGGCTTGTTGTGGTAAACAATTCTCAATCGGGCTGCGAAATAAGTTTTCTCAACAGTATCTTTCAGGTGTAGGGATAAGATTTCAGTTGCAGAGTTATCCTTACGTGATAAGTGTATGGAAAGCTCTTGCTTAGGAGCAATTCTACTAGGCGGCGTTAGATTTCGTTTTTTTCCAGATGCTTCATGATAAGCTTATCCTTTTGTGACCTTACCTGTATACTTTAAGACTATTGCAATTTATGTATTAATGTTGCTTCAGTACATTTTACTTGCTAGCTGTAGCCGCCTTAAGTCATCCATTTTGACTGTTCAAGCAGCTTAGAAATCATTCCCAGCCCGATTTGATGCTTTCCTTGCGACCATCGAACAACCTCCTGTGTTGGATATATTTGGGTGTTGCTCTGCCCAACCCTGGCACACCACGACCGCGGTTTCGTCTTTGTTTAGACTCGTCAGGTGGAGATAGCCTGAGCTAGGGTGCAACTCAGAGCTTAGTACTTCATGGCTAACGCCCTGAACACTATGCTACTGAGATCCGCAAACAACGCTTGGCACAGCGGAAAGTAATTCAAAACTGAAGTTAGGGCGCATGCTGTGGGGTTGGGTTGCGACTCGCAACCTTGTCTTGGAATAAGAGGGCGCGGGTTCGAACCTGTGTAAAAGCCAGACGACCCTCGCAGTACCCTTAGCCCACCTACGACTGGTGATGGTTGCGCGACAGCGAAGCATCGGCACTGCATACCGGCGTATTGCTGAGCCACTTCATGTGGACTGCACACTGTTGACGAGTCCCGAAGTGGCTGTCTAATCCTGTTCCTGATGTGCTGTGTGATTGTGACGGATATCTTTGGAAACACTCCACACAATTGTTGGGACGTTTATTATAGATATTTAGATTGTCTTCTCCTTCTATTGGTCGCTTGAGGTTATTCGCAATGGCTTCCAAGTTAGGTCTCTTTACATTTCTCTAGCATATAATTTTAATATTTTAGCTTTTTATTCTTATAGCCTTCCCTTTTGCTAGCTTTATAGTTTATACCTATTTAGCTTTAGCTCCATCTTAGCTTCTTTCTAGCCTTAGCTTTTTACTATTCTAGCTCTTTCTAGTAGCTAGTTCTTATTTTATGTTTTCTTAGCTTAGCTTGAGCCTTCTACTAGGGAAGCAGCAGCTGCTGGCTTCACATGCCATCTTGACGGGTTTAAGTAGATCCTAAACCAGCGGCATCAACAAGGTTATTGTCAAAGTATCCACTATAAACACGGCGCGCCTCCAACAGGAGTATTGAGTAAGTGCATATAGGTCAGCTAACGGACGTCATTATTGCTACGAGAAAAGCCATTTACTTGGGCTAAAGTCGTGTCTAAAGAAGCAAGCATGGAATGGGTTTTATTCATGTCATTGAGGCAAAATACACGCGGGTCAGATGGAAGTTCATTTTTTGGGTCATGGAATGCAAATGTACGCCATCCATTGTGCTGCGTAATTACTGAAATATGACATCAAATATAACGCGGACGTCTGTACCGATACAAAATATGCACGTCATCATGGGCAGCGGTTACTGCGCTCTTAACCCACAACAAGCAAGCACTGAGGAATGGTTTACTTTAAACGTTGCTACAAACACACAAGAAAACAATATGCGTAAAGGTAACGCAAGGTTGACTTACATATACAAGAGATACTGATGTTGTGCACATCCAGGCAGTCAGCGCGCATCTTTCGCCTCATATATGTCCAGGTGACTATCCGGAAATGAAAAGGCCGTTAGGTCTGGTGAGAAACACATTATCATGTTGCACAGTCGTGCCAATTCGCAGTTTTTGACGCGGATGCATATCGACGACTGCTACGTAGAAGAGAAAGAAAGACCACAAGTGCGGAGCTTGTAGTCAGACAACGTCACCTAAAGTTGCTTTCTGAAATGAGGTGGTGTCCAGTGCTGCTGTAGCGCTTGTAAATTTACTTATCTTTCATTGTACATTCCTTTCCTATTACAACCAATTCTTGTACATTAACCTTGTACACTTGTTTTGATTGATAAATAACACACTTTTGAAAGAGCTTCTTCAAGCCAAAATGCTTACTGCTCACTGTCACTGCACAATCTTTTCAAAATCACTGTCATTAAACTAGGTGGCTATGCGTAGTCCCACAGCAATCGTTCTCTCTCATTCTCGACTGTTAGATCGAGAGAAAAAAATACACTAAGGGGAGCTGTTTTCTCTTTGGGTCCAGAGATGAACCACCGGTGTATTCGCGTTACGACCGCCGAATTAGATGGCTATGCAAATATGAAGGCCTCATTGAGCATAGCCTCCTCCTCTGTGCTCTAAGGAGGACCGAGGGAATGCGCGCCACTGCTTAGCCCCAATAAAGCGAAACGCGTCTGGCGCTTTTCTGGACTAGGCTCTGCTATGTAGCTTGTGAACTATTGGGATGAAAGCTTTATCAGAATATCGACTAAAATCCTGCTACTCGTGAGTAGTATAACATAGTCCCACTTGTCTAAGTCATAGTCATTAGTAGGTTCTTAAGTGAGGTTCTTCTTCGCAGCCAGTTCCCAAATCAGATAGTCGTCCACATGCCCGGAATAGCACTAGACTGCAGTTTCAGCCTGTTGGGCATCGTCAGTAGTGCGCATCCACCGGATCCATCAGGATTCGAACCCATAACCACCAGCGGCTTGGACAGCCAGTGAGCAACTTATGCCAATGGGCCACGGGGGACAGCTCCGGACCGTCATGATTTACAAGCTAACTGCGATATAGCGCGTCTTATCCTCCACTGTCATGCAAGTTACGAACGTTGCAGAGGACAGCGTTGGCCCCGAAAGACACGACGTCCACTAACAGTAGCTATGTACGACATAGCATTTAGAAACTGTCAGGGCAGGTATATTTCGATGTACTAATGAGTAGGGGATTTTTGATGTAATTAAGTGAGGTTCTTCTTCGCAGCCAGTTCCAAAATCAGATAGTCATTCACATGCCCGGAAAAGCACTAGACTGCAATTTCAGCCTGTTGGGCATCGTCAGTAGTGTGCATCCATCGGGATTCGAACCCATGACCATGATTAGTAGGTTCCGTTTGCTCCGACTAAGAAGCTCAGTGCGAACGTGCAGCTGGGAGGGGGGAGGGGGAGGGGGCGAGCAGACGTTATATGTTCCTTGGGACTTGGAAGCTTGGAAGCTTTTGTGTCAAAAGCGAAACGTTGTCTATTGCCATAAATACATTAACCGGTCGTCTACCAAGTTTTCTGAAACCATGACTTCCCGATCGGTTCCAAATATGTTCCAAGATATTGAATACAGATACGGACCTCGTGTTCGCAAATTGGCGAGTGAATTTGTGCGCCTAGCAGGCATCGAAGCCAATTGGGAAAACCATCAGATTTTTAACATCAGATGTCTCAAGAACAACCTTATTCCCAAATCCCTCACAGTTAAACCTCCGGATTCTTCGTACACCTCGGCACGAATAACATTCAGAGCAGGCAAAGCATTTCTGAGACAAAGAATCTACCTAACAACTAGACGTCTGGGTGAAATCCGCATCCATGCGAGTCAGCTGCGTTTGGATTTACAGACTGCGGTGGCACTGACTGATTATGACAGACTTTGCAATAAGGCCTTCGAAGTTAAGGCAGAAAGAGGACGGGAGTCGAAGGAAAGGCAAATACGTAAGTTTGAACACTTGATGGCTGCACATAGTAAGGTCGATAGTCGTACTGATAAGCAATTATCTAATAGCAACTATTGTACAGTTGTTAACATGTCAGATAGAGTGTTAAGTGTAACAGAGTGTAGAGTTTTAGAAAAGGGTCTGAATTTTACTATCAGCAAATCTAAACTAAGGGCAGAAGATGTAATTCCTGGAGTTGAACCCGTTATGACTAGATTACCACTTGAAAAGGCTGAGGACATCCGCGCCCAATTAGCAAATATACTTAGATTTCAACAGCCGGTAGAATCGAATCCTGCTCCAGCTGAACACTTAGCGTTAAAGAGCCTGAAAGAGGATACTAGTATTGTCATTACAAGAGCGGATAGAGGTAAAGTAACAGTGATAATGAATAAAACAGATTATTTAGAAAACATGAAGGAGCATTTGACCACGGGACCATACAAAGAGGTTGAGCAGAAATCCATTACATCGGTAATGAACAAGAAGAAATCAGATGTCGCTAATTACCTAAGGACCGTGAAGGACAGTTTAGGTAAGGGCAAATGGTACAGCATTTCTCCGAAGTCGGCTATTCCACCTAGAATTTACGGTCTCCCAAAGATACACAAGCCCAATGTCCCCTTGCGACCTATAGTGGATGACATAGGCTCTCCCACACATGAACTCGCGAGATATCTGGCGAGCCTGCTGCAACCCCTAACAGGGAGAACGAGCACATTTGTAAAGAACTCTTATGAGTTTGCAGGAATGGTGCGAGGGGTGAGCATCGAACAAGATGATTTGATGGTCAGCTTCGATGTTACCTCCTTGTTCACGAATGTACCTAAGGAGGAGGCGTTACGATTAGCGAAAAACTGCTTGGTGGGGGACAGCAGCTTAGAAGATAGAACAAAGCTGACAGTGGATCAACTGGTCGAGGGGATAGCTTTGTGTCTCGACATGACTTATTTCACATTCCAGTCTAGAATGTACACTCAAGAACAGGGTCTGGCCATGGGATCTCCAATATCCCCGTATTAGCCAATACGTACATGGAAGAGTTTGAAAAGAAATCATTACCAAATTTCCGTGGTGTCCTGAAAGTATGGTGGCGCTACGTAGATGACACTTTTGC
The DNA here is from genome assembly GCA_944474145.2 of Dicrocoelium dendriticum. Classification (NCBI taxonomy): domain Eukaryota; kingdom Metazoa; phylum Platyhelminthes; class Trematoda; order Plagiorchiida; family Dicrocoeliidae; genus Dicrocoelium; species Dicrocoelium dendriticum. The sequence continues at coordinate 3,020,414 of OX104062.1, forward strand.
GTTTATAAAAAGAGATACAAAAGAGGATGTGTTTGATGCAGAGGTTGAGCGCGTCAAGGTCATGTTACACTACCTAGCCTGTGGAGCCGCATTGTGCGCGCTAGTGCGTGAGTGTACATCTCCCGACAAACCAGTGACGCTTATTGATTGGTTCAAAAGAGTGTGCTTAGCTAAAACATGTGGACTGCAAAACTAAACAGTTGATGTTTACCCAGTGTGGACTGCCGATGTACCATTGCCCTTAATTCTACTAAACTTCCATTTACAATGCTACTGTTCTGATTTTGGTTGAGTGTAACGATTTGGCGACGGAGGTTATTCTGATTGCTCATGGCAAATTCAATACCGGCACCCCAACCCCTTTGGAATTCTTCTACTGAAAGGCCTACTGCGCAACAATGGTTGCAGTGGAAAACTACATTTACTAACTACGTTGATTTGCTTTTGCTCCTTGGCGGAAATTGCACGATTGATGATGCAGCGAAAATTAAATTACTACACCACCATCTCGGCATCGAGGGCCAGCGACATTTCGACAGTTTACAATTACATACGAAGCGAGACCTAAAAACTGTGTTCTATTCCCTGGACCGAATATGGGGAGAAAAGCACCATGTGTTTACTGCTCGGTATAAATTCAGCACCATGCGACAACAGCCAAATGAGACTGTAAATGAGTTTATCTCTCGTCTCCTTACTGCTCTCCCTGACTGCGCCTATGATCAGATTCTTCCAGCCCAGTTCGAAGAAGCGATGCTGTTACAGGCATTAATCGTGGGTGTTTTCGATGAGAAGGCACGAGAACGTCTGCTCTCTGAAGATGAAACGCAACTGACGTGGGAAAAAGCATGTGATATAGTCCGACAGCGTGCCAACCTCGTCCAGGAACTAGCCACATTTCCCTCTTCAAATCAATCAATCTCACATGACGTAAACAAGGTCTACCAGACTAACCGAGGCCATGCCTTACCTCGCCCCGTACAGCGCAAGGAATTCCGTTGTTACCGTTGCAGGGAGAATCACTTGTCCCCGACTGACTGTCCGCACATTCATTCATTATGCAGATTTTGTGGAAAAATGGGTCATATTCAGAAAGTGTGTCTCTCCAAGCGGAAATCACTCGTCCAGGAACAATCTAAGGCTACAAACTGCATTACCGATGAATTGCACCAGAATTGGATTAACATCACAACCGTTTTTAATCGCACCATTACAGCAGAAAAACCGTTTGTCGTATCCGTCCAAGTGAACGAACAACCGGTAGAGTTTGAAATTGATACCGGTTCCGCAGTCACTTTGATCCGACCAGACGCCTTATCCCAACTTCCAAAGCTGTGTCCACCGAACATACAGTTGCGATCTTACACTGGACAGATGGTGAATGTGCTTGGTACCTTCAATGCACGCATTTCTTACCGTAATTCAACGAGTCATATGTGTGTGTACGTTTCTGGAGGACCGGGTCCAAACATCCTGGGCCGCGATGGAATTAAGCGCTTTCCTGGCATAATGTCGAATGTCAACCTGGTGAAAGACAATCCGCAGTTATCCGAGATTTTGTAGAAGCATGCAGTCTTATTTGATCAGTCGAGATCAGGACTTTTAAAGAATTACAGTGCACATCTGGTATTGAAACCACAAACAAAACCGCGGTTCTGGAAAGCTCGCACTGTTCCCTATGCCCTCCGTGATAAGGTCGAAAGTGAACTGCGCCGACTTCAGTCGGAAGGTTCCGTTGAACCCGTCCAGTATTCAGACTGGGCAGCCCCAATTGTGCCAGTATTGAAGAGCGATGGTACGATAAGAATCTGCGGGGATTACAAGGTTACGATAAACCAAGCGTTAGAATTAGACCGATATCCGCTACCAAAGATTGAAGACATTTACGCTTCCCTTTCCTGTGGTGATCTATTTACAAAACTAGATTTGAGTCATGCCTACCAACAAATTGAACTCGATGAGGAATCACGTACGTACACCACCATTAGTACTCATCTCGGATTATTCCGCTATATACGCATGCCTTTTGGAATAAGCTCGGCTCCATTTATTTTTCAACGTATTATTGACTCACTCGTGAAAGATATACCAAACACATGTGCATACTTAGATGACATTTTAATTACTGGACGCACTACCGCCGAGCACTTACATACATTGGACGTCGTCCTGAAGCGATTATCGGATGCCGGTTTGGTTCTAAAAAGAGAAAAGTGTGAGTTCCTTGTTCCGAGTGTACAGTATCTGGGCTATCGGTTGTCACGTGAAGGATTGTGCCCACTGGAAGAAAAGACAAAAGTGCTACTTGAGGCGCCAGCACCCAAAAATGTTCATGAATTGCGGTCGTTCCTCGGTGTTGTCACTCAGTTTTCCAGATTTATACCATCAGCAGCAACTCATCTGCATCCCCTTCACCAGCTGTTCCGTAAAAACCAAAGCTGGAATTGGAACAATACTCATGAAAATGCATTCAAAGCGGTCAAGAAGCTCTTAGCATCTACAGATGTTCTTGTGCATTATGATCCGCAGAAGCCTGTTGTTCTTTCTTGTGACGCCTCACCTTACGGTCTCGGAGCTGTTTTAATGCACAAATTACCGGATGGCTCTCAACGTCCCATTGCTTATGCTTCAAGAACCCTGATACCAGCAGAACGGAACTACTCTCAACTTGATTGAGAGGCAGCCGCTGTCATCTTCGGCACCACTCGATTTCACCAATATTTACTCGGGCGACCTTTTGTGATCCATACGGATCATAAACCTCTTGTTTTCCTCCTCGGCCACGAGAAAGGTATTCAACAAATGGCTTCACCTAGAATGGTACGTTGGTCGCTTATTCTTTCTGTGTATACATACGAAATTCAGTACGTTCCAGGCAAACAGAATACCACCGCTGATGTTCTTAGCCGGCTTCCCTTACGAGAGACACCATTAAAAGAATTTATCCCACAAGAGCTCGTAAACCTGGTCCAGCATTTTAATGATTCCCCAGTCACATGTACAGACATACGTCAGGAAACTGACAGAGACCCTGTTCTATCGCTGGTCAAACGCTATGTCCAAGTTGGGTGGCCGGACAACACCCCCAAAGAACTCATGCCCTTCCGTAACAGGATGTCTGAACTCAGCCTCCAGAATGGATGCTTGCTGTGGGGCGCACGAGTTATTGTCCCCAAGAAATTTCGGTCACGTATCCTTGACGAACTACATGATGCGCATCCAGGTGTCGCAAAGACGAAGTCGTTAGCTCGATTTTATGTGTGGTGGCCTGAATTGGACCGTGATATTGTGGCGAAGGTTGGAAGTTGCAGACCTTGTCAGGAGACCCGAAACGCCGCTCCTCATGCGCCAATGCACCCTTGGAAGTGGCCAGAAACACCCTGGAAACGAGTCCACGTAGACTATTTCGGTCCCTACGAAGGTCGGATGATTTTGCTAATCATCGATGCCCATTCTAAATGGATTGATGCCCATATTCTTGTTTCAGCAAATTCAGCTGGTACTATAGAGAAACTACGCACAACGTTCGCAACATTTGGCCTTCCCGAGACATTAGTATCTGACAATGGACCAGCTTTCGCCAGTGTTGAGTTTTCTACCTTCCTCAACTCGAACGGCATTAAACACATAACAACTGCACCCTATCATCCTTCTTCTAATGGGTTGGCGGAGAGAGCCGTACAAACAGTGAAGAAACTGCTAATAAAACAACCAAATGCTCCGCTGCGTGTGCGTTTGGATCGTTCCTTGTTCGCATATCGAAACATGCCGAACGAGACCACAGGCAGAAGCCCCGCTGAGTTAATGTTTGGTCGTCGACTGCGTACACGATTGAATTTATTGCATGGATCTATTGAGCCACAAGTTTCGGAAAAACAACAACGAGTGAAAGAGCGTTTTGATACTTGTAGCAGAGACAAGCATGTGACAGATTCAGATCCCATCTACATCCGCTTACCTACAGGCTCGGGGTGGGAGCCAGCCGTCGTTAAAACAACTAACGGACAGATAATAGAAGCAGAGACTGAGGATGGCAGGATCGTTCGACGCCATTTAGATCACGTGCGACCGAGATTGTCCGACACAGAAACAGTTGCCGAGACAGAGCAGCCGGCTCAAGCATCGAACGACATGCACGTGCGTGACGCTGAACCGGTAGTTGAGTCACAATTGCGGCGCTCTGAGCGCCGACGCCGACCGGTCGATGGTTTCCAGGCTGGATAGCTCCAACTAAAGGTGGGAGAAGTGATGCAGAGGTTGAGCGCGTCAAGGTCATGTTACACTACCTAGCCTGTGGAGCCGCATTGTGCGCGCTAGTGCGTGAGTGTACATCTCCCGACAAACCAGTGACGCTTATTGATTGGTTCAAAAGAGTGTGCTTAGCTAAAACATGTGGACTGCAAAACTAAACAGTTGATGTCTACCCAGTGTGGACTGCCGATGTACCATTGCCCTTAATTCTACTAAACTTCCATTTACAATACTGTTGTTCTGACTTTGGTTGAGTGTAACAGTGTTACACTATTTGAACTCCATTGACGATGCGATAATGTTCACCATGGAACTTGAGTCGCAGAGCGGTACACTTCCGTTCCTTGATTGTCTGGTACATAGGAAGGAAGGAACGTTAAAAACGACAATGTATCGCAAACCAATGGACACAGATGGGGTACTTAGCTATAGTTCAAGCCATCCGAAGCACGTGTACGCAGGAATCGCTTCATCACTATTTCACAGAGCAAGTGCTCTGTGCACGGAGGAAGAAGATAGGAAGGCAGCGCAGAGGGAGGCGATGAAAAACCTAATAGCTAGCGGATATCCGAAACGATTAGTGAAACGACAGGTACAGAAATGTCTACACCCACGCGCAACACCAACCACAGAGTGGATAGCGACAGTGGGTATTCCGTATAAAGAAGGAACTTCGGAAGCGATTCGGAGTACTGTATAAGGAGAAGATAAGGGTAGTTTTCCAGAAGAGTCGAACGCTACGGTCCACGCTTGTGCATCTAAAAGATTCACTACCCTTAGATAGAACAACTAACTGTATTTACAAAATTCCATGTAAAGATTGTACGCAAGTGTATATAGGCCAAACAGCGATGGAATTACGTACAAGGATTTCAGAACATAGGCGACACATATCACGACCTCCGCGAAATGAGTTAGAGTATGGAGCTCTACTCAGAGATTCGGCAATAGCAATACATGCGCTAGACACGGGGCACAAAATTGACTTCGAAAATGTGGAGGTTATCAGGAAGGGATTACGATCAACCAAACAAAGGCTGATTGCTGAGGCTATAGAAATAAGCAAGGCTAACAACTGCGTGAATCGAATAGACGGAGTAGGGCTGTCTAGTGCCTGGCGTCCAGTCTTACTCCGACTAGCTTGATAAGCATCGGTGGATGGACACCAAATCGGAATGAACTATCGACTCACTCTCCATCGAATTCCAAATTCCTTACAACGGTTCAGCTAAGATTGCTAGCCACACACGGAACTCTCCGCGGACCGGCAATTTCCTTTCCCCGCTTGACCCTGACAGAAAAAATCTGCAATGTACCCACGAACATAGTGACCTTTGATCGCTGTAATCATACATTGATGAACTGCAAATTGATTCGTCCCTGCATGTAGCTTTGTCATGATCGCTATAAAATGCCAATGTTAAGATAATTCACTTCGCCTGATGAGGCTTTTGTGTCAAAAGCGAAACGTGGGCCTGATGAAGGTTTTGTGTCAATAGCGAAAAGTTGTCTATTACCATAAATACATTAACCGGTCGTTTACCAAGTTTTCTGAAAGCATTCCTTGGGACAGCGTATGCCATCATGGATTTCAGTCCGGATTTAGTTGTTGACGAGTTTGACTGTCGACTCCTACTCGTAGTACGTGCTAGACTAGTGCGTTTATACTGGAGGCAACCACGGCACTAATGATGTGACGGATTGTGGTTTTTGTGCGTTGGGGTAACAGTTGCCCGCGTCTGTCGTCTCTGTTGCTGGTGTAACCTCGGACTATCTCTGTAGAGCTGAGTCCACAACACCTCAGCATAAGCAGTTAGAATAGAGAGGGTTGTGAATTGGACCGTTCGTGCAAACGATCATCATTAGCCGTCTGTTTTGAGCACTGTTGCGCTCGGAACACCGCCGGTGCGAATTCCCAACGGTACATTGGCAATAAGGATGCTAGCACACGGAGTGCTCGGCCAGTTCAACTGCTGGATCTTACTCCAAGCATCCGATGGCTCGGGCACGTGCTTCTCGTGTCCGCTCAGAGGCTAACTCATCGCACCTTCTGTGTACGTTGACAACAGGCGAGCGCGACAACAACGTTGTCGGAGCACCAGGTTGATCAGAGGTAAACATATAATGTAGTAGTGATAGATAGCGTTTAAGATACAGGAACCATTTGCAGGTCAAGCTGGAAGCGCACTCGAACGTGACTTAAGATCCATAGACGTCGAAGAATCGGTTACTTTTCAACGGATAGTTTTCGACGTACCTAGTCTCTGTGCCGCGAAACTAGCAGTTGGATCCGCTTGGTACCGGGGGTCCATACACCGAGCACGATGCACGCGTGTTGCCTGAGGAGGGGGGGGGGCACACAAGGGCTTCATGCAGCTAAGGGAACACAAATCTCTGGCTCGGAAATGATTATAGCGCAAGTGCGACCGGCGGTTTTAGTCTAATAATGAATGAACGGAACAGCTTAATACAAGGGAGGGTTCAGTGTGATCAGAAGCGAAACAAAGTGAGAGTAAGACAAACATCAAATACCGGAAATCAGCGAGTTGAACAATGCACTGTGAAAACGACGGAGTGACTGGATCCAACAATTAGGATAGAGCGAATGAAGCGGTTCGAATTGTCGATTGGGACTAGACTGCGAGTGAGAGGAGCAGCGACCGGGCTAAAATGCGTCCAGAATGAAGCAAATGGAGTTTGACAGCCAGATTGACCTTCACACCAAGAGCATATATCGTTTGTCACCCGGAATATTAACATATACCATAGAACTTCAAGCGAAAATAATGGAAGCTACCACGGTTGGGCTTTCGCCCCCAAAATGTTTACTGGTAGCATGATGCGACTGAAAGTATGAGAATCGGATCGACGAAAGTTAGGCTAAATTCTGTTGCAGTTGGGTTGAACAAGTTTACAAGCCCCGTCAACTGTTGGAAAGTATACACCCAAACACACAACCACTGTCTACTGAGGTCGTCTTTTTTGGTCACACAACCATGTGAGGACCCCCTCTCTCCATCGCGAGTCCCGAGACGGAAAAAACAAGCGTCGGTGTTAGTACCGTCTTAATTATCTTTCCCATTCAAGTCAATAATCACCATCATTAGCTGTCGGCTCTGGCTCATATGAAGCAGCAGCTTCATTAAATAAACGAACTACAAACTTGAAGTAAAGTGGACAAGCTAGCTGCAGCGGGATGAGGCATGGACTCCTGTGGAATCGCCGATGTACGGACCAATTGAGGGCATCGTACGCTTGGTGCTTGTCTCGTGTTTTCCAAGTACAAGGTATGACTGTGAGACTGAGTCGACACATCAAAGTTGTTCATTTTTACGAAAAAATCTGAAAACAGACTACCTCTGTGTTAACCAAGTCAGCTAATGAAGTTGATGCGCATGTCAATAAAAGATCTGTGCAGTTTTTCCAAAACCTCAACCATCCATGGAGACGGCGAGACACAAGCTTGTTAATTAATAGATGTTAGGAAAGTAGTCAGCTTTGATCACCAATGCCCGTGGGAGAAGTATTCGTATCCGATGGCAGCGCTGAGTGACCAATAACGAAGTCCGCCGGTTGGTGTCTCGCAGCAGGCCACTTTGAATCGTAAAAACGATCTACGTTGGTTAGGATAGACAACGCTAAATGGCAATTTGCACGAGGCAGGCCTGAACAGGCAGGAGCGAATATCTATCGATCACCCAACTGGGCGTGGACCGCAAATCGCTGCTTCATCCGGTAGGGTGAAAGTACGAAGCCAACAACCTGTGACGTGGAGAAGAAAGAAAAGCAACGGCCAAGAGGCTTAAGCTAGCCAGCACGCGTCTCGATGCTGATAGTAGATTTCAGGATGAACATCGGCGATCAGTCGGGGAGTCACTGTGGCGTCGTAATCAGCCCCTTGCATCTAGCCGTTATTTCACGATAAGACTATCTTTTTCTGTGATTTATTTTTGATATGCTCTTCGTTAACTCTTAAGCCACTCTCACCGCTGTTGGGGTAAGCACTATAATACAGGGAAAATTAATCATTTCAGAAAACTTGGTGGACGACCGGCAATTTTATTTTCCCCACTTGACGCTGACTGAAACAAACTACAGTGTACCCACGAACATATTGACCTTTGACCGCTGTAATCATTCATTGATGAACTGCAAATTGATTCGTCTTTGTATGTAGTTTAGCCATAATCGCTATAAAATGCCACTGTTAAGATAATTCACTTCGCCTGATGAAGCTTTTGTGTCAAAAGCGAAACGTTGTCCATCACCATAGATACATTAACCGGACGTCTACTAAGTTTTCTGAAATGATGACTTCCCGATCGGTTCCAAGTATGTTTCAGGGAAAATTAAACTTACTGCACCTTGGTGTTCCGATCATGCTAATGTAGCGGAATTGGAGTGAAGTGTTATCAGAACCACTGCTAGTGTATGGGAACGACACTGCCTCGAATAATGGATAAAAAACCGGTCAAGAGAAAAACCAATCAGTGAAATAGGCATACAAGGTGAATTTGTCTGGAGTTTCATGAAAAGAGGAAAACGATGGCAGAGAGGGGTGTGGATCGTGGTGCAGATTGGACAATATGTCCATCATATCAAAATGGATGGCTTATATGCTGCAATGCCGTAAGGTTCAATACAAAGTATCACCAGACATCCGGGTTCATCGCAAATGCTAAGCATGAGCTAAGTTAGAGTGAATTGCGAAACCGAAGGAACAACAAAGGAGCCACTGCCTTCGAAACAGAATGGAGTTAAACAGCAGCAATTTTATGGAATTATGGTTAAAGCCGTACATGATTCGTTAGAGACAGCAGCTAATTTTCACAAGGCGGAACACTTACGACACAATTTCGACGCGTTGTCGGTGGAGCAAAGTGTCCTCTGAAATTTCGACGGTAATAGAACCAGACCGGTTTGCCTAAGTAGGTATCACGATACACTGGCAAGCGTGAGAGAGGGGTAAACAGGAAGCAAAAGATACCATCGGATTTCAAGTACTCCATGCTAGTGGCCAAGTCAACCGGGTTGTAAGGCTTCCCTCTATAATTTTTGCGCACTTTCAGCATTGAAGTGTCACGTCAATCGATGACAGGACGTCTGTAGTCGAATTTCTCCACTTCGGCATGCAGATCATCACCTGAGTGGAGTAAATTTCTTTGGGACTTCTTTTAAATCCGATCTGCATGCTCTCATTAAAACACGCTGTCATGCTTGGTGGTCGTCGATTCTATGTCTAGTTGGAGGAACTCCAGTCTTGTCAGTCGCTGTTGTTGCAGAAAACACGAAGAATCTGGTGATACGACTAGTTCTCCTTGACACTTATATCATCTTCTTTATCGGACTTCACGTAATTAGCTAGGGCATCTGTCTCGTGCACCACAGTAGTGTATTCTTTGGTATTGCTACTTCCAAGTCTTAAACCCACAATTTTGCAATTTTAGGTCATATAATAACGTGTTATGCTTCTAGTTACTGTATTTTCTTGTTTTCTCACTCCTCCTCGTTGTCCACTTTCAATACCATGACGACAACTAGAGTTAGTCCGTCTAGATTGAATTTGTTCCAGTGTGCTAATCCACTTCCTGAACCCTAATTGGCAGCTTCGTGTAATGTGTGGTTAAATTCCCAAGCTGTTTTTATTGCCCCCACCATATCATAGCCTGCATTCCTCCTTCCCTGAGGCACATACGAAATTGACTGGACGGCGATGTGGCTTATACCGGTCTCCCACGTTTCGCATCCAGAAAGTCTTATCTAAGATTTGTCCACTCAAGCTTGCGTGTCATTGATTACACGATTACAACAGGCGAGGCTGGATTCACGAATGATGAAAGCCTTGGAAGTTTTCTCACACACATGCACACATAGCCTGTACGTAGGGGTCGTTGGATGGTCGGATACGTTTATGTACTTGGGTGATCAGTCGGCTTTTCTCAGTCTGATCTATCGAGAGACCGACCAGCCTCACATCAGACCAGTTTTCTCCGTGCGTTGCCTGCGATCAGGAAGTCCTCGATCCAATGAACCACTGCCCGGGGCACCATAGTCGCACACACACTCACACACACACGCACACACACTAAATTCTGCATTTCACTAACCTTGTAAACTTGACCCCTTGCATGATCAGCTTCTCACCGTGTTACGTAGACTAATTCCTACCATTGCCGCATGCGTTATTTACGTTATATCTGGAACTGTTCCCTTCTTAGTTACAATGTATCCGAGTACTTCGAAGAAGTTGTACAACAGTCCGAAGCTTGGCTATTGGCCACTCGAGAATACCTGAGTCGCGCCCTCTACTGTCTGTTTGTGTACGTGGGAGCGCTGGTGTTGTGGAACACTGCCGGAACTGTGCTATGGTTTTATCTGGGACGGTGAGTGACGGAACCAATGCTTTTCATTCTTTTATTCTAGCCGCCTATTCTTCATTCACGGTCGTGTTGACCTTTTTATTGTAGGCTGAAGCTACTGCCCAGAAAGGTCCTCTTCGAATCGGATGTTTCCAGTTGGTCCCTACCTCAAAGTAGGCCACAAGCACAATGACAATTCAGACAGACCCGTACCCAAAACACACTTATTGCTCATCGTCGTGATCTTTCTAATTTTGTATTGGCTCTGTGATCCCCGGCTAGCTAAAGACAGTTCCATTGACTTTACTCTGTGTTGTGATTATCGGTTTATCTCGACTGTGTTTTGTTCGTTCCTTCGCTTCAAACGAACTTCCATCATCTTTACGTCTACGTTTCATCTCACTTTACCCGGTCATCAGGACTAAGTCAGAACTTTTTCGTTATTCCTCGCAGACCCCTTGTATGTCCTCTCCATCAATGTAGCTTTCTAGTACAAAAGCCCGTTAGTTTGTTTTTCAAATTTCGTGTTGCTTACCGCTCCATAATACATATGTTGACTCCACTCATGGAAGCTATCCATCGATTTGACAAATCGGATAAACTATTCCTTCGAATGTCGTTGAGTGCACAACGTTTAGCGCGTGTCCAGATAGCGATTCCAGAAGTAGATCGAGTTGCGCGGAAACTTTTATTTTGTACAACAAAGAATTCACTATTTTCCTATCAATGAAAAGACGACACCGTAGACGCTAATAGGTAGGGGAACGGAAAGAGCACATCACACAAAACCATCGCGTGTTGCCTCCGAAACGAGCGTCAAGCACTGGTAGTGCTTGACTCAAACAATCGAACTCAACATGCGGTTTAACAATTCGCACCGGTCGCATAATTGTACAATGCAATAATGTTTTAGTTAGAATTTTACACAAGTAAACTGGGGAAATTTCCAGACTGCTACAGACTGCATGCTACCACTCACTACAAGCCTTGCAGCAGCTGGTCAGTAGGGCGCAACTTCGCCAATGCTCAGGTGACGCTGATTTAATCTTCATCATGCGTTGTATTGTCCACTCCGTTTCAGACAGTTACTTCTAAGCTTGGTGTTATGGATACGTTACAGTAAATGGTGGCATACGTTGTAGGGGTCACTGAATATTTGATACACAACTATAAGGTCACCGCGTAAATTTCGGTAGCGTCCGCTGAAAATTCCGAGCAAATTCAGGCTTTACTGATAAGAGAAATTGTGTAGGCACTTGGCAGTCTTTGTTGCCGTGCATTGTGGTGTCTCCAGCACTTCCAGACAGCGCTTCAACCAAGGTCGCCAAACTGGATAGCGTATTCTACGTGAGGACACACGTAAGAGTTCATCGGGAAGATTAGTGAGTCAAATCTCGCGAATGCGTTTCCCAGCAGGTTGTCGTTTTGGTTAAAACTCGAGGTGCTTTTGCCAATCCCCGCCACCTGTTACGCAGACGTCCTTGCCCTGAAAGGCAGAGTTTATAACACAGCCGTTCGTTCAACCCTCTTATACGGTTGTGAAATATGGCCCGTCAGGTTGACAGACATAAAGAGCTTAGCCACGTTCGATCATCGCTGCCTCCGCAGCTTAGCTCATGTCTGTGTGAGTAATGGACGTGTTCTGCGTTGCGTGTTTGGTGCAGGAAGAGCGAGTGAACCGCTCAAGACCATTATGTCACGCACCAGGCTCCGATGGCTGGGTCACGTGTTGCGCATGCCAGCACCCCGACTCCCACGACGTGCGTTGTTTGCGCGCCCGGCGGGTGCGGCTGGAAGAGGAAGAGGGGAGGCCGTGCGATGACTTGGTCGTGAGGAATGAAAACCTTGACTTCAAAACTGGCGTCGGTTGGTGCATCCCGACTTCCTGGCTGGGGTCCTAAGGACCATGAACACGTTTGGTTGGACACACATGCTGATACGGCGAAGAGTCGGCCCCAATGGCGTTTGTGTTGTGAGTTTCTTTGTCCATCCCCCTCCTGCCTAGCCTCCCTTCCAATCACAATGTCGTTCATTAGGCGTAATACAACTCTCTTTTTGCGGCACGATAGCCGACTGTTAGCTCTCCGGAACGATGTCAATCCGTTACTGGGGACTCAGCCGGCGTGTCTTCTTTTCTTCTTCTTGTCTTTTGTATTGCGGCACAATAGCTGAAGTGTTTTCCACCTGCAGCTAACGTGTAATGATGTCTCTTTGGTTGTCTCTTCTCGCAGGTGCCTCACCCTGTTTCGTACTGTTGAAGTCACTCTGTACGAGCACGTCAAGACCACATTCCTGGGAACTGATCTACAATCTGTGTGTCCCAAGCTCATGCATGTGGTCATGCCTATGGCGTAGTTGAACGGTGCTGGATTGTCACCCGCCGAAAAGCTGGATCACCACTGCCTCCTTGTCGCTGATGGACAGACGCCGCTTGATCCCATCCGACACCAGCTGTAGTGAGGAAGGCCGATCCCTGGTTCGAGCGTTGCGCAGGAGCTTACTCAAGGATTGTGAGACCTGGTGGCGTGAACATGCTAGAGAGCTTGAGCTTGCTAATCTCTCTGGTAATACTAGAAAACTGTTCCACCTCATCCGAGTCACCGAAGGCTTCCGATCAGGAATAAGCGAAACAATCTGCAAAGATAATGGCTCCCCAATCACTAATCTTCAACGAGGGTTAGGGTGATGGGCCGAACGTTTTCGCTCGCAGGTTTCCTGGCCGCCAGCTCTGTCTGTTTTCCTGGTGGCGCTCACTGGTGATGAATGGACTATCCCAACTGCTCCTCCTTCTCACCAAGAAATAAGCGGGAACTCAGCTGTCTAAAGCGTTCTAAGGCACCCGGCCCTGATGGTCTACCTCCTGCTCTATTTAGGGATAGGGGCTCTTCGCTGGTTCAAGAACTCACCGCTTTGTTCTCAGAAGTCTGCGCAAAAGCGGAGCTACCATCATCCTGGAGTGAGTCGATATTCGTCCCCTGGGCCTGTGGACAAATTGCTCCAATTACAGGGGCATAAGTTTGGTTTCCGTCGTTTGCAAGATTCTGGTCTCCATCATTCTTCGTAGGCTATCTCCAACGCGTGAATCACTACAGCGAGAAGAACAGGCAGAGTTCCGCCCTGGTCGCGGCTGCATCGATCGGATTTTCACCCTGTCAGATTCTCGATCTCCGCCATGTGTATCAAAAACCAACGATTGTTGTGTTCCTGGATATCCGTTCTGCCTTCGATTCTGTCCACAGGGCTGCATTGTGGCACTGTCTGTTGAGAAATGATGTTCCCGGGAAGTTCGTTTCCATTCTATGTGCTCTGCATAGTCTGACGGATAGTTAGGGCTTATTTCAGGCTTTCGCCTTCCTTTTTTGTCACCAGTGGGATTCGTCAAGGATGCCCTATCTCTCCAGTCCTCTTCTACTTTGCCATTAAGGATATCCTCAAAAATGCTCTAGACTTGTTGTACGCTGGCGTTAAGCTCCTCCCAGGTAGTCGGGTGGTTGAATTGGATTATGCTGATGATATCGTCTTGTTGGTTGACACCGTCCAACTTGCAGTTAATCACCTGACGATTGAATCGTCGAAGTATGGCATGCACTTTTCACCATCCAAGTGCGAAGCACTTTTTCGAGACTGATATACGCCCCTGCCTGCACTGACCACTGATGTAGAAACCTGAGAAGTAGTTTTGGAAGGAGTTTTGTCTACCTGGGAAGCTACATAACTGCGGGTAAGGCTGTTGGAAACGAGATTTCGATGCGTATCTCAAGAGCTCGTCTCGCCTACTCCAGGCTGAGGCATTTATGGCGCCGCCATGACATCCGTCTCTCTATTAAAGGACGGGTTTATAGTTTACTGTCGGCTCTGTACTGTTGTACGGTTGCGAGACTTGGCCTGCTCGTACCGATGACCTACGTCGACTGTCTGGCTTCGAGAACCGTTGCTTGCGGTCCATCGCCCGTGTGTGGTGTCTGAACCACGCAACCAACACTGAGGTCAGACAGCGGGTTTTTGGCGGAGACAAGCACTCCGTCGAGGTGCTTGTCTCGCTGCGCCAACTACGATGGCTCGGACACGTACTGCGTATGCCCGTTCAGCGTCTTCCGCGTCGTGCCTTGTTCGTGGTCGCTGGACAGGGTTCGACAGCCTAGAACTCGAAGAAGCAGGATGAAATAGCTGACGAAACTGCTGGCCACGGTTGGTTCCTCCCGACTCCCTGGATGGGGTCCCAGGGATGCTGAGTGCACTTGGTTGGAAACGTTGGAAGTCATGGCTCGAAACCGAACTCAGTGGCGGGCGTGTATCTCTGCTTGTTGCGGTGATTCCCCATCCCTCCCCAATAAAAATCGTTGAAAAGCTCAAAAACTGTGAGTGGAAAATGGACAAAAAACCTTTGTTTTCCTTCTTATTTTACACTAGCTTTGTTAGCCTATTCTGCCATGGTTCCGATGGCACCGTATCTGTACACAGATTACGTTATGGTTGGCAGCATCCGGGTTCGGATTTGCCTGTCACTGTGGCCAGCCACAGGACGCCTGCGCCTACAGAGGGACCATGGGTGGCTTGCGCTGCACCACCCACAGCTCCAACCACACACCCCATATCCAGTGTAAACCCGAAGGAATAAGACCGGGAGGCATGTGGATGGGAGCCACGTTTCATCAACGGAGCCGGCCCACACTCCTTCACAGGCAAACACAAGCACGCTGTATTTGGGAATCAAGCGCACACAAGGCGGTGGCTGGACCGTAGTCCGCTCCACACTGAGTGCATGGAACCACTCTTTGATCCTAACACGACCACAAGGACCGTGCACCCCGTCCCCTCCAGCAACGACCAACTGTCTCCTAGAGCCAGTATGGACGAGGTAGTGGGTAATAGACAGGTAGGCACCTTGTCAACATGCACATCAAGCGCAGCCACACCGGGGATGTCAAGCAACAGCCAGTCACTTGAAATGACATTATCAAATAAAATATATCTGTTAAAGAATACGGCTATGCAGACATAACTCTTCCCTAAATTAGCATATGATGTAAGTTGGTTAGCAACGAATCTGCGATAAGTACAAAATGCCCAGAAGTTACTCAAAAAATGCTACAAACGCAATAAAGTTAACGAAGATAACCACAATTAACGTAAGCAACGTGCGCAAGTTAACAGAAGATTATTAGGTAGGCAGAACAAACCAGATAAAGTGGAAGGAAATTTATCCAGCTTTAAAAGACCTAGTTCAAATGTTAGTTGGTTTAGCCCAACTGCGGTGAAGAAGCATCATAAATGCAACATCAGCCTGTGCATGGGGCACACACAGATTGTGATATATATATATATATATATATATATATATATATATATATATATATATATATATAAGTTGGTAATGTTTTCTGAACTGATCGGTTCGAAATCCCGTTAAGTTCGCGCTGTAGTCTTTCGTGGTCATCCGGTTCGCTGATCGCTCGCCATGTCTTGAAGTTGCCGTGTTGCTCTCCGAGAATCAAGAAGGGAATCTTTGCGGCGATCACAAATCATTAGTAACGGTGAGAAACTGCAAACAGTTATGACTTGTGAAAACAAACTGCTGAGAGTAGGACAGGCTCTGTCTCATCTGCTGAGTTTAGAGTTACTCATAGACTTCGTGGTTCACCGAAGTGCACTGGGGTGGGGGTTATGCACTACGCGTCTCAGTATAGTGGGCTCCACCTGGATACCAACTGCGTCGCAGATGGAATTTCACTAGCTGCGATCATATAGAAACTTATCATTTATTGTGCCCGATTTAGACTCGTCAACGTTAGTGCACACGAAAGTTAGCGGACCGTGGTTCTGTCTAGCAAATACCGGTTTGTGAGTTCTCACTGGTGATTTTAATTGTTTAATAGGCGCAATTGGAGGTGGCGATGAAAGCTGCGTCGCCCCGCAAGTGTCCGTTCCAGAAAATGGACTTACGTTTGTCTCTCCCGGTATGTTTATCCAGGTGACCGATGCATCCGTTATCTATTTTTCTATGCAATGGATTGCCTCCGACTTTGAGCCACCCTAACTGATTCGTTAGGGGTATCACACATCAATAGGTTAACATTGTGGTGGCGCGGAAGGCAAGAATCACAGGAGGAGGAACGGACAAGCCGTAGAAACTAAGGAAGAAGAAATGTAAATAGGCCATCAACAGAGCTGCTCGGAACCTTCGGAAGTAGCTGGAACTGGCCTGCGAGAAATAAACCATGTCCGGCTCAGGCAGAGAAGAGTGGGTGGCGTGTGGTGGTGGAGAGATTGATTTTTCGGGGATGCGCCTTTGGTCACCTCTCCATGAATAGGCCCATGGAGAGCGGTGCAACCTCGACTAAGCAAGCAAATGTGATTAGAACGAAGCCATCCTGGTTAGAATACGACGAGCGGAGGCGGAGATGCAAGAGCAAATCGGTCAACAGGAACTCTCCTGGGAGTGGCTTAACTCGGGGCATTAACGTGACGTCGAGCGGAAGGACATTGTGTGATACGTGGTGGGCCGGAAATGTCCTCTCTACATGCGTGCCTGCACGATAGCCTGGGGAACCGTTGTTCGTTGGCAACAAAGTCTGTGCATCCCTACCGCCTCGGATGGATGTCGTCAGTCACCCCTACATTCTGTACACATGCTTTTGGAGCCCTCGACTTTAGCTCAAACCTACTGGTTACTCATTGTGCTCCGCAGCTCTGCTTAGCCAATTGCAATAGGCCGTCGAAGTGTTGTGACGTATGTGGGACCCTCGCACTTTGATTGATACCGGAGGTGTAGATACAACATTCCGATTCACCTTCATTTTCCGGCTCAGTGTCCGGGTAGGAAGCTGCTTACATTCGAGCTGTAGTCTTGTATTTATCTGAACTCTATCTGTCTCAGTGTTTGATACACCGAATTGATGTCGATGAACATTTTGACTGAATTGTTGGTGCAGAACCAACCCACAAGGATTTCCTCCCTTGTATTTCTCTTTCTTGGGTTAAGATCACTGCTTCGTTCTAGTCGAAGCTGCGTCCTTCTTCATGTGCGGGCACTAAGGAGGTTGAGTCATGTTTTTCGCATGTTTTTGGGTTTTTATAACCTTGTGGATAATCTTCTTCCTGTTTGTCTTATATTGTGCTCATCACAATTTCCGTACCTTGTTTTGTGAACAATCATCGGCCGTCCGTGTGATTCCTGTATTATTGGTTTCGACAATGTTAACCCCGACGTGGCGATTGGCTTGGGGGCCACCATGACAATCTGGCGGTTATATCCGACGCCCTGCATCTGACACGAACCGCTTACTGCTACGCACTGATGTCATCTCGACTCGCGATTACCGCGGCTATGGAACACCCAACACGTGTTCCCAGTATTTCGTCTGATATTTAACATTCTTCCGAGTTTTCAGAATTGTTGACTGGCACCTGAAGAACCTTGCAATAACGGCGGATGGTTTTTAATCCGCGAATCTAATTCCCACGAGGCTCGCGGTTCTTTCAGATGGATACAGTTAGGAATTCTATGCGGTGCAAGGAGATCGGACGCCATAGAACATGACGAACGGGAGAAAATAGACGACAGTTGACTGCGGATAGCGGTGCAAGCAATCGGTTCAAGGTCAAATCATTTCAACTTACCGAAACCCAATTCGAGTCCCTGATTCGACATTTACATGCGATAAGTATCTATATCATCACTCGTGCCTATCGGTACCTTCGCACTCGCAAGACCACTTGCTATTACAACATGGAAACATTTCTCACAATCACATCCCATTTCTTGGTGCACATGAATCAGCTCACTTATTTTTTCAAGACTAATATTTGAGTAAACTGAAATCCTCGCTTTGCTGCTTCTACAAATCTGTCCATCGCTTTCCTAGTGTGTCTGGTGTAACATCGATTATATATATATAACCTGTTACTCAGTGCTGACAAGTGGTCGGTTCTGCGTCTCCCAACTAAAATGTAGTCGACTTATACTTAATAAAATAAAAATAATGATGTGTATACTCCTCATAATCCGAAAAACTGCGTTTATAGCAGTGCGGATCAAAATGCACAAAGATCACTTATAATGTCGCTAGGTGGCCGCATTTATCGACGTCTTCTTTCTGATCATCGAGGGGACTGCAGCACCAATCGTAATTGCTATCTACTCAGTGAACAATACCAGTACATGAACTGGGCACATTGCCACACTACACGCAACCTCATTGGCCGCGGCTTTATGATTCGTCAGCGCCTCCAGTATGCACAGGCTGCAAGGATCATTGAACACAACTGTTCACCTTTGCTCCCAAATTCTTGATACTTATAATTGTAAAGGAATTAAAACCAGTTCCTTAGGTTTTACCACTAGGCTTGCTGAGGCCAATGCGTGTGTGCAAATTTTCAATGATTGCGTGCAACGCAGTGAATACCCAAGCAGGTCCTGTAAGTCATTGCGGCTTCCTCCGTTTTATCCTAATAATAAAACGCTTATACGACATGCATTAAGCGAGAGCGACAACGTGCAAACAAAGATTGCCGAATTTGAACGCAAGTAAGCCCAGGCTCCCTTGCAGCTGAGTAACTGTGTGCAGAAGAAAAGGAGATGTTCCTCGAGTATGTTCTGTTCGTTAACGAACAATCGTGTTCGACTGAGGCATTGGCTATGGAAAATTGTAAGCGATAAAATTGCTTGGGGGTTCGAGTGACGCATGGAAACTCACGGCCCAACCCAGAAAGAAAGCAGAGACGTTAACTACGGTACAATTTCAATGGGTATCCAAATACCATATGTACATAACTCGACAATACCCGTTCAGTTTCGAAACGACCTGGCTTCACAGCGTCCAAAAGTCATGCAAACGGTGTTTGCCACCGTATTACACTATTGTTCCAAAATCACTTTTCTCTTTTGTTGATAGACACTACGTCACCACAGACAGCAACTGCGATTCGCTGTGTGTCTTCAGAAAGTGTGCTCTGTTTACACACGGGATGACACAAATGGATTTGGGACACGAATATCGAAACTTGGTAATCGAAGTTAACTGAGATACCGTGTTCAAAGCCGAAGGGTTAATGCAACCGATCTTTACGTGCTTACTAAACTTGGTGTAGAGTCTTGGCGATGGAACCGGACGTACCATTCACATGGAGTTGATTTCTCATCTCTATCCTTAATGTGTAATCAGCTATATCGATCTCATCCGTTTACGGTCGTCGGTATCAACAGATAAATGCTTCCCTGAGCTTTGATCATCTCACTCTTCTTTTCTGATTGGGGGATCGTAAAGGTCGCTGGCTGGCGCCCTTATGACAAATTGGCTCTGTTTTCAGAAGTGCGCGTTGTGGTTCGAAGCATAACTCATGGATCCGGCCTGCCATGGTGGGCATATGTTTTGCTCGATAATGCGTGGTCGCTTTTCGCTACCAAATGGGCGAATTTATTCACACTGGATTTCCTATCCTGCAGGTAACATGCTCTAACTCCGATTTGTATGCAGAAGCACTATTTCATAACTAATTCTAGGCGTTTATCCGACTACGTTTGGTGGTTGATACTTGCGGAGCAGCGAAAACCCTCTTATTGGCTAGTATTTCACTAGGGATCTCTTAGTAAACCGAACCGTCTTTACCACTTCCGAGACAATGGGCATTCCATGGTACCTAACAGACACGGAGCTAATTATTTATTATTGCTGTGGTAGCTGCGACATTTGCAGATCTGTATATCCATCAGATACCATGTGAGCCTTAAACCCTGAATTTACTGAGTAGCTCGCCTTCATCTTGATACCAAACCTCGTGGGCTCATTTCCTCATTTTGTCTAGGTCCAATGACAATTAAATTTCTCTCAATCACTATGATCATGTTTACCTAACTCAGTTTTACCTGGTTGTTTCCCCCCACCCTTAGGTTCTGGCTATTCCAACACTTCACATCAGGTGTAATCGCAATCTCTCACAACTTGGTCTCCAAATCTCTTCCAATCAGATAATCCTGGGTTTCCATTGCGACACGAAATGCTATTCGTGGAAAGAGAAGTTCGTAGAGATTGCCCACTACGGCTCGGGGCAGTTGTCTCCTCTCTCGTCTGGATATGCCAACAACGTCTTCTGTACTTACTGCTGCGCTACTTCAACTCTTGTGACCCTGCTTTAGTGGGATCTGAACTCGCCTCACGTGCCATATCCAGCTCAGTCGCTGTGTATCGGTGGTTGCATAATTCGCTGCACAATGTCCGATGGCCATCCAATCGGGGGCGGGAGTTGGTAAAGTGTTTGTGTATGCAATTGCGGTTCGACACGCGGTCTGCCACCATATTGCGAAAGTAAGTGTCCGATCATCACTAACTCAATGATTCTCATTCTATGGTGCGTTGATCTGTTTGCCAAAACTCACCCATTATGCACATCTTCAACTGCAATGTTCTTCTTCCACAGTTGTACTACTACACTGGACCTGCGCTATTATCGGCTGGTTTCGGATGATTTGCTGATTTGTCTTACTGCCTGTTGGTCTTTTTTGACGGAGCTCAAATTAAATGGACATCACCATGGCCAGTTGTCCGTGACCACAGTGACAGGAATACACTGTATGTTTGTGCTTGCTTTATAATCTTTCTACGGTTTACTTTTGCCAGTTTGTTACACATCTCTCCTTTTTAAGGTTTGTTTATCATGTTGTGTATTTGTCGTAGTTCATTAATCTGGCCACTTTCTCTGGTTACATCGAGGTGAATCGCTAGGACCTCAGTTGCTTTCGAAACTTTGACCATCGTTACACAGATGTTGAATGGTTAATAAGGGAATTCCTATGGTTTAATGTATGTGTTCACTGCTGTTGCTGACCAGTCCAACACTCACTGTACAGCATGCGGTGGTAGCACTTATACTTACTCAGTACTTATTAGAACGCCCTCGCTTGAATACAGCATCATTAGCTAGAACGACCACTCGGTTCTTGTGCCGTGTGTCACGCGGACAAGTGAGTGCTCGATTTTGCATCGAATGGAGTCGGGTAAATTAGTCGGTTACGGTGTCGAGATCTACACGGACACCACATGAGTATTCGCGACTCCCGGGTAAAAAGAGACAATGACCTTCAGCAAAGCGCTAGCACCGCTCAAGCCAAAGGTTAACGCGGTTCGTACAGCCTGGGATCTATAACGCAAGTGACGGCGTAGTTGCCACATGATAATGGAAAGAAGGTGATTATCAGAGGGCGCAATCCCTACCATTGTATCACCGAGGAGATCGTGCCATCGGTGGCGTGACAGTAGTGTCACTTGGGTACGTTAGAGATAAGTGACATCTGATAACGCTGTCACGTAACAGTGCCACGGCAATAAGAATGGCCAACCTGGAGAACGGGAATGGCATCCGAGGCGAAGTTTTGTGAAACCATGAGGCGTTCACAAGAACTTTCTCAGGAAGATTCATGTTCTCGGTGTCATCATAAGGGGAGTGCATTTCTTAAGTCCTCAGTATTGCGCCTCGCCTGTGAAGAATGGTAAGTGTTTTAAAAGTTGCTGCTGATTTGCCACACTTCGCAGAGATTAGCAGCACATAGGTGCTCTCCTGGTTGGCCTAGTAGTAGCAGAAATCGTGCCAGCTAGGGAACAAACTGGAAAAGTTTCATTTTTGTCGGGGTATGCTTGCTAATTACTGGGAGGCGGGGAAAGATTACCAAAAACATGACCAATCCCTGTTGAGACGATCAAACAAGTTCACTTCCACGTTATAGTTGAGCAATCGAAAGCGAAACTCCGACTGGATCCGCGCTGCTACCCGAAGGGTACGCACTTCAGCAATATTCCTCCTTGCCTCACTGCACAAGTGCGCATGAAGGATATGACGTAAGATTTTTACTCAATGGAGAGTTGCTTGCAGCAGCTTCTAAATCAAAATTCTTCCATATGCCCGGTTTCGACCCCTTGGGCCTCCTCAGTTGTGCGCATCCATTGGCTTCATCGGGATCCGAACCCATGATGTCGTAGTGGCCAGTCAACAGCTTATGCCACCGGGCCATGGTGGACGGAGGCGGACCGTCATGAGTAAGCAAATTCCCCACCCACTCCACATCGTTTGTTTACAGTTGAAATTGGGCTGCTGGCCAATTTCGCAGGGAAGCAACGTGAATAGCAATGCAGTGTGTCGTACCGCGTGTCCAGGAAATGGGTTAGATTTTCATTGGTTGAATCGTGGCGCCCTGATTTGCCAACTGTAAGGTGGAAGTGAACGTCATTTCCTTATCCCAAGCACACGTGTTATCTTGCATGTAGGTGATCGAAGAGAATACACGGAATAACAGCACCAGGCCATGATCCGCAACTACCGATAGTTCTATAACGAATAAAATAACTTGCATCAGATTACAACTCATGTCTGAATGGTATTTCTCTTGTTATCGTGCAGGCACAGTCAAAATTTCGATGCTCGGATTATAGTTGATCAAGTAACATGAACTAAGACTTCCACAACCAAAGACGGATGCAAGCTGCCGCATCCAATCACAAACTCCAAGTCGTCCTTCAGAATACGCAAAGAACAGTTTAAGGATACCTGTCCTAACTTCCTTAACACCGTGGACATTGGATCACTCAAAACAGCTCAGTCTTAAGCAACGGAAAATTTCAGATACAGAAGAGAATTCTTTGCTTAGTATCTGCCTCGCTTCGATTCATTTTCTAGGTTGTCGACCGCAAACACTGTATTCGACTCTTCAGACAAAGATACTGAAGCTAATGGAGTGACCGAAGGTGCAGTGGCTGACGCCGAAAGCCTTGGCCAGTTGGTCCCGTGAGCAATAGCATTGCAATGCAAACAACACACAACAGATACGCAAAACAAAACGGCCAACGAGTACACGACTTCACTCCGATTGGTTGCGCGCTACCTACGAGCGAACCTTGCTCAAGTGGTGCTGGGTGAAGCCAACACGCTTCGAAGAGTAGCCAAACGAGGGTTAGGCAGCGACTAAACTTCTTGAACAGTGAGCAATGTGACCCGACTCGGGTTTACTATAGAGGAGTTACACGCTCAGTGGCTTTCGTGGGAGCACATTTTCAATCGTCCAGAACCTAGCCAAAATGTTATAGAGGAAAATTCGTCGGATCCTGGGTTAATGGCTTATACGAAACGGTTACTCTCACCTATCCTACCCCTGTTGGTTGAATTGCACACTCGAATGCACAGCGCCGGTTTCATGGCCAATGTTCTGCTCCCGAATTTAGAACAGTCCCCAAGTCCAAACCGGAGGTGGGGATAGTTTTGTGACCGACTATTTGAGGTGTTCTTTTAATCAGGTCCGCGACGCGTGGTGCAATGCTACTCCAGGGACGGTTATCCACTACCCTCAAGCGCGTCTGGGGAGCCACAAATCGCAATGCCCCATGGCCAACGGATGTAGAGGTCCTGTTGAGAAAAGGCGACAGAGCAGGTGGAGAGAGAGGCACGTCTGAATGCATATGCAGCGCATTAAGTTGCAATGGTCAGTTAACCGTTACCCGAACACCGAAACGATTCGCAATGCCTCGCATACCGACGCATTGGTTACCTTGCCATGCTCTAGGGACGTTTGTTGGAAGTGATGACACATTTGGCGACGAATCAATGGTGTACACGAGCCAAAAGTGCTAATTTTGTGCATCAGAACATCCTTGGTTCACAAAAGTTTGGACCCAAAAATATAGGAGCATCTTAATGAGATATTCCGTTAGGGATAAGAACTAGAATTAGTTGCAAAGCTTCTGACCTTAAGGTAATCTCCTTCTGGCTACCCATTATGGCCGCACAATATTAGCAAATACCTCAGGCTTTCGCGAATCGAGAGGTTACCGCCGTTTTTAGAGTCTTGTCGAAAGCCACACGGATCAGTGCCGAAACGGTTCTTAAAATAGTTCCGCATTTTATTCAACTAGGGATATTGCGAACTCTGGATCAGTCCGGCGTTACAATGTAACGGTTTAAAGTAGGGCGAAATCCTGCATAACGCAGCAACAACTGTACGAATGCTGGTGGGACTACCGCTCTCGATTAAAGGTGCCACGTACTTCGCTTTAAGCGCGATCTACCTCACCCAAGAAAATAGCGCAAAAATATCGTAGTCAAGCAAGTCAGTCCAGATAACTATCCTACGGGACCTACATGTGTCAAGTGCTGCACACAACTTACCATATCAAGCGGGTCGCAAGAGCCTTTGCTGGGGCAAGTTGGCCCAAAGAGAAGAAGGTAGGTAGGAGAGACTGAAAAAGAGACAAAACGGAGGGTGAAAACACCACAGACAGAGGAGCTAGCAGACGTGTGTGCCCTGTGAAGTTGGATCTAGTCCAAAAAGCACGGATCAAGTGGAAAAATGGTTTCAATGATTTACCGATAATGTAAATCAAAAACGCTGAGAGTTAATGGAGGAAATCGCCAGACAGCTATTTCGTCTTGTGTGGAATCTTCAGAAGTGTGCGATCTCCGGCTTCATCAGCAACCGAAACCATGACATCTACACACCAACCAGCGGCAGACCGCCTGGGCTCATAAGCAAACTAAGATACAGCGTGGTTCATCCTGGACTGCCATATAATTTGCGAAATTTGCAGAGTGTAGGTTTGACCATTAGAGCTACCCGAATCAGCAGCTGTGTAAGATAGCATCTAACAACCGAATATTTTGACAATATGTGAGTGGGAGATTTTTGATGGAACAGCTACTAAATGTTATGTCGTGTACGGCTGCTGGTACTAGAAGCCGTATCTGTGGGCGCCAACTCCGCACCCTGCAATGATCGGAGGATGACATGCGCTCTATCGTTGTTTGATTGTGTGTCATGACGGTCTGCTGCCACCACACTCATGGTCAACTGGCACAAACCGTTGTTTGGTGTCGAAAGGCCATCTGTTCGATTGTACATGGAGCCAGGAGATGCGCACGACTAATGTGACTTCCGATGGGACAAAACGGCCTTCCAATGCTTTTCCAGACGCGTAGGTGCTAGCTAACTTGGAAGCCATTGCGAAGAAGCTAAAGCGACCAATAGAAGGAGAAGACAATCACAATACATATATGATAAACGTCCCAACCATTGTGTGGAGTGTTACCAGAGATATCCGTCACAACCACACAGTCATCTGGAACAGGATTAGACGGCCACTTCGGGACTCGTCAACAGTGTGCAGTCCACATAAAAGGGCTCAGAAATACGCCGGTACGCATTAGCGACGCTTTGCTGCCGCGCAACCACCACCACCAGTCGTATGTGGGCTAAAGGTACTGCGAGGGTCGCCTGGTCCCAACGCAGGCTCGAACCCGCGCCCTCTTATTCCAAGACAGACTCGTAATCTTTAAGGCTACGGGTCGACATAGGTGATCGAATTTTATCTGAAGTGCGTTGTACGATGCGTTGACGATGAGAAGCCACTTGGATTGAGGCGATCAGTCGCAAGCGAAAGTGTAACGGTTGTGCTTCCATCGTTAAGCACAACTGATGTCGCTCAAGCCCTACGCCAATCGAGCTTGTGAAACGTGAGACGTCGTCTCTAGCGTTTAGGCACTGAAAAAGGAGTGTAACCTGCTTCTTCCACCCTAACCTCATATAAAAATGTGGAGACAGAACATAATTCTCAACTATTAACCAGTCCCGCATGAAAGGTTGACATTTGAAAAGGATAACTCAACTTCGCCAAGTGAGTTAGGGGGCGTGAAACCACTGTACAAAGTTAAGGAGCAGTTTGAACCCGATAGTCAATGAACTTATATGGATATGACATGGGTCGGAAAGTAAAGACTTTATCTAGTTCCGCGTGTCACGTCCCTCTAGAGCTCTAGTTAGATGGAATAGCAGTGCCCCATCGGAAATTGATTTGTTGGTACGTCATGTGAATCGTTGCTACAATTGAGCATTCTTTTGGTCCCAGTGCTTGTATTGCTATAAACAGCAATCAGACACTACCCTTTAAACAACACAGGAGGTTGTTCGATGGCCGCAAGGAAAGCGTCAAATCGGGCTGGGAATGATTTCTAACCTGTTTGAAAGGTCAAAATGGATGACTTAAGACGGCTACAGCTAGCAAGTAAAGTGCACTAAAGAAACATTAAAACATAAACTTCAGTAGTCTAAAGTAAACAGCTAAGGTCACGAAAGGATAAGATTTTCATGAAGCATCTGAAGGAACGAAATCTAAAGCCGCCTAGTAGAATTGCTCCTAAGCAAAATCTTTCCATACACTTACCACTTAATGGTAATTCTGCAACTGAAATCTTATCTCTAAACCTGAAAGATACTGTTGAAAAAACTTATTTCGTAGCCCGATTGAGAATTGTTTACCACAACAAGCCATTGCTTGGAAAACCCTTGAAAGATAGACAGCCATCTTTGACCCGTTCAACGCACGTCTATCAGTACTCGTGCTCCTGTGTGCACGATCAGTGGGTTGCACCACGAGACGCCTATCCCAGAGGATTCGCGAGTACATTCCGGCGTGGATTTACAAAGGCGAAATGAGGTCATCAAACAGCTCCATCATGTCGCACCTTCTTGTATGTGGTCATACTGCATCTGAGAATGACTTTACATTCATCTACTCACTATCTGAACGCTTCTCGCAAGGATTCCGAAAGCTACTCTGGTCTATTGCCGAGGCTATCTACATCCACCATCTGAAGCCGGAATTATGTGTACATAAAAGATTCATAGGGCCGACACAACAACAACAACAACAACAACAACAACAACTACTACTACTACTACTACTACTACTACCGTGGCCGACTGACATTGCTACTCAGTTATCCCTTTGTGACATTAAATATTTACTTTAGACTACTGAATTTTATGTATTATTGTTTCATTAGTGCATTTTACTTTTCATCTGTAGCCGTCTTAATTCATGTATTTCGACCGTTCAAACACACCTTAGAAGACAATCCCAGCCCGATTCGACGCTTTCCCAGACACAATCAGCGTTATGGAAATGTTTCGGTCTGAAAAGAGATCACCGAATGAATTCTTAATCCCGAGCTGATTTCTGAGCATGATACTAGGAACCTAGTCCACGTGTTGCCTACGCCAAAATTCAATAGTTTAATCCGTTGTCATCCATTTTCCGGGGTATAATAACTATATTTGTTGCGTCATTTGGAGAATGGGGTCATCTCTGCACCCATGCGTTTGTGACATGTGTGTGAGAGCGCACTGGCCAACCTCCTCTGATCTGACGTTCGGTAGTAACTGCTACATCTTGCTCTCATAGGCGTTCGCACCCAAGATACGGATCACCAGCAAGGGTGACCTGGTACTCTCGAACCAGAAACATACTACTTATTTTACGACCGGTGAGTTCAAAATCGGAGCCTAGTATGCTGTGTTCCAACCAAAATTTCTGCAAACCAAACACCACCTCCTGATCTCTGAAGACGTATGACTTGTTTAGATTACAGACTGGTTCGGCTCACTTCCCATCCAATGAGCAGCATGTTCACAAATACCAACCCTAATTTTGAAGCACTGGACCAGTTGGTCACAAAATCGCACAGCGAAAAGAAGAACGCGCTTTACTGCGGTGGAATGTACGAGTCATGAGTAAAGCAATACACAGAAGAATGTGCGGTGAGCGAAAACTTTTGGAGCAGAGGCTTTTAGAGAATGGGCATTAAGAGTTGTGCTGATGCCGTTTTAATTACCTGGAAAAGTATACAATGGCCACTCCACCGTCTCCAACCAATTAGGGATGCAGGTGAAGGGTATTTAGAACAAAAACTGGTTACTAGAACTGATGGTGGTCATTCGATAAAGGAATGAAGAACATATCGGAAATGGCAGCCAGACTATTCAAACATCATCATCTTATCGTAGCAAACAAAACAACTGCCGCGTTGAGAAAAACTTTCAAAACCTAAAGATAAACTGTAGGCGCATGAACAACGCAATGTCGTATGCAAAGTACGTTGCCCAGATTGCGAAACAGATTATGTTGGCTAGACGGGAAGAAAACTGGCAACAAGGATACAAAAATATAAAAAGACTGTGTGAAGCATTATGCATCGAGTCTAATTCCATTGCAGGTAGATGAAGAAGGGTAGCTTCGATTGGAGAAAAACAGAGGTCCTGGCACAGGATGAAACAAGAAAACAAAGGGAAATCCTGGAAGCTTGATTCTCAACGGAAAAATCAATCAACACGCGCGTATACATCGATTCAATATACCAACCACTTCGACATGCGGTTTAAGGCGGAGCAGCTGCCACTTGCAAAAGTCTCCTGCAAGTTGATCACGGATAGACGATGCATTTAATAAGATTGCACGCCACATATCACTGCAGTGAGCAGGGCACCTCGCATGGTGGTGAAACGTTTGCAATTAAAGTGCCAAGCTCGGAGAACAAATGAACAATTGAATGAGGGACGCACTGTGGACTCGTACTGCGACTTCTATGGACTAGTGCAAGTAGTCGAAAAGGCCGATTGTGTAGAAACATGTGGAATGAAATTCGTGTTACCTGAAGTAATGCGCGAACACACAAGCTAGAAGCGACAGAAGCATAACGAGGACTGTGAGTTGGATCACGTGTATGTTTGCACAAAGTATAAGCCTGTCTCATAGTAGTCACTCTAAGATGAGTGTACGCGATTTGCGGATCCTGGCCACACGTTTCTTGTGATCCTCCTCCATATGGTATCGACTTGGTACTTTGGCCGCTCAATTTCAGTCTCTGTAGAAATAATGTGACCACCGCGTGCGTGCGGGATCACGTCCACATCTTTCAGCAAATCTTGCACATTTGTTGGTAAAGAGGTGAACTCCTCGAGGGAGAGGTGCTTGTGCACATTGGAAGGAGCGTCTGGGATGACAGAACCACTGGCGTAGAGAAGCGCGCTGAGCTTATCTGGTGGTAGGTAGGAGTAATAATCGGAGTAGTTGTATAAATGGAAAGGGCGATACATCTCCACGGTACCTGAGAGGAATGCAAATGAAGATATTAGTGGTTAACAGAAATTGGAGAAGAGTGAATGTGAAGCGTGGGAAGCGGAACGTAAATCGGAGCTATAAAATATGTGGATCTGCTATTTTACTACTATGTGAAGAGCTGACGCCAGGAGCATGTGGTTAAGATCCCAATCGATTTGGTACAGTGTAACTCTTATTGAGGCTTCATCGCATCAGCCTTCAAGGTAAAGCTTTCCACACGCTGGAAGAAGCATCAGAAGATCGTCTCGACCCATTGGGACCTTCCTGTGGTGCGCATCGCTCGGCCACATCAAGAACCGAGATCAGCTAGCGGCTTGCGCTATGAGTCAATGCGCTATAGCGCAATCCACCCTCCCTCGTCATGCTAGTCACGGAGGTTACAGAGCACAGCGCCAACACCGAGAGCCACAGCTTCCAATAACAGCAGCTATGTAGAACACAGCATTTAAAAAATGCTACGAAAATGTGTTGGATGCACGCATGGGGGATAGACTGTGGAATACACTTATCAATGAGCTCATCACACAATAGCTATCTAGTCAATCCTCCAAACGTCCGAAAATGCAACAGACGGTCGGTTCGTCCTACCAAGACCCATTAGCCCTGTGCATCTCTTTAGTCTATCAAGTAAAGCTCGAGCAACGAGTGGAGGAAATGTCCGCAGAATGGATGGGCTGAGTGACTGATGCACGGGTTTCACTGACTATGTGAGCAAGCGCTAGGTAATTCTGTTTTGTTGTTACGTAATCATAAATTGAGACCAGAAACTAGCGAGAAGAGAGTACAAAAGAGAAGTCATGCATAGAGCGGAAAGTGAACTAGGCGGGAAGGCATTTAAGCTTGAGGTGTCTCATATCTGGTGAACAGGAGTGTGTCGTGAACAGGTAAGCACAATCTGGATGTGAGGTGATATCTGCGGGTATGCTTCATCGAGGCATTATTCGCAGAGTCGATGCACAGGCGCTCAACATATGATGATTCTAATATTCATGAGACAATCGAAAACTGCTGAGGCGGGGGCTTTGGTGAGAGCGAGAAATAACAGACCTCAGGAAAAGTGAACAAGGGATGACAGCATGTGTGTTCGAAGAACGCCACTGAGTGAAAATGGGGGCAGTATACGCCAGATAATTTCCTAACGGCTGTTTCCCTGTGCGTCATTGTCTATTGGAACTACAGCAAACTCGGCATTCATCTAACGAATTATTTAAACAAATAAATATACATACTTATGAACAGGGGATTTTGAAATAGATAATTGAGGTTCGTCACAACCAGCTTCCAAATCAGATAGTCGTTCACATACCCGGAAAAGCACTAGACTGCAGTTTCAATCTGTTGAACATTATCAGTAGTGCGCATCCATCGGATCCATTAGGATTCGACCCCATGACCACCGAAAACTTCTCATAAGTCCTAACTACACGAGGTCAGATTGTACATAGCACGCAGTACGGAAACGAACTTCATCCCTCAACAGACAGTGCCACAACGCATTCGTGTCGACTGAATCGAAGGCAATACGGATATCCAGGAACACGGCAACGGTTGGCTTTTGGTACACATGACGAAGCTAGAGGGTCTGGGGGAGTTTAAAAACTTGACCAATGCAGACGCGACCAGGGCGAAACCCAGCCTGATCTCCACAGTAGTGATTCGCGGCAGTGCGAGATACTCCTGCATAGACGTGATTATAGTAATACTAACGAGAACAGTCGGTGATTGTACAAAAATGTCACAAGTTAACCAGTTGCAAACTGGATCTGGGTGCTTATGTATAACTAGAGGGTTGATGTTTGTCGTCTCAGTCGGGCTAAACGCGACTGACTGTCTGTTGGACGTGCACTGGACACATGAAATCTCCCGTGTCATATGGAATGCCCGGCTGCGCTTGATGTGATTGATGAGAAGGTGCCTACCTGTCTAACATACACCACCTCGATTACTGGCTTCAGGAGACTGTGAATGCTTGCTGGAGGAACTGAGTGCACGGTCCTTGTGGCCGTGCTAGACTCAAAGAGTGGTTCCATGCGATGTGGAGCGGAATGCGGCACAGCCACCGCCTGGTGTACGTCTGGTACGCAGGATTCCCCACATGGATAGACAGGAATGCTGCTGCTGTGCATGTTGAAGGAGTGTGGATCGGCACCGTTGATGAAACATGGCTCCAATCCACATGTCCCCCCGGTCGTATTCCTTCGGGTTTACACTGGATATGTGGTGTATGAGTGGAGCTGTGGACAGTGCAGCA
Organism: Dicrocoelium dendriticum; assembly: GCA_944474145.2. Taxonomy (NCBI): domain Eukaryota; kingdom Metazoa; phylum Platyhelminthes; class Trematoda; order Plagiorchiida; family Dicrocoeliidae; genus Dicrocoelium; species Dicrocoelium dendriticum. The sequence continues at coordinate 3,052,207 of OX104062.1, forward strand.
CAAGCCACGTCTAGTCGCTCTGCAGGCGCAGGCATCCGATGAACGTCCTCGTGGAGGCCGCAGTACAACGCAAATCCGAAATCCTACGCCGCCAATCATGTGTATGGGTCATGTTGGAAAAGCTTGTAAGTGCGGTGTCGCAGTTGTGACTGTGTTTGACCTGGTCGTCAGTGAATCTCTCTTCAAACAAATATCTGATGCTCTGGCCACCGCAGAGGATAATCAACGGTGAACTATCTGCTGCATCGGGCAGGATGGATAGGGGTTTGGATGCTACTGCTCAAATCTTCCCGTCTTCTTATTCCCCCTCTTACGCTTTTTCACTCTTACCGTCCCGTTCCAACTTCACTTATATCCCCCCAGTTTTCAACCCCCGATTCTTGGCCCTCCCCCAATATGCTTTGCTACTCGTTTATCTTCTAATTTCAACTCACATGTGAACGTGGAGCGTCACTCCACTCCTGTCGACAAGCCCATGTCCAACCAAGCGACCAAGCACAGTTCATCGGCTTCCATTTGGAGCCCTCGATCCTCTTCCAGATTGGCATGCTTCAATGTACGCACATTGCTGCAGACCGGTCAACAGGCAGTACTTGCCCGAACATTATAGACCCTCTCTCTCGATATCTGTTGCTTATCGGAGACCCGCCTGTAAGACTCGATCTCTGTGCTCACTCTGCGATCCCCTTCAGGTGGCACTAGCAGCACTTTCTCATTACGCCTATCCGGTGACGATGCAGCTTCGAGCACCGGCCAAGCTGATATTGTCATTGCCCTGAGTCCCCAGGCCGAAGCTGCACTGGTTAATTGGGTTCCAATCAGTAGCCGGATGTGTGCGGTCCGATTGGCTGGCTCGTTCAAAGCTTCGAAGTCGCGCGGGACTAATACGTGTCTATTCGACATCGCTGTCTACGCACCCACAAACTGTAGCGATGGTTCGACAAAGAATGACTTTTACCGCCAACTGACCCAGCTTCTTCGCCACAGAAGAAGCACGGACACTGTTGTGTTAACGGGCATCTGAACGCACAAGTTGGAAAGTTGTCCACTGATGAAATGCATCTGGGCGGTCAGCACGGTGTAGGCTCCCGCAATGATAACGGTGAGCGGCTACTTCAGTTGTGTGAAGACGCCCGCTTATTTCTTGCGAGCAGTAACTTCCGACACGGCACCCGCCGGAGGGTGACTTGGCACCCACCACCCTCCAACCAGCCTTGGACGCAGATCGATCACAATGCAATCAGTTACCGCTGGAGAGGCTGCATCCAGAAATGCCGCTAGATTTGGAGCACATGTGTGGACATCGATCATGCACTTGCATGTTCTGATCTGCGGATGCGTTTTGTCGGTTGCCTACGACAACGCTGTGAGCGCATTGACACCAGCCAACTGACAAAGCCAATTGTTCTGAATGCCTATCAAAGTACGTTGACATGCGAGTGCAGTAAGCGCTCACTGGATGTAAATGAGGCTCATTGGTCACATGCGCACCAGACCTTACTATCAGCAGGCAAATCCTGATGTGGTGTCTAATAGCCAACATAAATATTGGGTCTCTTCGAGGTCTCTGGAACTTATCGACGCTCGCCGGCATATCCCGGCTGGAAGGGAACACAATGAAACTCGCAAAGAGCTCCGGGCAAAACTCCGTGCTAGCCTGAGGAGAGACCACGAATCTTGGTGGTCTCACCGTGCGTCAGAGATGGAAGTGGCCGCTGGCCTTGGCAAGCATCGTAAGTTATTCCGTCTGATACGGGAAAAACGGGTAGCAGGAGACCTGGTGTTAGTGAAACTATACGTGAAGACAGTGGACAGCCTATGCACAATTTGTCAAAACGTTTGGAGCGTTGAGCTGAGGACTTTGAAAAACAATTTAATCAGCTAGAATCATCCGATCCTTCGCCGGCCAGTGATCGCCCTGCTCCCCGGGATGCCTTTGTATCCACACTCTCGCTCAGAAGTCGAACGTGAGATCGGACTGTTGAAGTTGAACAAAGCCGCGGGACCAGATGTTCTTCCTCCAGCCCTCTTCCAATTCGGAGGTTCTGCTTTTATTGATGCTTTACATGAATTGCTAATGAAACAGTGGGAGCAGGAAACTGACCCTACGGACTAGAGCCACTCCGTCATAGTCCTAATTTTCAACGAAGGCTCACGATCGGAATGCGGCAACCATAGAGGAATCAGTCTGATCTCCATCGCCTCCAATCTACTCGCCTCCATAATCCTTCACAGACTGACTGTCGCTCGTGAAAGCCAGATTCGTGAAGAGCAAGCCGGGTTTCGTCAGGGCCGTGGCTGCATTGACCACATCTTCACCTTGCGTCAGTTGTTGGAGCACCGTCACACATATTGGCGGCCCACAGTAGTCGTGTTCCCCGACATCAAAGGTGCCTTCGATTCGGTTGATCGATGTGCACTTTGGAGTTGTCTACTCAGGATAGGTGTGCCCGAGAAATACGTAAATATTAGCCGAGTATTATACGCGCGTAGCACAGGCAGAGTGAGGGCTTACGGCAACCTGTCGCTACCCTTCAATATCTCCAGCGGTGTAAGACAACGATGCCGGCTGTCACGTCTCCTCTTCAACTTCGCTATTGACGAAGTCATGGAGATTGCATTTACAGGACATGACTTGGAAGGTGTGGAGCTAATCCCAGGAGAAGAACTTCTTGACTTATAGTATGCAGACAACATGGCCCTCAACTGCGACAGCTTCCAGACGTGCCAAGCCACGCTGGACAGATTAGCACTGGCTGTCAGCCGCTTCGGGCTTAGCTTTACATCATCAAAATGCAAAGCGTTTCTCCAAGATTGGCAGGGATCGCCTCCTACGTTGACCCTTGGTGGGGATCTGCTAGAAGTCGTTCAGAAATTCAACTACCTGGGAAGCTGTGTCAGCGCCTTTGGGATCGAGGATGAGATCACGAACCGTATAGCAAAGCTCGAAGTGCTTTTGCTAACCTTCGCCACTTATGGCGACGGTGCGACATTACTATCGCCCTAAAGGGCAGAGTGTACAATGCAGCGGTACGTTCGACCTTACTGTACGGTTGCGAAACCTGGCCCCTAAGATCGGCGGATATAAAGATGCTAATTACGTTCGACCATCGGTCCCTTCTTAGTTTGGCTCACATCTGGTGTGGACACCGCGTAACAAGCGTGTTCGAGGCCTTGTTTACGGCACAGAAAAAGGAACTGAACTGCTCAGCACCGTCATTTCACGCACCAGGCTCCGATGGCTGGGCCACGTGTTGCGCATGACAGCCCACCGACTTCCACGACGTGCGTTGTTTGCTCACCGAGGATATGGATGGGAGGAGATTAGAGGTGGCCAACCAATGACTTTGTCCAGAGGAATGAAGGCCCTCACTTCGGAGCTGGCCTCGGTTGGATCGTCACGGCTCCCTGGTTGGGGTCCGAAAGACGATGAACACGTTTGGCTGGATACACTTGCTGACATGGAAAGGAGCTGACTTCAGTGGGGTTCCTACTGTGAGTTTCTTTGTCCCACCCCATCCCTTTTAGCCTCCCCTCCATCTACGATCTCAATTCCTAGAGTTCAACGGTAGTGTGAAAGGTGATGAAGCAATGCTCTTTAGTACCATAGGGGGCCACAATATAAAAAAGAGAATAGACTGTCCGCTGGAGTTGAAGGTGTTGATGCTAACCTCATATAAGTTCAGTTAACCAGCTATGGCTCAGGTGCTCTGATGTGTCGCGACGAGGATGGTGGTAAAGATAACGCAGGACGAGAAAAGAACAAAAATAAAGGACCGAAAGAAGTTGGATTGGTGGCATAGCGCGATAAAAGACAGAGGCAAGAAACTGGGGCGATCAGGCCAATCCTCGATGTAAAACTCCCCTGTGTCTGCCAGAATGTAGTAACACGATTAAGTTCCTCTAACAATTGTTGAGTAATCGCCTCGACGTTTCGTCCAACCAAGAGTAGGCCGGCAGACAATACGTACTTATTTGGACTGTCTGTAAACGCAAGTGACCCAAGCGCAACAGACTATCAAGTGAGGAATTAGGGAGCTTTTATTCGAGTCCGACCAGCGGACGACAGTGTCACGCATTTGTAGCCCCCGGTAGACATAATTCTACTGGTCAGAAGCACTGGTTCGCTGATGGCATGCAAAAACAAATGATCTAAAGAGAGTAAGGTTGGATTCAGTATCAATACGGTACGATCTAAGGACAAATCCACCAAATTGCAAAAGGCAAGGAGTACTTGTTTCAAGATGTGACGAAACCAGGACGTGGTTCGGCCAAGGCATATGTCGCTGAAACGCATAAAATGCTAGCGGCAGCTATGAGGGACAGAAGTGTGAACGGATCTACGAAAGGGTAAAGGCGACGGCCATGTATCCAGATGGATGTTCGACCGAGGGTGACTTGCAAGAAGCACCAGTCTGTTGGAAGATAACATGTATACATTGATGGTAGAGTTTGTTCGCTATTCCGTGACAATTTATAAGAGTGTGAGTGATGACATCAGTTAATCGCACGAATCCTGATAACTGTGCTTCAACAAGACAGCGGTAGTCCACCGACGCTTAATTGCCACGTGACCACCATCAGCCATATGCGAGGCCACCAGCACTTATGCCTTGTCAAGACTTTGTTCGATCGAGCCCGTAAATCATTCAGTGCCGACTTTGGGGAGTTAGAGTTATCGTTCATCACACAGACATTGCGAACCAATGGATATCCAGAGACATTCATCAGATTTCACAGTCGTCCGAAGGAAAGCAAACCGATAATACTTACTGTGCCCAAAGTGCCCGTCTATTTACAATTACGTTTCAAAGTTAATGTGGTGACGGCGCAAATCTAAAGACGGATAAACAGCGCTATTCGCCGTACATTCGACACTGCCTAGCTCTGTCCTACCTGGACAACAAGGAAGCTGCCGAGGCTTTCAATCACACTTATTCAACCGGTCTCCGCAGCAAGGCATTTCATTTACCCATCAGTGTGTAACTGCATATGCAGTTACATTGGCATAATAGCGTTGTCTGAGTAAGCGGATTGGAGAGCATATTCCGAAGAGAATTACCAGCCAGCAGATACGACATGAACCGGAGAAGAAGCAGCAGGCGCGACCTACCTCACCCAAGAAAATAGCGCAAGAATATCGTAATCAATCAAGTCGGTCCAGATAACCATCCTACTGGACCTACATGTGTCAAGTGTTGCACACATCTTACCATATCAAACGGGTCGTAAGAGCCTTTGCTGGGGCAAGTTGGCCCAAAGAGAAGAAGGTAGGTAGGAGAGACTGAAAAAGAGACAAAACGGAGGGTGAAAACACCACAGAGAGAGGGGCTAGCAGACGTGTGTGCCCTGCGAAGTTGGACCCAGTCCAGAAAGCACGGATCGAGTGGAGAAATGGTTACCATGATTTGCCGATAATGTAAATGAAATGTAAATGTAAATGAAAAACGAGTTACGTGACCAAACAAGCGGCTTGATTGCCACAAACGAACGGAGCAGATAATTAGACGTTTACGCACCTCCGCTGATTGGTTAATATTTGACTGCGTTGGAATGAGTTTGCTTGACTGAAGCAAACAAAGAATCTGGTGGAAGTGATCTAGTTATAGTATACATCAGAGCTTCTACATGCTAGTTATGCTGTAATTCTAGCCGAGACTGCTTTGTTGAATGGATAGTTTGTTTCGGAAAAACCGAGTTCCACGACAACGAGAAGCGCACAATCCCTCTCGGGATTCGAAGCAAGTCGTACTTGCCAGTTGATTATGGCACTGGGTCATGGATGACTGCTGCTGCCTACGTGGTCAATTGAGACCTAGTGCATCCCATCATCTGCTACAACTCATATCAGTGCCCGGCGAAGGACGGGGTTGCCTTAGGAAGCATAAATTCACTCATCAAGCCGCCAGTTGTCTGGAAACAACATCAGGGACTGCTCACGTAAATATGAGGTTGGGTGAGTGGTATGGGATTGTGAATACTATTCTACCGATCAGAAAACTTTTATTCGTAATGATGAGGCCACTATTCTGGATGACACTTTTCAGCGGCTGGATTTCCTCTCGTGGAACTTGCTCTACATCCCCCATTTTCGGCTGCATAACTAAGTCTCCGAGAGCTCTAGCTTCGGTTCTGCTCAATGTGGATCCTACATATATGCTCCGATTGAGCTTACCACAACAGCAACTTCGGGCGAAGGCCGGAGATAAATCTGTGGCAGACACGCTGCGGCATTTGAAGAGATTCGAGAACTTGAACATGTTGGATTTGGGTGGCCAAGTGAGACACGAATCAGAATTGGACGCAGTCAAGGAGGTCCTTGCTCATCTGAGAGGGCTCAGAGAGATTGTTTTCGTCGATCTACCGTGAGTGCACTCTCTGTTGTTATCCATTATTCTCGTGAGTCCACCGATTACAACAATGATAGCTTAGGTTCCGTACTGGCTTCGGATGGTTAAGCTCCTAACGTACTGTGTAAACGGCTGGTAGTGTGTTGTCATTTATGGGACAGGGTGTAGCGAAAACGAGAATTGTAAATTGTGTGACCGTAAAACATTTGTTCCCCCTCATCCACTTCGTCGAAGCAGAAGACTTAGATTGCGATATGTCAACATTTCGATTGTTCTCCTCAGTCGCAAACACAATACAAGCCGAAACACAGACACAAATATATACATGGGAGAAAATTGGCACACTAATGAAACTGTCAAAATCAAGAACAAGGCAATCTGATTGATTGCCTCCAGAGTTTCTGTGCACATAACACAGGTTGCTAAGCGCTAATTAGCAAGGTTTCACTGATTGCAAACATTATCGGGTTCCTGTTAGGTAATAACACCTTGAACGCATCAGGGGGGTTCACGTGGTGACCAGTTGTCAAGAGGTGATCGGCTATAGATGATGACGGACTCCGATTTGTTCTGTGGCGCGTTCCGTTCTGTTGCACTATCATTTGTTCGACCCACTTTGGCAAGTACTCAGCCACCGTCTGAGCCAACCGACGGTTTGCGTTGCCTATGTCAACATCCCCGCAACTACAGGTGAATTGATAAGCCATATGAGAGGGCGAACTAGCCGAGTGGTAGCTCTGACGATCATGAAGAACCAGTTTCCGGGTAGTGTGCATGAGGCGCAACTGGGCAGTCGTGTATGTGCGATTTAGGGCGGACCTGAGCTTGTTTCCGATATCATTTGCCGATATCATTTGTCCCCTTTGAACGGCAGAACCAAAGAGACAGCCTGTTTCTCTGCCGTTTGCACTGGTAGATTCTTCTTGGGGGTTTGCTGTACACTCGAAGGAACTTTTCGGATAACCATTCGATACTAAGGTCCTATGCAGAAACTTTTCTTCAGTTTGCAGCAATTCCGGACTACAAATTCGTCTAGCCCTGAAGAAAAGTGTCTTCACTAGACCACGTTTGTATGCAACCGGTAATTGGTGTGCTGCAATGTACCTCCATCCCGTCTCTCGATGAGGATATCCAAAAGTGGCAGGCTGCCATGTTGTTTTATCTCGTGGGACACCGATAGGTTGAAGTGAATTGAACCCAACGTGGTTAACAGTCGCGCAGAATGTTCGCTTCTGCTGAATACCAAATTTCCGTCACCAACCAGCCTGATAGGTCGACCATCTATGCAGACGATGGGAATTCCGAGTTTTATGTTTTGTTGCAACCAAAGCTCCTATCCCCAAAACTTCGGGGGAACACTATATCCAACAAGTGTCATACATGTTGAGGGAGAAGCCAGACACAACGCCATTTTTTGTTTTGATGAACAAAAGTACGGCTTGTTTTGCTTTCGTACTCCGGGGAAAAAGAAGTTTCCGAATCTGACTACGATTAGGATATAGTGCGTTAGATGGGTGTTACACTTACTTTCATTTGCTATACCGTGGTGAACTTAGCGGAGCAGAGTCGGGAAGACAGTCTGCGATTGGGGCTAATGAAATGAAGAAAGATGCAGTGGATAACAGAGGAAGCCTTGGCCAGTTGGTCCCGTGAGCAATAGCATTGCTATGCAAACAACACACAACAAACGGCCAACGAGTACACGGCTTCAATTCGATTGGTTATGCGCCACCTGCGAGCGAACCTTGCTCAAGTGGTGCTGCGTGAAGCCAACACGCTTCGAAGAGTAGCCAAACGAGGGTTAGGCAGCGACTAAACTTCTTGAACAGCGAACAATGTGACCCAAATCGGGTTTGCTATAGTTAAGTTACATGTTCGCTGGCTTTCGTGGTAGCACGTTTCCAATCTTCCAGGAGCTAGCCAAAATGTTACAGAGGAAAATTCATCGGAAACTAAGGTAATGTCTTATACGAAAAGGTTCATTTCGCCTATTCTTCATCTGTTGGTTGAATTGCACACTCGAATGCACAGCGCAGGTTTCATGGCCAACGTTCTGCTCCCCGAATTTAGCACAGTCTCCAAGTCCAAACCGGAGGTGGGGATAGTTTTGTGGCCGACCGTTTGAGGAGGCCGTTTCCTCGGGTCCGCGACGCGTGGTGCGATGCTACTCCAGGGACTGTTATCCACTACCCTCAAGCGCGTCTGGGGAGCCACAAATCGCAATGTCCCATGGCCAACGGATGTCCAGGTCCTGTTGAAATGGAGAGGGAGCAGGTGGAGACAGGCACGTCTGAGTACATATGCGGTGCATTAAATTGGACTGGTTAGTTAATTGTTACCCGAACACCGAAAGGACTCGCAATGCCTCGCATACCGACTCATTGGTTTCCTCGATATGTTCTGGAGATGTCTGTTGGAAGTGATGACACATTTGGCGATTTATCAGTGGTGTACAGGAGCCAAAATCGATAATTTTGTGCATCAGGACATCCTTGGTTCACAAAAGTTTGGACCCAAAAATATAGGAGCATCTTAATGAGATATTCCGCTAGGGGTAAGAACTAGAATTAGTGACGAAGCTGCTGATCTTAAGGTAATCTCCTTCCGGCTACCCATTGTGGCCGCAAAATATTAGCAAATACCTCAGGCTTTCGCGAATCGAGAGGTTACCGCCGTTTTTAGAGTCTTGTCGAAAGCCACACGGATCAGTGCCGAAACGGTTCTTAAAATAGTTCCGCATTTCATCGAACTCGGGATATTGCGAATTCTGGATCAGACCGGCGTTACAATGTAACGGTTTAAAGTAGGGCGAAATCCTGCATAACGCAGCAACAACTGTACGAATGCTGGTGGGACTACCGCTCTCGATTAAAGGTGCCACGTACTTCGATTCAAACGCGATTTACCTCACCCAAGAAAAGAGCGCAAAAATATCGTAGTCAAGCAAGTCGGTCCAGATAACCATCCTACGGGACCTACATGTGTCAAGTGTTGTACACATCTTACCATATAAAGCGAGTCGTAAGAGCCTTTGCTGGGGCAAGTTGGCCCAAAGAGAAGAAGGTAGGTATGAGAGACTGAAAAAGAGACAAAACGAAAGGTGTAAACATCACAGACAGAGGAGCTAGCAGACGTGCGTGCCTTGTGAAGTAACACATGTCAGTTGGATCCAGTCCAGAAAGCACGGATCAAGTGGAAGAATGGTTACAATGATTTACCGATAATGTAAATCAAAAACGCTGAGGGTTAATGGAGGTAATCGTCAGACAGCCATTTCATCTTGTGGGGAATCGTCAGAAGTGTGCAATCCCTGGCTTCATCAGCAACCGAAACCATGACATCTGCACACCAACCAGTGGCTAGTATCTAGAATGATGACAGCAGACCGCATTGGCTCATAATCAAACTAAGATAGAGCGTGGTTCATCTTAGACTGTCACGCAATTTTCGAAAGTTGCAGAGTGTATGGTTGGCCATTAGAGCTACCCAACTCCGCAGTTATGTGTGACATAGCAGCTAGCAACCGAATATTTTGACAACATGTGTGTGGAAGATTTGTGACGGAACAGCTACTAAAGATTATGTCGTATACGGCTGCAGGTACGAGAAGCCGTATCTGTGGGTGCCAACTCCGCACACTGCAATGATCGGACGATGACATGCGAGTTGTTTGATTGTGTGTCATGACGGCCTGCTGCCACAACACTCATGGTCCACTGGCACAAACCGTTGGTTGGTGTGGAAAGGCCATTTGTTCGATTGTACATGGAGCCAGGGGATGTGCACTATTAATGTGACTTCCGATGGGAGAAAATGGCCTTCCGATGCTTTTCCAGACGCGTAGGTGCTAGCTAACTTGGAAGCCATTGCGAAGAAGCTAAAGCGACCAATAGAAGGAGATGACAATTGTAATATATATGCTAAACATCCCTGCGATTGTGCGGAGTGTCCAGAGATATCCGTCACAACCACACAGCACATCCGGAACAGGATTAGACAGCCACTTCGGGACTCGTCAACAGTGTGCTGTTCACATAAAAGGGCTCAGCAATACGCCGGTACGCAGTACCGACGCTTGGCTGCCGCGCAACCATCATCAGTCGTACGTGGGCTAAGGGTACCGCGAGGGTCGTCCGGTTTCTACGCAGGCTCAAACCCGCGCCCTCTTATTCTAAGACAAGGTTGCGAGTCGCAAACCAACCACACAGCGTGCTCCCTAAATTCAGTTTTGAATTACTTTCCGTTGTGCCAAGCGTTGCTCGCGGATCTCAGTAGCATAGTGTTCAGGGCGTTAGCCATGAAGTACTAAGCTCTGAGTTGCACCCTAGCTCAGGTTATCTCCACCTAACGAGTCTAAACTACTACTACTACTACTACTACTACTACTACTACTACTACTACTACTACTACTACTACTACTACTACTACTACTACTACCCTTTGTGACAACTATTTACTTTAAACTACCGAAGGTAATGTATTATTGTTCCATTAGTTCATTTTACTTGTCATCACTAGCCGTCTTAAATCATGAATTTCGGTCGTTCAAACACCTTAGAACACAGTCCCAGCCCGATTCGACGCTTTCCCCAAACAATCAGCGTTATGGAAATGTTCGGGTCTGAAAAGAGATCGCCGAAAATTTCTTCGCCCTGAACTGATTTCTGAGCAGGATACTAGGATCCTACTCCAAGTGCTGCCTGAGCCAAATTTCAGTAGTTTAATCCGTTGCCATCCATTTTCCGGGGTATAATAACCATATTTGTTGCGTCATTTGGAGAATGGAATTATCTCTGCACCCAACCTTTGGTGACATGTGGGTGAGAGTGCACTGGCTAACCTCCTCTCACCTGACGTTCGGTAGTAACTGTTACATCTTGCTCTCATAGGCGTTCGCGCCCAAGATACGGATCACCAGCAAGAGTGACCTGGTACTCTCGAACCAGAAACATACTACCTGTTGTACGACCGGTGAGTTCAAAATCGGAGCCTAGTACGCTGTGCTCCAAGCATAATTTCTGCAAACCAAACACCACCTCCTGATCTCTGAAGACGTATGACTTGTTTAGATTACAGACTGGTTCGGCTCACTTCCCATCCAATGAGCAGCATGTTCACAAATACCAGCCCTAATTTTGAAGCACAGGATCAGTTGGTCTTTAAATCGCACAAGTATAGACGCGAACACGTTTTACCGCGACGGAATGAATTACGCATGAGTAATGCAATACGCAGAAGAAGGTGGGGGTAAGCGAAACCTTTTGGAGCGGAAGCCCTTAGAGAATGGGCATTAAGAGTTGTGCTGATGCCGTTTCAATTACGTGGAAAAGTATACAATGGCCGCCCCACCGTCTCCAACCAACTTGGGATGAAGCTGAAGGGTTTTTAGAACAAAAAACTGGTTATTAGGACTGATGATGGTCATTCTATAAAGAATGAAGAACATATCGGAAATGGTAGTCAGACTATTCAAATCTAAAGATAAACTGTAGGCGCATGAACAACGCAATGTCGTATGCAAAATATGTTGCCCAGATTGCGAAAGGGATTATGTTGGCCAGATGGGATGAAAACTGGCAACAAGGATACAAGAATATAAAAGAGCCTGTGTACAGCATTAGGCATCGTGGCTAGTTTCATTGCACGTAGATGGAGAAGGGTAGCTTCGATTGGAGAAAAACAGAGGTCCTGGCACAGGTTGAAACAAGAAAAGAAAGGGAATTGCTGGAAGCTTAGTTCTCGACGGAAAAATCAATCAGCACGCGCGTCTACATCGATTCCACATACCAACCACTTCGACAGAAAGAAATAAAGTACATTTTGTCACACGGTATAAGGCGGAACAACTGCCACTTGCAAAAGTCACCTGCAGGTCGATTACGGATGGACGACACATTCAATAAGATTGCACGCCGCATCTCACTGCACTGAGGAGGTCACCTCGCATGGTGGTGGAACGTTTGCAACAAAACCGCCAGGCTCGGAGAACAGATGAACACTTGAATGAGGGACGCAATGTGGACTCGTACTGCGACTTCTATGGACTAGTGCAAGTAGTCGAAAAGGCCGATTGTGTAGAAACATGTGGAATGAAATTCGTGTTACCTGAAGTAATGCGCGCACACACACACGGAAAAAGCCTAGAAGCATAACGATGACTGTGAGTTGGATCACGTGTATTTGTGTACAAAGCGTAAGCTTGTGTCATAGTAGTCACTCTAAAATGAGTGTACGTGATTTGCGGATCCTGGCCACACGTTTCTTGTGATCCTCCTCCATATGGTATCGACTTGGTACTTTGGGCCGCTCAATTTCAGTCTCTGTAGAAATAATGTGACCACCGCGTGCGTGCGGTATCACGTCCACATCTTTCAGCAAATCTTGCACATTCGCCGGTAAAGAGGTGAACTCCTCGAGGGAGAGGTGCTTGTGCACATTGGAAGGATCGTCTGGGATGACAGAACCACTGGCGTGGAGAAGCGGGCTGAGCTTATCTGGTGGTAGGTAGGAGTAATAATCGGAGTAGTTGTATACATGGAAATGGAGATACATCTCGACGGTACCTGAGAGGAATGCAAATGAAGATATTAGTGGTTAACGGAAATCGGAGAAGAGTGAATGAGAAGCGTGGGAAGCGGAACGTAAATCGGAGCTATAAGATATGTGGATCTGGTATTTTACTACTATGTGAATTGCCGACGCCAGGAGCATGTGGTTAAGATCCCAATCGATTTGGTACAGTGTAACTCTTATTGAGGCTTCATCGCAGCAGCCTTCAAGTCAGAGTCAGGAGATCTTACCCGTGAAGAAAATGTCGTAATCGTGTCCACCTCGAGGTGGCTTCTCAGCTTAGAACGAAATAGTTGTACACTCTCACACGACCTGATTGGGTTTGGGAGCCGATTGCACGGACCAGCATATCTGATTGGAAGGAAGTTGAAACGGCGTTTTCCATTGATACTTCTCGTCGCGATATTACCTTTTCCGTTTACTTCGTTTCTGCGCATTTATTGATAGGTTCTCCCAAAAATCAATGATGCACAGTGGTATGTTCAAACATAGGGTTGAATGTGAGCAAAGTTCTGTCAGGTTCACAACGTTAAGAGTTCGCCTTGTTTAGAATAGCGAGAAGATGGTGGACAGTGCAGTGGATGAATCCAAACAACTCTGCACTGTATTGAGGATAAGTACGGAACATCGAATCCGCACAATTAAGCAAATCCATGATGAAGCATTGTTTGAGACATCGACGGGATTTGGTGCTACGTTGAAACTGACAGTGATGTCAGTCATAGAGAGTTTGTCAGTTTGATTGCAGCAACTGCTGACATTGCAAACAAATGTGCTTGATGATAGCTATGGTTGTCCGCTTCAGTGAAGCGTATAAAAGCTGGAAATTATTCGTCAAGATGCATAAGATAACGACAAGTCCAGTAGAACTTTTGATGTTCATACAGTAGAATCTACCTTGGGAAATCTGCACCGGACATTGCGATCTAGCTGCATCTTTTCTTATCCGAGTTATAAGACTAATCTATATGACTTCGTAGCTCCTTCCAAAGATTGGGAACTTGTCAGTGCGCGGAAATTTGTTAGCCTGGCAAGTGTTGAAAGGCAAGATAAACTGGGTCCTCCAATCAGCTTCAAAAGATGTACCATTACGAGTTTCGCGACGGAGCAACAACTGGATCCGGAGTAGAACACGTAAGTGGTTGAATAGGTGAGACGAGGCTTGGAGGGGTCCTTTGCTAGGTCCAAGTTATATCACGTGGAATCATTACAAAACAGTCAGAAACTACTGCACTTCACTCCTTAAAGCTGACAAGTACGAATGGCAGGAAACTATGGTACGCAAATTTACTAGCAATCACAAACTGCTCTACCGGTATGTGAATGACAAAAGGAAGGTTAAGACGGGAATACCACCACTAGAGACGGTCAATGGCCTAACGGTTACTGAAGAGGAGACCGCGGACGCATTGCTCATGCAGTTTGTCTCAGTGACTAGACACACCATGGAACCATCGCCTTGCTACATCCCAGCAAATGTCGTCGGCTTATCCACGGTCAACTTTAACCCTACATCTGTGGCAAAGAAATTACAGTCGCTCAGAGAAAATAGTGCGCCGGGAATTGACAAGATCTGTCCGAAAGTACTTAAAACCCTTGCACCCACCATGGCAGTCCACCTTGTAGCCTTTTTCCAGTTTCTATTTGATTCTCATACACTTCCGTCTGAGTGGAAACGTGGACTTATCACTCCGATATACAAGGGAGGTAAGCGGTCAGACCCTGCCAACTACCGACCTATTACTCTCCTTCCTGTTCTATCAAAAGTGATGGAGTCTATAATCGCTGATGAAATGGTGAGATATGTTGAAAGTCTACAAATCATCTCCAACCTCCAACATGGATTCAGACGCGGACGATCTTGCCTCACCAATCTACTACTTGCTCGGGACTCATGGACCAGGGCTGCTGACGAGGGAGTTCCCGTAGATGTGATTTACTTAGACTTTTCTAAGGCATTCGACAGAGTCAATCACCCAGCACATCTCCGAAAGCCTGCGGCCTATGGTATTCACGGATCCTTGCTCACATGGTTGGAAAGTTACTTATACGGCAGAAGAATCGAGGTAAGGATCGCCAACACCCACTCCGATAGCCTATGCGTCACTAGCGGCGTACCGCAAGGATCAGTTCTCGGCCCGTTACTCTTTTTAGTCTATATCAACGACCTCCCTGCCAACATTCAATCACCTATGCAAATATTCGCCGACGATGCTAAGATGTGGCGAGCTATTCAGTCAACATCTGACCCTGTCTATCTGCAGGATGACCTGAACCGGATTCACGAATGGGCAGTAAACAACCAACTACCCCTGAACCCCGAAATGTGTCACCTGTTGTCGCTGCGCAGTAACTGCAGCAACACATATCACCTGGGGCAGCGCGTTATAAAACAGGTGAGCAACGAAAGAGACTTAGGGGTCATCGTGCAAGAAGGTCTGGGTAATTCGCTCCAATGTTCAAAGGCAGCTAACATAGCGAACTTAAAGTTAAGGCTTTTGAACAATGAACAATGAATTTATACGGGTTAAGAAGCGTTGCTTTACAAGCCCCGTTGGATAGTTGGTGGGGATATCAAGATAATAATTATGATGAAAAGGATAGTAAAATAGTTAACACTTTAGATACGAAAATAAGGACTTATCGTTTGCTTCGCTGCAGTCCTGCGATTCACTTAGATTCACAACACCCACAGTTAACAACAAATAATTCCAGGGTAAACTCCAGGTGTAGGATGGAGACATAGTGTTAAGTAACAAAGTGTAAGTGAATGGGTGCATCGTCCAACCGTCTTTTAAATATTGTTAGTGTCGGTGCAGAGACGACCGATTCTGGGAGAGCATTCCACGGGTGACAGACACGGATGGAAATGAAATTTCTGCGGCACTCCAGACGACTGTATTGTTCTGCGAGTTTTAATGAGTGGCCTCTCAGGTTTGTATTGCTGCTGAGTTGCAGTAAAGGGCGGCACACATGATGTGGGTCTCGCAGAATCAAGTATGTCATAATCAGGTCGCCTCGTAGCCTGCGATAGCTTCCACTGAACAATCCTAGTCGTCGCAGCCTCTCCTGGTAGGACAGATTGCGCATTCCAGTTACGTTCTTAGATGCGCGGCGTTGAGGCTGCTCCAGTGCATTAAGGTCGTGTTTCAGCCATGGATGCCAGGCTTGAATTGCGTATTCGACATGGGGGCGAACATGCGCACTGAGCATTTGTCGAAATATGGAGCTGTTTATTTGTCCAAACGCCCGCCTCAACAGCCCAACGTGTTGATTCCCGGTCTTCGAGGCCTTTTCCGATTGCCTGGAGCAACCCAAGTCATCTTGAACCAGGACACCCAGGTCACGTTCGAGAGTTGATTTTTGCAGTACATCCGTTCCGAGTCGGTATGAGTAGCTGCCCTGATGTCGGATGGAAAGCACCTTGCATTTACTGACGTTGAAATGCAATAAGTTTTGGATCGACCATTGATACACTGTATCTAAGTCACTTTGGAGCACATGTTGGTCGGCGTTCGCCAGGATCCTGCGCCAGATCTTGATATCATCGGCAAACATTAAGAAGTTTGAAGCGATTACCTGTGCAAGGTCATTAATAAACACCAGAAACAAACGTGGACCTAGAACCGAGCCTTGCGGCACACCACACTCGACTTGTATGGGGTCCGATAAAGAGCTCCGAACTCTGACCACTAATTGCCTTTGAAATAGAAAGTTGGCGATCCAGCTTAAAAGAGGGTCTCCGATCCCGTACTGCTGCAGCTTGGATAGTAGTATCCGATGGTCTAGACGATCGAAAGCCTTGGAAAAATCCAGGTATATCACATCAACACCTTCTCCAGCGTCGGCTGCCTCGGTCCAACTACTGCGTGCAATGAGTAAATTAGTTGTACATGACCGCTGTCGACGGAAACCGTGCTGTTCAGGAGTGATGAGGTTGCAGTTTTCCAGATAGCACACCAGTACATCGGCAACTATGGATTCCATGACCTTGGATAGTATAGGAAGAAAGGTTACTGGGCGGTAGTTGGAGGGCTCAGATCTGCTTCCACCTTTGTGAATCGGGCTTATTATTCCAAGCTTCCACATGGCGGGAACTTGGTTCTGGTCTAAGCAGTGCTGGAAAAACTGAGCTAAATGTCCTGCCAGTTGGTTTGCTGCTACTCCCAATGCCTCAGGACGAATGGCGTCGACACCCGGCGAGCTGTGTTTGCGTAGAAAGGTCAGCCTTTGCAATACAGCCTCTGCGGTAAAATTGATGTGGGTTAGTCCTGGTGAGCAGAAGACAAAGCTTGGTAGATCGCTTGGTGGCAAGACCGTTTGAAACGTGGGGGCGTATTGCATCTGCAGCGCGTTTGCAGCTTCCATAGACGTTCTTGTTGGGCCGTCAGCCGTCTTGAGTGGAGGAAATCCTGGCCTCACCTTTCGTAGGCTATTAACGTGCTTGTACAGCAGTTTGTGGTTAGCACTGAAGGTTTTTGCGATGTTCTGCTGATAGGCGGCTTTGTCTTCTCTTAACAGTTGAGTGCAGTGGTTACGTTGGGCTACGTAGTTGTCCCACGTTTCTGGTGCTGGAGCTTCTCGGTACACTCGCCATGCTGCATTGCGTACTGTCATCCATTTTCGGGTTCTGCTCCTAACGAATGAAACGGATTTGCACTTATTGTAAGCTTTTATCTCTGAAGCCTGTGCAATCAGCTGACTGAATGTGTTGACGAACTCGAGCCAGGCGAGTTCTGGGGGTTCTTCTTCGAGGAAAGACCATGTTGTGGCGCTGACTAGCTGGGCGAGTCGGTCGTACCTTGTGATGGTTCGCACAGTCTCATCTTTATCATTCCGATATTCTGCATAGCAGACGAAGTTGAAACTGATGACTGCGTGATCACTGCGACCCAACAGGCAGTCTAAAACCAACGCATCAATCATATGCTCTTCGTTGGTAAGCACAAGATCCAACACAGATGGCCGGTTACCAGTTCTGAACCGAGTGGGCAAAGTGATGTGGTTGCAAAGAGGAGCAGTAGTTACTAGATCTTGTAAATCGATTTTGAATTGTTCGCCGGTTGTGGCAGGGGCTTCTAAACAATGCACGTTGAAATCACCCATGATAAGAATGTGAGTGTACTTTGGTTGTAAACTGCACCTTAAAGCAGCCATTAGGTGGTAGTCGGTTTCGGGTGTTGAGTTAGGGGCGCGGTACACCAAGATAATAAGGCAAGCGTCCCTACCTTTTAACTGCAACCGGCACCAAACAGAGTAGGGGAACTGCGAATCTGAATCCTCCACGGCTTCGCACA